>ARYC01000014.1:0-23836 GCA_000711775.1 Oxytricha trifallax
ACTGTATCGATGGGCAAGTCATGCATAAGATGATACAGCAGCAGCTTCTTGTATTGAGTCTTGATTTAACTCTAGTAGAATTCAATTCCATTAAATTAAGGGCTATAAGGAACGTTGTATACAGGAGTTATGTTTAGCTCTTCATAAGCTTTCTTAGACTCCTTAGTCTTATGAACTGAGAGGTTATCAACAAACAGGATGATCTCTTGGTTACGATACTTATCTCTGAGCTTATGTAGGAACTCTATATACTACTCTCGCTTAATAGAGCGAGGGTGAATAACATAACTCTCAACCTGAATCTTCACTAATACCAGCTAAAATTGCATGGGTGACTACCTTCACTTTTTAATAATAAACTTCTATATTATCATACTTCTTATACCAGACTTATTAATAAAGGTGTTGAATGTAAACACTGCTTCATCAGCGTGTATGAACTTGATGTTATGAGTAATAGCTCTCTGCATTTAATCATATATATAGTTTAAATTATTACTAAAAAATGGCACTGTAAAATCAATCACTCTCTTCACTCTGTTGACAGTCTTGAAAGTAATACCATTTCTTCTATAAATGTTGGCTATAGTCTAAGGAGAGATGCGCATATCAGGAAACTTGCGATGAAACATTACTGCTCGCTAGTCTAGAGGAAAGTGTGCCCAATACTTTAAAGTCTAAGAGTCACAGAGGTAGTCAATATGATGCTGTGAGAACTTTTATTTTCTAGCAGGATGCTTTCAAGTACCAGAATTAAAATGCTAAACAGCAAACATGCAGTGATACCTAGCAGTAGAGGCACTCTTGTGTAAGAGCTTTGCTATAGCTGCATAATTCAATACTGGTTTGACTAAATCTATATTAATACTCGTACCATACCTTAGCTTAAGCAGTAAATCTAAATACTTCTCATCATAAATAGACCCTAAAAATCGCTAATTTCTAATTCTCATTTTGCAAATTGGCCTAATTTATCTACTAACCCCAATAAGACCCCAACTATACCCTACTAATCAAAGCACTTATAAACCTCACTAAGGGGTTTTGGTTCTGAATCTCACACTGAAGGAAGTTATTGAGGGAAAAGTAAAATTTCGATGCTCTGACTTTTGACTTCAATAACTCTTTAACCTAATATCTATAAATTTTCATATAAATATTCTACTTAGCTAATAGAATTCTCTATCAAAACATAATTCTAAATTTTTCAATATCTCTTCACCCAAGAGAGAAAACCCCGAAATCCTCTTTTTCGGACCCCCTCATAATCAAAAAGTTGTACTGTGATGGAAAAAGGAGTATATCTTCGCTAAGAGTGATAGATAAGTGATGAGGTCTGAACTCTACCTTTGGAATTGTGTCCGGAATTTGTGTCCATTTTGGAATTGTGTCCGGAACTTGTGTCCATTTGACTAGAGGTGTTTGTTACAATGTAACAAAAATCAAAATTTGGTCGAGTACCTGCAAAGAAATAAAATTATCTCAGGCAGCGATTTTTTTCACGATATGACGCTAGAAGGAATAATGTAGATCCAAACATAAGCTACATGTTCCATCCTACTCATAATTCATGGAAAAAATAACTCAGAAAGATATTTCGATTTTAGTGAAAGTAAAAAAAATTCAAACGAATTCGTGTATTTTAACGATAAAAATGCGTATGAATTTCATGATGAAAGACTCAAAGAAGATAAAATGTAGACCTATTAAATGCACAAAAAACTTATTTAGACCAAGTCCTCAAGTAATTTGGTTGAAGAAATAAGAAAGGAAGAAGTTTGAGGCAGAGAAATGTTTAAAATCGATTTATCTCGATGGGGGAAAATATTATGTGAATACTATAAGAATGTAATAATGTCATTAAATTTTTCTCTACATCTTACACTTTTAAAATTTTTTCATAGCTATTTTGTATAGAGAGATATTAATTTATCAGGAGTTAAAAATTTTAAAAGTTAAATTTAAAGGGTCTACAGTTAAGATATGATAAATCAAATTTGATCAATCGATGAGTCAAATTATTGGCAGTTAAAAAATATCAAATTCAAATCAATATCAGTTAAAACGATAATATAAAAATCAAAAAATACTAAAATTCCATATTTAATTTAATTTTTAATTTTATTTTAACAATTTTCCATTTTAAATCTATTTTGATAATAATTATATATTTAGCCTAAAATAAACGCATTCTTTAATGTAGATGAGCATCATTTTATTTTATAATTTAACTGCAATAAAATTAATTGTAATTTTAACCAAATTTTCATTAAATCATTATATAAAGATTAACTTTAATTTGAAAATTAATATAATTTAATTTTTATATAGTCTCTGAAAATATTAAGCAAACTTATCTGAATGCTTGTATTATCTTTACAGTTTAATAGAAAATTGATTTTATGCTAACTAGTTAGAATTTGCTTTAGACTATATAAAAAACATCCATTTTGAATTATAATATTGATTAATTATATTTAAATTAAGTTATTTTGCAAATTTAATTAAAGTTTTTTTTCAAGTAAAAAATATTAAACCTGGATATAAATGATTAATTTTTCAGTAAAATTATAAAATTACAATTAACTTTATTCTTTATTTTTATTGAGTTTATACAATCTAATTTTATCATAAATTTTAAGCCCAGATGCTTAAAAATTAAATTATAATTTCTTGTATAATTCTATTATGATCTTTAAAACATTTAATAATTTTTTTTTCATTATTTTTTAGCTTAAAAAATTATATTTTTTTTAATTTATAATATATTTATAGAAATTAGGAATAATAGAAAAGACTCAATGTACTTAAATAAAATATTTAGTTTAAAAGTTATATTTATATATATATCATAATGAATTAATTTTATAAGAAAATTATACAAACTGATTTATATAATTTAATTATTCACAAAAATACAATTAGCTATTTTAGCAATACAATTGAATTTTGAAATTTATATTTAATTAAATTAATAATTCATTATAATATTGGCAGTTAAATTGGCCATTTTAATCAATCTTGGGCTCATTCGATAGAGAATTCCGAAATATTTGGACTATATTAGTGACAGTACTATTTTATTGCATGCCCAGAGAGAGATAACTTGACTTTATAAAACACTCCTAAATATATTTAACTGTATCATCACATTAAATTCAAGTTTTCTTGCCAGGGATGCTATTAAATAGTTCTACCAATAATATAGTCGCAATGTTTGTGAATTCTCTACTAATGAACTCAAGATTGTTAAAATTGGAAAATTTTAACTGCCAATAATTTGAATTAATTATAAATTATTTTAAAAATGAAATATTATAATATATAATTTAAATTGTTTAATTTTCTTATTTGGTATGCTCCTTATTCCTTTTTATTAAATATATAATTAAATTAAATTTAATAAATTCATTTAAAGTTAAAATATATTAAAATTAAATTAATACTTGAAAATAAAAATAGCTTCTATAATATTATTACATTATTAATTTATTCACCACTCATTTGTTAACTTAACACTGAGGTTGCATAAAATTCCCTGAGAGTTATACATTGAGAAATTTAACTACTATATGAAAACAGTTTTTATAAAATTATATAAAATAATATGTTTTTTGATTTTAATAATAAGCATTTATTTATAAATTAAAAAGTCTTTTGATCTAAAATAATTTTTAAAAAATCTACTACTCTAAGGCAATTAATAAATAGATTAATAACCTTAGTAATAATTAAAATATAAGAAATATTTCATATTAATCCAAACTCTGAAAGTATCATAATTTTTAAGTAAAGTCATAAAATAAATTATACAATCTTATCTATATATATTTATATTAAATTTTTATTGATATAATTCCATTATTTTGAATATGGTAAATACCTATTAAATAATCTTGATAAAAATCTTTATATGTCAAAGTCAACATTTTTCTTATGTAATTGTTTTGAGTTAAATTATAAGATTGGAAATAAATTAAAAAATAATGTGAATCAACTTTTATACCAATATTTGAATTGTTAGGTAATAATATTGTAAAAAACTTTCCTTAATTATAAAAAAAATAAAATCTTTAAAAAAAATACTTATTTAATTATGTAAATACTTTCTACTTCAATTATTAAATATATATATTTGTAAATATTCTTTTTAATTGTATTAATTACTCCAATACTATTTGTAATCTTTAAAATGATTAGATTATATTATTTCGTTTTCACAAAGTTGTATTTA
Source organism: Oxytricha trifallax (assembly GCA_000711775.1). Taxonomy (NCBI): domain Eukaryota; phylum Ciliophora; class Spirotrichea; order Sporadotrichida; family Oxytrichidae; genus Oxytricha; species Oxytricha trifallax. The sequence continues at coordinate 4,235 of ARYC01000014.1, forward strand.
GTTATGAAGTTTTAGGGTTTTGAATTTTATGGTAATATTTTTCAGAGTTTTTTTATTTATTTTTAAAATTTCTGGCTTATATGTTATATATTTAGTAAATTTAAATTAAAAAAATTAACCAAATAATAAATATCTCGATTAAATTACATATATTTTAAATATAAAAATTGATAAATAAAGTAAAAAGGACAACCAATTCTCATAAAATATAAATAAAACTGAATGTAATCTCTTCACAATATCTTGATTATTAATATGGGATATTCTAATTATATTTGAAATTAATATAAATAAACTTGACTAATAAATTATTTATAATTTATTATATATCTAAATAATTGACTGTTTAATTAAAATAAGAACAAATCCACATCATAATTAAATTTTTAAATATTATAATTTAATTTATTTATTTTAAAATACATATTTATTTTACATTAATTGTTAAAAAATATATGCCATTTCTTTAGGCCTATTTAAATAAACTAACATTTTTTTTAAATATAAATTAAATGTAATAAATGAAAATAATTGATTAAAATCATTAAAAATAAATACTAAATTAATAGTATTTTTTTTAATTAAATGAGTAAATGAGTTATAATTGTAAATAATTAAATTAAATAACATTTTACATTTATAGAGTCTAGCTCTTAAACTATCATATTGTTATTTTGCATTACAAAAGGTAGAAAAAATAAGATACAACTTATTTTTAAATTTTTCAATGAAATTCTTTGAAATGCCTAAAAGAAATAAATATCTTTAAAAAATTATATTAATAAATTTAAAGATTAGGGTTATGGCCCCTTGGGGGGCCGCTATAATATTTTTTCTATTTCTTTTTAAATGTTCTAAAAATGATAAAAATATTAAAGTAACATGTTATAACAAATTAATTATGTCTAAAAGGACTTTTCGAAGTACCCTAGAGCAATACAGATCATAGTAACATTTCACATTGACATTATAAAAAAATAGATATTTGGTAAATAAAGCTATTTTTTCTATTTATTTTATGTAATGTATATTTGTAATTTCGCTAATTTCATTGCTGATATAATTAGTACTGTTAAATAAAGTTTTAAATACAATCGTTGAGGTTTAATGATCTAATTGTTAGTACATTTAAGGCTATTCATGTTGTTATATCAAATAATAATTAAATCAGCAATGAAATTAGCGAAATTACAAATATACATTACATAAAATAAATAGAAAAAATAGCTTTATTTCCCAAATATCTATTTTTTTATAATGTCAATGTGAAATGTTACTATGATCTGTATTGCTCTAGGGTACTTCGAAAAGTCCTTTTAGACATAATTAATTTGTTATAACATGTTACTTTAATATTTTTATCATTTTTAGAACATTTAAAAAGAAATAGAAAAAATATTATAGCGGCCCCCCAAGGGGCCATTACCCAAAGATTATAATAACTAATACGTGGAAATCTAAAGATATAATAAATTATAAGTTTAGTATCAAATTTAGGAAATATATATATATATATATATATATATAGAAATTATCAAATGAGAGGATTCATAAATTTGAATAAATAAAATATCTTCGATTTAATTTTAATAAATTTAATCATATTTAGTCTTATGATTATTAACTTATTTCTACCTATCATCAAAGCAAAGCAATTTTTAATTTAATTGAAATTTATTAATGGTATTATTATTATTAGAGTATTAATAATAAATATTAATTTTAAACCAGTAATAGATTTATAATAATTGAAAAATAGTATAATAATAATAAAATAATAATAATAATGATTAACCCATATCTAGAGCTCGAAGCTCTACGGGTGATAAATTAATGTTAAGGGACAAGCCCTTTTTTCAATAGAGTGTGCTCTATTAGCGATCTTATCACTAATGATCGACTTTATTCACTGTTCAACAGGCGATTTTCACTAGCTTGGATCATGTGTTCTTCTCTCTTCTTGGGACTGTTTTCTTTCCTCAAAGTTGATCTAGTTGAGAGGTGAGTAGTTGATTGAGGAGATATTTTCCCAGATGCTGTTGGGTGACAAGACTTTTTGGCCAAGTTCGGTCCATCTGAGAAATAGTATAAATCTCGTGAATTAATTTGAAATTAGAGCAAACGATTCGCATATATTGCTATTAAAAATTACTCTATATCAATCACACGGTAACCAATAAAACTAACTAAAAAAATATAAAGTTTTAAAATCATCAGAAAATCTTGACTTTAATAAGATTGGTTGATAGACTCTCTTTAAAAAAAAATTTAAAATTAAAAAATATTTTGATCTTACAATATTATGATTAATAATTATTAACGTATTTTTCCATATTAAATCACATTATTTTTATATTAAATATTTATTTAAAAATTTCAATTTTTAATGTTAAACAATATATTGATAGAAAAATAATATATAAATGAAATTCAATATATTATTTTTCATTTTTTTAACTTTTAATTAATCGATTGGCCTTTTAACAGATTTTGAGTTCATTTTACCTTTAATATTAATTTTTAAATGCCATATAATAATATCTAATTTAAATAAGTCTTTTATTTGATAAAATCATATTATATCTAAATAATAAATTTAATTAATTATATTACTGTATTCACAAATTATTTGAATATGAGGACCAATACTATTTTTAGAAATATGCTTAAATTAGAAACTAATTTATAATTCATTTATCGGAATACAAACATGGCGGTATTTAACTTCTTAGATATCTTCATAATTGGATACTTGAATAAAGTTTAGCACTTTATATGCTTTATTATTTATAGTACTATTTTACATATTCATAGAGATAAATAAACCTTATTAAATTTTTACAATAAAATATATAAAATAACCAAAATTATTATTATAAGTAATAGCGAACTTTCCAAATGAGTTTATTTAAGAAAACAAATTTTAATAATAATATAATGTCAACTCTCATAAATTATTGATTACAAGATTTTTACATCCTTATTCTTACAAAGAAATGTACTTAAACTATCAGACTATTTTGTAAATTTCTTTATCATTTTATATTTAATAGTATTTTAATTTCAAAATATTTTCAGGCTTTTTAATGTAAACTTAATTCTTTAAAAGAGTAAGAATTATTAATATTCAAATTATATTTTTAAGAAAAAATTAAGCCGTAAAATTGAAAATTATATATTTTCTAAAACAAGTATTTTCCTTTTTTAATTTTTAGTTTTACAAGTTTATCTTCTTTTTTATAATTAATTTTAATATTTCTTTTTCATTATTTACAATCGATTATTATAAATTACTATAGCTTATTTATATTTATGATAATTATTTCTTTTATATTATAAATTCTAAAGCGACAAAAACTATTTAGTAATTAATATAAATATAGAAAAAGATAACTTTATTAATAAATTATTTAATTATTTTTAAAAAATGTAATAATTTAAATGTCATATATAAATTTAAGAATGAATAAAAAGCTAAGACGTTTTAAAGATAATAAATCAAATAATTTTTATAGTAGATGATAATCGAAAGTAAAGATATTGACCTTAATAAAAAAATAAGGATTTTAATATTTAATATTTGAACTATAATCCAGTGTTGGCTATTGTAATATTAATCAAATTTAGTTTTATATTTTAGTAATTTTAAAATTAATGTTCAAAGACAAAAATAAAAATACTTAGAACTTTAAGAATATAATTTTTCATTTTTATTTCAGAAATAAACTATAGATTATGAAATTAATATTAATAAATTAAATGAAATTTACACTGTCAAATGTTTATTTGTGAAATTAATTGAATTATTAATGATTAATTTATGATTCATTTAGACAAATATAAATTTAATTTTAAGTTTTAAATTTTAATACCTTCTAGTTTCATTTTTATATTTAATCTTATAACCAATTTATTTTAAATGTTTAGCAAGAAATTTTATTTGTTAAGTTGTTAAATTTTGGTAAATAGAGGAGAAGCCAGAATGAATCCTTTAAAAATCTACATTCCATCTTCAAAATAAAAAATCACATTAAATAAAATAATTCTAATAAAATTTTTGATATATATAATAGAATTAAATAAAATAAGTTATTTTTGTAGATAAATTATAGTTTAACCATTTTTTAATATTAAAAATGATAATATAAAACAATAATTTATGTAAATATAAAGGATATAAATAAGTCTTTAATTATTAATATATTTAATTTTATATTATATTTTACTTAAATTAAAATTTCAATTATATTATTTATTACTTTATTTATAGAGAACTGATTGCAAAAAATTGAAAATTAATCTAATTAATTATAAATAAAATTAATTCAACGCCATCGAATGCTGAATTCTCATTATAATTTTCAAATATATTAAATTATTATAAGAAATATTATTTTTAAACTATTCTTTAATTAATTAATTGTATTTTAGGTAAATTTTTAGACAGAAAAAAAAAAATATGATAATCTAATTATTATAACTAATATATTTGAATTAGAAATCATTAGTAGGAGCAGTCAAACCCAAACTAATCCAATCATCAACCAGGATTGAAAGCTAGAATTCAGGGAAGCAAATGGAACAAGAGGTGAGAGGCCAAGAATGAAAGAGAATTAAGAGACTAAAAATGAGAGGCCAAATAATTTACATAACCTGAATGAGAAGGAAGCAACAACTCTACAAACGGAGGGAAGATGAAGACAAGGAAATGTAGAGAGTTACACCATGCTATTTATACGCATTTTCAGAAATATTGCATTTAATTTTACCTCTAGTTATTGCTTACTTATTAATTTACTTTTAAATTTTGAATTAAACATATCAAAACAAATCGTTTAAATATTTTATTAATTTATATTTTTCTTAATAAATGTTTTTAATTCAAATAAATTATCAGATATATTTCTGCACTTCAGAGATAATATTATTGATTATATAATGTTTTCAGATAGAGTATAAATTGTGCGATAAAATTTAATTGATGAAGATAATCTCCTAATTAATTTAAGGATATAAATGGGAACTAAATTTAAATAATGTAAAGATTTTAAAATATAGAATAACTTATTAATGTTAAATCTAAATTTAACATTAATTTATCTTGATTTGACGACAAATAATTAATTAATTTTATATTCAAAAATATCTTTAACTTAATTATTTATTTATACATTTAAATAATACAATTAAAACGATTAAAAGTTTATACTATTACTCAATAAGTCTAATTTATGGAGATTTATATTATTTGTCAAAACAAATGCTAATTTTAAGTAGTCTGATTTCATTGAATAATAAAGGGAAAGAAATTTTTGTGGCTATTTTTAAGCTTGTTATTATGAAAATCAATTGTTTATATGTTTTGCTCCTTTATCCATTACTAGTTAATTATTAATTTTGTCATTTTAATTTGTTTAGTAATGGTTAAGAATATAAAATTAGATATTAAATTAAAAAATAAATTAATAATAATAATTAAACAAATATTTAATATTTATAATAAATATATAATATTCACATTAGAATATGTTATAATACAAGAAATGCTAATTAAAAATAGTCGTGATCTAGCGCTTGGCATAATTATTTTTGCTAATTAAATATATTAAAATAGATTAAATATGCCATATAAAATAATTCTTTTTATACTATTTTTTTTATTGACTTTATAAATTTAATAATTTTTTATATTATAATTTATTTAAATATATTTATAAAATAGAAACAATTTTAAGTATTTTATTTAATAATTTTATGTCATTCAACAGATTTTTTTTTAAGTTAAACTTTAAGAAAATAATATCTTCATTTTATAGCAAACGTTGAAAATAACTATAAATAAATTAGTCACCTAATAAAAATACTAAAGATTTATAACTTTGAATATTTATGAGAACTAACTAAAGGATATTTTTAACAATCATGAAGTTTAATGAATTAAATAAATTAAACTCTAAAGTTAACTAATTAAATTTATTTGTTTAATTTAATTTTGGTTTTACAATATCACCAAAATATTTAAATGAAGAGGAATTTAGGAAAGTTTTGATTTATATGAATGATCAATTTTTAAATATAAAAATTATAGATGCGAATAATATTAATAATAACTCTAATAAATTAATTTAAACGTAACTTTAAGATTAATTGATATGGTTTTAGATTTTAAAGCTTAATTTTCTAAAAATATAATTTATGAAATTGATTAATTACTTTGATCTTATAAATAATATATAAAAATAATTATTTTTATTATTTTAATTATATTATATAAGTTATAAAAATATTTACAATTTTTACTCGTTGCAATTCGAAATATCATGATTACTCCATATACTTTCTTTTAAAAACTGACATATTATTTCTGCTGACTTATTTTGTTGAAATATTTATTGCATTATTCAAACCTAAAATCTTTTAAAAATCAAATTTTACTTATCATAACATTAAATCCATTTTTTAATAATTTAATTTTACATAAATTTTTAATTGTAATTCATAATAACAAATTCAAACTTATTTCTGATTTTCATATTTTTTATAAAAACTAAAGCAAGCTTTTTAATTCTTTTCAAAACTATAATTTATATTTTAAAAATAATTAATTAAATCATTTATTAGAATATTATTATCATTATAAAATAAGTATTGAAAAGCAATGACTAAAATTTAAGAGATATTTAAATTAAAAGTTTCATTAGCTAATTTTTTAATTAAGAATAATTTCTTTTGCTTTATTTGAATTTTAGTTAATATTTTTTTTTTAATATATGAATCTTTCTAATTATCTTTGAATTTTAAATACTATTAACAAAATGATTTTAATTTTTTAATCTATCTTTTTTAAGATTTATGATTGTTAATAGAAGCTACAAAAAAAAATTTCATGAAATCTTCAGTCTATACTACCTCTCTGAAGAGTGTTTTTTCCTTTTTTATTTATATATGATTTAGGTCAGATGAACTTAGACTTTTATAAAGGCATTTGTATTATCAAAGTTAAGGATTTCTTGATGAACTCATCTATCTAATAGCTATAATTTTACGGCATCATAAAAAATTATCAAGACTTGCTTGAAGTTTAGTTTCTTGGCTTTGTCTAGTGGTGGTTCTTGCTACAGAAAAATTTAAATTAATTTTATTTTTATATAAGTCAAAATACTATTTAACTAGAATAAGATTCAAATTTAATCTTAATAAATTATCCCTCTTATAAGATATTTTTTATTATTTATTGAATATTCTAATCGTCATAATCAACTATTTGATAGATATTACTGACTCAAAAATTAAATACATAATATTGCTAAAATACAAAAGAATAGGAAATTGTACAAATTAAAAATACAAAAAACTGCCGTATACTTTAAAGTTTAAATATATTTACAATTAATAGTATAAAATGTCTAAAAAACGAGAGCATTTGTAGATTTATTTTTTATAGTTTACTAACTGTCCCCTATTTATTTTTATGTGCATATTTAATTTATATAGTTTTTCTCAAATCTTTCTATTTGAGCGGAGCTAAGATGAGATATTTTTTTCTAATGCATTATGTTATGTAATGTTTAATAGCGCTTTATATGCATTCAATGTTTTTTCTTTGAATAAATACCTTAATTTTTATATTCTCCCTCAGTTCTATAATTCAAAAGTTATATTATCTTAATTTTACAAAAATTAGGTTAAGTTTTTATCTAAAAACATAAAGTAAGTAAATTTAATAGAAATTGAGTTTTAAAAATGATTAAGGAAACTTACTTTGCTATAAATTGCTATTGTCTTTTTAGATGGGTCAGATCCATTTTTATTAATAACAATGTAATTAATGTCTGTTTTAATTTGAGATAATGATAATTCTTGATTTTCAAAAAATTCATATACAATATTATTTTATGTTATAAATAATATATTGTTTTTTATTTATGAAGAAGTTTTATCTATTGTTTAAAGGATTTATTTTGTTTTATTCATTAATAATTAGTCGATATATATAATAAAAATATCATTTTAATTAAAAATTTTGAATAATAATAGCATTAAATAAATTTTTATTTTCATTAGTTAGTTAATAATTTGAATGATTTGGAAATTAATCTGAAGGGGAAATAATACTGAAGGTAAGTTTCCCTCCAGACCTCCCTTCAAAAGCATCAGGTACGGTCACTACCAAACTCGACATAAGTCTAAACTCTAGTTCTTTTTTTATTGTAGTCACTTCGGATTTCCATACCGGGTCATGTGCTGCCATAAAACGTCAACCAGCTCAGGACGAGTATCCCGTGCTTTTATCAGGTAAAATATCAGCGAATTTTATTTCTAACCCCCTAATTTATCAGAGTTCGTCAGTTGACTAACAGTCGGAACAGTAGGTTAAAGACTAGTCTTACAATTATTTATATTTTGAAAAAACAATTAGAATGTTCATTATCTATCAACTCTACTATAAACAATTCAGGAATTATGTAATCGAATATGAATTATAAAGGTTGTTTTATCAAATATCTTCATACCATTAAATAAACTCCATTAATAAATTTAAAATAAGATTTTGCTAAATTTAATGTAACTCATTATTTATATAATACTAATTAAACATTCTAGTATTTTCAATCATTAAAATTATTTTAACTAAAATAATTTAATTATAATATATCTTTATTTTAAAGTATCTCCTCTTAGACTTCATAATTTATGATTTTCATTTCAAAGTCTTTCTAATTAAATATAACTAAGATTAATTGTTTAAATTTAAGAATTATTTAAAGCATTTAATTTGAATTACTCTGAATGGATAAGTTCAAGGTTAAGAGTTAGATGTAATTAATCAAATTATAATATATAAAATAATTATTTATTTATTATTACTTGCTTTAGTAGTTAGCTCTAATCCCGTTGAAATTAATCTGGAGATTCGAAATCAATTTACAGGGAAAATTCAAGCGTATTAAATTTAAAAAAGAATGCCTCAAACTGGTTTTACGTAGATTTTGTTATACACATCGGCATCTTCCCTATTTTTCTGAATATTTATACTTATCTTAATTATTGCTTGCTTTAATATATGTAAGAGAAGGAAAGACAGTGATTTTATTGCAAGCATCTACATCACAAGGTTAACATGTCAATATCTGGATGAAAATATTTCATATTATGGTATTCTATTGGATTTATATTTTGGTTGATCATTTGAAAGATTTTGACTAGACTTTGGTCGCATATGTTACATCATTCCTTTCCGTGCTGCTAATAAAGTTAAGGAGAAAGAATAATATAAAATAATAATATTTATTAAATTTCCTTTTTAAGCATTTTTTTATTTGAATTAGACTGAAATTCGAGGAAAAAAACTTGTAAATTTTAATTTTATTAGTAATTTTTATATTTTATTTACAATTTTGGATATAATTTGTTGCATTTAATTAATATGCCAAATTTTTTCTAAATCCTTAAAATAATTTGAAGTATGAGGATACTAATTTGATCAAATCAAATTTGAAAAGAACCCATTAAAGAATATTAAAATAATTTATACCTAAAAAGTATAAAAATAAATCTTAATTTTAAATCTTATAAGGAAATTAAAATAAATTAGAATTATCTTAAATTAAAAATTGTTTGTGAGTTACTTCTTGCTTAACTATAATAAAATAATCAATTAACAATAATAAATAAATAATAGAATAAATTCATATAATTTTACAAGCTTCGAAATAAAATGTTTAATACATTATAAATTAAAGTCAATTTCAAATTTAAACTAAGATTATTAAATTTATATTTTTAAAGAATTAAAAATATATTTTATTGAAATTAAAAGTATTAATATTCGATTTTTTATCAAAACTATTAATAATAAATGAAATCCAGATTTATAAATTAAATATTCCAAACCAAAATATAATATCATTAATATATTTAATTTAATATAATAAAAAATGATTAGAAATCAATTTAAAAATTCCATTATGAATAAATTTTTTAAAATCTAAAGATATAAAGTATAGCATTAGGAAAAAAAGCATTATCGGTTTTAATTTATTATAATTCTTGAAAAAAAGAACATAAAATATAAAAATTAGCCTTAATTCAATTACTTTGATCTACTTTGAAGAAGTCTGTGAAATTAAAATATAATCTGTCTAAATTCAAAATTTAAAATAAAAAACTATTATTTTCATCATCTGGAATTTTAAAACCTGATAAAAATAAAAATATTTCCTAAAAGACAATCAAAACCCCAAAAGCCTTTCAGTAGTTAGATTGAGTTTTTGATTGATAAAAGTAGACTATTAATGGATGCTTTATTAGGGTTTTAATAGGGTTTATGTAGGGGTTTAATGTTTAAATATTAGTAATTAAAGAGAGAATATGCGAGATTTGGGGTCAGTTTATGACAGTGAGTATATATATTTATCGTTTAAGTTGCGTTATGGGTGCGATGATTATAGTGATCAACTCAAACCTATTCTAAATTACACATCTATAGCAAGACTGCTCCATAAATCTCCTGCAACTGTGAGGTCTCACTGTCTATTAGCATTGAATTTAAAGAGATAGCATCTTAATTCTAAGTCTAAGAGACCCTTAAAATTTTAGCAGAATCATATTAAATATCTTATTAATGAATAAGACTCTTAAATACTGGGCTCATTTCTCTCTACCTAGAGGGCTGTGATGTTTCATCGCCAATTTCCTGAGCTTCACATATCTGCTTAATCGATAGCTAACATATATAAAAAGAACGGAATATCTTACAAGACAGTCAATCGCATTAAGAGAGTGATTGACTTTAATGTTCCATTTTATAAGAATAATTTAAATTATATATTTGATTAAATGCAGAGGGCTTAAGAGCATAATATAAAGTTCATACACGCTGATGAGGAAGTATTCACGTTTAATACCTTCGTATCGAGGTCTTGGTGTAAGAGGTAGAGCAATATTGAAATTTTTGATCAAAAGGTTAAGGTATAAACTCATGCTATTCTTGGTGGAATAAGCGAAGATAGTGCCCTCGAGACTTATTTTATTCACCCTCGTTCTATAAAGACTGAATAATATATTAAGTTATTGCAATATTCAGAGATAAGTACGCTGACTAAGAGATTATTCTATTAGTTGATAAATAGATATGAGGAGAAGCATTGAAACACTTGCTCCAAGTTTCACAGATTGATTTCCATTTTTATCAAACTTTCTCCATTAAATTGCTCCTAATAAAGTTTAATTATTTTAGGAGGTCCTCCAAATTAAGTTCAAACTTTATTAGGAGTTAAATTTTAAGGTTAAAACTTAATTAGGAGCATTATTAAATTTAAAAATGTTTAATAACTTTACCTCCAAATTAAGTTCAAACTTGATTTGGAGGACCTCCTAGAGAAACAAAACTTCATTAGGAGTATTTTAATTTACTAAAATGTATAAGATTATCATAAAATATGTCAACTTACAGTCTTCTATGGTTATTTTATTTTCTTACCTCTCAGTAAAGAATCTACCAGAGTGTCATATACTTTACTATAATAGTTTATCTCGGTATATTATATCATTATTATAATAAAATATATCAGCAAACTAAAATGAGCACAAACCTGTTAAGAAGAGCGGCATTACTTGAATCAAGTCAATAAAAGTTATCATTATAGCAACCAAGAAAAGTAGAGACCAGAGACGCTTGTACTCAGTGGGAACCTACTTATGAAAACTTTGACCAGTCTAGCTTTGAGATTCAAATATAAATTAAGTAGGAAGTTATCAAAGAAGCTGTGCAAATTGAGGAGGAGGTTAAATAGAGCATTAATAAATACCAGCCAAAGTTGTCTATTAATGCAAAGAATGCAATAAAGTTTTCCCTTACAAGTCAACTTATAAGAGACACTTGAGAGATATACACAACGATATGCCAAGGTTATATCTCAAGCATTAAAAGAAAGATGGGAAGTATGTCTGTGAGTTCTGTGAGAAGCCATATTCTCATACTAAAGACCTCAAAGTGCACTTAAAGAAAAAGCACAATTAAAGTTTTGTTTTTAATTATGAACCTACAGGGAATAGATTCCTCTAAAAGAGAAGATCAAGAAACCCAGTGGAGTCTCAGAGTTGAAGTCTAGAAGTAAGTTAAAATGAAGAAAGCAGTGAAGAACTTTCCAGTCTCTGAGATCAATAAAATCATGGTTAAAATTGATGCAATAAAGATTCCCATATTGAAAATTATTGGCTTAGATTCTTGCCTAGAAAGCTACCTCACTCTTGAAGATAAAATAGAGAAAATAGTCATTACTGATGATTAATATGCTTACAAGATATATCCATTCAATCACTTCCTTGCTGATGACAAGTTCCAAATGGTATTTGCTAATGAGTATAATGCTCTTTAGCAAGCAAATTTTAAAGAGTGTATGCATATCATCTAGCTTGATGCCATTTTACTAGGAAGAAATCATGTAGCATTTAGGCTTCCCCTCATTGAATTGACTTACAGAGAATCTTATCTGACAATAGATGTCAGAGATAAATTAGCTAGATATTATAGCAGATAGTTGAGGGGATAGAAGAACTTCACAAGCTAGGTTATGTTCATAGAGACTTAAAGACAGAGAACATCATAATGAACTTTCAGCCTCATAGAGTTTATATTATTGACTTCAACAGAGCTCAAAGAGTGCAAGCCTCTGCAAAAGGAAATGTATTCGGCACTCCTGGATATTTCCCAGAGAGAGAGGATTGGAGAGATGTAGACACTTAATGGGATATCTGGGCTCTAGCAGTAATAATAATAGAGAGCGACATGCCAAGAAACGATTACTTTAGCTGCAGGGGTGAGAGAGATTCTAAGCAGAGAATCAAACAATATCTCGATAAAAATAAAATAAATGGAGGTCTCAGAGAATTTGCATGCTCAACTATTATCAAGCCAAGCTAAGAGAATTAACAAACAATAGAAACAATCAAACATCAACTTAAAAAGATAAAATTCGGAGAATTGCCACATGACTCCACTTAAAATAACAATATTTAAACATTAAACCCCCACATAAACCCTTTTAAAACCCTAATAAAGTATGCATTAATAGTCTACTTTTATCAATCAAAAATTCAATCAAACTACTGAAAGGTTTTTGGGGTTTTGGATGATATAGAAACTGTAAAACGAATTTTTAGTTTATTAATTGATTCTTTCTTTTTAAGAATAAATGCATTCATATTCAATTTACTAAAGATTTTTTATATTTTAAAAAAATTCAATAATGTATTAAATCAACAAAAGTACAGGATATTAAATTATTTAATTTATTTGGTTATCAATTAGAATTTTAAAAAATCATAAGATTAGTGATTACATAACTAAAACTAAATTAATGGCATAAAAATTGACAAGTAAGGGATATAACTATTGATGAATAAATCTATGAAAATTATAATAATATATTGAGATAATTTTTGTTAAATTATACGATTATACATACTTTTAATTTATCATAATAAACTCTATTATGTAAATTAAATATCAATTAATTATTAAAAATATATATTCAATAATTATCATAATAAATTAAAACAGCAAAATAATAAGAAATATATATATAATTTATAATTTTAATTATAATCAATAAATTCAATTAAAGTATATTATCTGATTTAACCAATTTAATTGATTATTGAAAAATTATAAATAATATGTAAATTTTGTTCTGTTTCTCAATATTTTTATATTGCTTGATGCAGTCTAATATCTTTTTGTCTCTACTGCTACTGGAACTCTCTTATTCCTCGATGCTTTATGGCATTGAGGCGTTAATAAACAGTTGTGTTTTTTATGCACAATAAATGAATTGTTTATTTGTAAAATATAAATTCAAAAAATAAAATTTAAATATTTTATCAAATATATTAAATATAATAATTAAACAAATTAATTATTCTTTCTAAAATAAAACACAATTATATTTTTTGAATTAATAATAATTATTATTCGATTTGCAAACTTAAAAGATATTATTTTAATCCTTCTTAAATTAATACGCATTATATTATTGTTATAATTATTATTTTTTTAAATGATTTTTATTCAAAATATAATAATTTTATATTAATTATATTTTTATCTTTTTTATAAATAAATAAATATATTCATGTCTTTAAAATGGCAGTCTAAAATCCATAAGAACATATAATTATATATATTAGTATGAGTAAGCACATTTTATTTAGTTTTCAAAATTATTTATGATTTATTAAAATAAGGATTGAGTTTTAATAAGTAATTTACGTATATCTATTTTAACTAGTTCAATAAATTAAGTTGCTTCTTTCAAAATGTGTTGAAATTCTTAGTAAAAGGTTACAGATATAATTAAATTTATAATTAAATTAAGAGCCTATCAAGCGCAATATTATAAATTGCAATTCAAAGTTCATTAGAAGCCATCAGTATTAATAAAAATTTATAAGAAAGTTGAAATAAATAAGGAATTCGCTTACAACTAATAAATCATTCAAATTGTAGATTTATATTTAGAATAAAATATTTAAGTATTAAATTTTTTTAATGGAATGAAAGACAATTTAAAATATTATAATTTGAAATCATTCAATTTTATATTAAAATATTTACAAATCCTTATTTATGTTATAAACTTAAAATATTTTTATTTCAACATCACAATATTAAATATCATATTATACTATAACTAAATTTCCAAATAAAATAAATATAAATTAGGATATCTTTTTAAGTGACAAAATATTCATATTTAAAATAAAATTAATATTATGCAATCTTTGAATATTTATATTATATCATTTTAAAAATTGCAAATTCAAAAATATTTTAAATACTTTGAAAATTGAACTTCTATATAACCTTAATTTAAAATTTTAAATAAATAGATACATTTATATTATTAATTTATTGAAAATATTCAAGAACAACTACCTTCTTTACAGATTATTTCATGGATTATTAAGAGAAGGAATTTTTGTCAATCTCTATTTTGCTGAATTTTTAATATAAAGCATAAATTATTATATTAAGCGAGTATAATTAAAATGGAGAGACTGTTAAAATTAAATCAAAAAATAGATCAAATAAAATTATGATCATCTCAATATACATGAGTTAAAATCCAACAGTCACTAATTTGAATTATGTTTGAGTAGATCCTTATTTAACTTTAATTAACTTATCAACTAACTAAAACTAGAATTTTTGTTATTTTCAGCTTTTATGATTTTTTTATTTTTGTTCATCGATCAAGAGATGCTGTAGCTGATCTTCAAGTTTTTTCATAATTTTAATAGATATCTTCAGGGTATCTCCAGGATATCTTCCTCAAAAAACAAAAAGTGTGGAGAGTGTGGAGTCTAGCATCAACAATAACAGTAGAAATAGCATCAATATTAATAATAATCTCAAAATCAGGCATTATTGTAGGAATACATTCGATTTTGGAAAATAAATTAAAATTAAAATTAATTAAATATTAAAATCATGGCAGTTATCAAATCCAAAGCGACTCAAAATTCAAAAATAAATGGATTCTACGGTAGATCCCGCAATTTAAGCTGGACATTACTATTGGCATTATTCCCAAATCATCCAAGGAGCGAGATATTTTGATTTTGAGCTAACTCCCAAAAATAGTATAATGGGTTTTTCTCGCTTAGGCGATGAGATAAATTCATTATAGCAATAACAACCACCGTCTCATTTTTAATGCGCTATCCAGAGAGTATAATATTGTCAGGGTTTGGAGAAATTTTCCAAAAACATAACTGAAGGTAATTAATAATTAATTAATTTTAATTTTAATTCATTTTCACAAATCGAATGTATTCTACAATAATGCCTGATTTTGAGATTATTATTAATATTGATGCTATTTCTACTGTTATTGTTGATGCTAGACTCCACACTCTCCACACTTTTTGTTTTTTGAGGAAGATATCCTGGAGATACCCTGAAGATATCTATTAAAATTATGAAAAAACTTGAAGATCAGCTACAGCATCTACTTGATCGATGAACAAAAATAAAAAAATCATAAAAGCTGAAAATAACAAAAATTCTAGTTTTAGTTAGTTGATAAGTTAATTAAAGTTAAATAAGGATCTACTCAAACATAATTCAAATTAGTGACTGTTGGATTTTAACTCATGTATATTGAGATGAACATAATTATATTTGACTCCACATTTTAATTATACTCGCTTAATAATATTATATAATTAAATAAAATCAACACTGTCATATATTTATTTGTTAAATTATTAAATTTTGGGAAATGTAAAGCTAGAATGTATGTTTAAATTATCTTTATTCCTTCTTTAATATATTTAATCAGCTAGGCATTTTATCATGGATACAATCCCTTACTTTTGGTAAACATATCTATGCTAAAATTGCTATGATTATTCAAAAGGAGTTACTAGTTTATGCGTTATTTGATTGCTTTTTTCTGTCCATGGATTGCTTTTTTTACAATTGGTAAAGTCTTTCAAGGGCTTCTATGCCTACTTTTGCAGATTACTTTAATTGGCTGGATTCCAGCGGTGATCTGGTCTTTTTTCTCTGTTTCTGATTATTACCGTAAAAAAGATAATGATCGTGTTATTGAAGCTATTAACGCCAATAGAAGAAGTTAACCCGCAATAGCAACTCTTCATTAGTGCCCGTTATATGCTTTTTTCAGGGCACTGATTTCCATTTTTTTCATGGTGAGAAATGCTTTTGTAATCTGGTTGATTTGTTCTTGAGTTCCATTTCGCATCATTTCATTCATTATTGTTGGAACTACCTGCCATGATATTCCATATTTATCTTTTATCCACCCACACTGTTCTGCTTCAGGTACCGCAGATAGTTTCTGCCAGTAATAGTCAATTTCTTCCTGAGTTTCACATAAAATTACTAGCGATATTGCTTCATTAAAGCAAAAGTAATGTTTTGATGAACTGTCCATTGCGGCAAACTCCTGTTCTTCAAGGTTATATGAAGTAAACATGACCGAGCCCTCTTTTTCTGGTTCCATGCCAGAGGGATAGAGGGTTATAATATTACGGGATGAGTTTTTAAAAACTGACAGATAAAAATCAGTGGCTTCTTCAGCCTTACCTGCTACATCACCAACAAACATTAATGATGGAGTTATAAATGGTTTTTTTTCTTCTGGTTTATTTAAAATTAGTTGCCATGAAACACCGAATCTATCTTCTACCCAGCCGTAGTAGTTGCTAAATGGATAGGCTTGTAGTGGCATCATTATTTTCCCATTTTCTGGAAGAGTTTTCCATAGCTTGTCCATTTCTTTAATTGTATGATCAAGATTACTAGCATCAAAATTTAGCATAAATGAAATTGCTGGATTTACCTTAAAATAAGGTCCAGCGCTAATTGCCATAAATGAGTATCCGGAAATATTAAAATTGACAATATCGCAGTTACCAGATGGGGTATCCTGAAGAGTTGTTATCTGACTGATTTCTGATTGAGAAAATGCCGATACATAAAATTCTGCGGCTTCTTTTGCTTCTTTATCAAACCAAAGATGTGGTACTATTTTTTGCATGAGGAATTTTCCTTGAGTTTCGTTAAGGGGTGTTTAATCTATTTGCTGTTTAACTGGCTTTTATTTCATATGCACGGTAAAGAGTAATATCATCTGTTGTTTCAATAGTGATTTGATTGCCAGAGGCTTGATTTAGCGTGCCAGAATATAGATGGTTAAAGCAGAAATTACTCAACGGCCATTTTAGTTCAGGGCAGTTAATTTGAGTGGTTTGTTTTAGGCTAAATAATGAAATCTGCTGACCCTTAATTACATTAAAAATTGATTTACCACTTCGGCAACTATTAAAAATACCATAATCACTAATCATAGCTACCTTATCATGTTTTTTGCTAAATTCAAACAATAATCCAAAACTTGCAATACTATGATCTTCTCTTAGTCCGTTGGCAGCAAATATGATAATGGGTGAGGTTGGAAAATTATCTTTGGCGTAGTTAAACGCCTTAGTTAAGTCATTTGAATTTTGATCTGCAATGTGTATATATGGATTGCGGGCTATTTTTGCTGGAATTTCACAGACAGAGTCTCCATCACCAATTATATAATCAGCAGTAATTTTGCTTTTTATTAGATTCTGAATTGCACCATCACAGGCAATGATAATTCTACTTTTTTCTAATAGCCTAATGACTTCTGCTCTTTCAGGAAACTGACCATTAGCAACTATTGCAATATGATTTTGATAGTCAGGTAAGAAGTATTCAAGATCTATGGTGGTTTGATTTTTCATTTGATGCTTCCAGATTAGCTCTGAGTTTCTAAACTACTCAAATCCCAGCGGGGATTAACGGAAAAACTATAGCCAGACTGGCGATTTTTAAAACGATAATAGCCAGCAAGGGCAATCATGGCACCATTGTCAGTACATAAATCCAGCGGCGGATAAACAATCCGATAATTATGGCATTTAGCATAATTATCAAGTTTGTTTCTCAAGGTCAAATTGGCACTAACACCACCACAGACAACTAGTTGTTTTATTCCTGTCTCTTTTATCGCCATCATGGATTTTTTTACAAGTACATCGGTAATTGCTTCTTCAATTGACCTAGCTATATCTGCTAGTACCTGACCTTCAATCCCAATCTTTTGCTTTTCAAGATTCTGGATAAGTGTTAATACGGCTGTTTTTAGCCCGGAAAAGCTCATGGTTAGATTTCCACTATTAAGCATTGGTCGTGGCAATGGGTAAGATTCATTACCCTGTCTTGCCAGTTCAGCAATATATCGACCTCCCGGGTAGGGTAATCCAAGCATTTTTGCTGTTTTGTCAAATGCCTCCCCAGATGCATCATCAAGAGTATCACCTAAAATTTTGTAACTGCCAAAATTTTCCACGGCAATAATTTGACTATGTCCACCAGAGACAAGTAAGGCAATAAAAGGTGGTGATAAATTTTTATCGGCAAGTATTGGCGAAAGAATATGTCCCTCAAGATGATGAACTGGAATTAATGGAATGTTATTGGCAAAAGCAATGCTATTAGCTACAGTCGCGCCGATCAATAATGCGCCATTTAGTCCTGGTCCTGCGGTAAAGGCAATAGCGTCAATCTCGTTCAAAGTTTTTTTTGCATTTATAAGAGCTTCATCTATAAGTGGGACGATTTTTCTTAAATGATCACGCGAAGCTAATTCTGGGACAACTCCACCATATTGCCGATGAAGATCAATCTGCGAGTATAATGTATTGGCAAGAAGTCCGTTTTCACTATCATAAATCGCAACCCCAGTCTCATCACACGAGCTTTCAATCCCAAGTATTAGTGTCATAAATTAAATTTCCATATGGCATAATTATCTGGCATTTTACCATATTGGATCTACCGTTAAGATCTAGTTGCTAAAAATTTCAAGCTTTATTTTGAGGTCTAATCATATTTTTATCATGAGAACGAAGTGGAAATGACCACGGTTATTGATGAAATGAAGTAATGTACAAGGTTATTAGATATGATAAAATAAAAGCTTTGTGTAAAATTAGATTTAATTGACAAGGATAATATGGAAGCACAAGGTTTATCAAAGT
>ARYC01000015.1:0-30398 GCA_000711775.1 Oxytricha trifallax
GAGAACTTGGAAGATACTGAAATATGTGTTAATCAGAAAATATTTGAGGCATTTAATATTTCAACCGAAAAATCTGCGGGATTAAAAAACTCGGTAACCGGGAAAAGCGGTGACTTCTGGCAATCTAGCTGTCAGAAACTTGGTAGCTATCTTGCCGGTCAATATATAAATTTAACCCTAACCAAGAAAAACGATTTCGATATGGTTGCAGCAGTTCAAAAAGAAGCTTTACAAATCTTTGCAGATACGTGTATTAATTCAATTTGCCGTAAGGTTAGTCATATTTATGATGTAAATATCAACAATGAAAATGAAGCTAGTAGTATTAAAATAGATGAAAACCAGATAAATCTGCTTGATAGCATGGCTATAATAAGAATGGAGGATGATTACAAGTTAAAAAATAGACCTAATCTAACCGCCCCTAAATTTACCAAAGCTACTTTCAAAAGTATATATATTAAAGACAATTTGAACAATACATTTAGCATTATTCCTTATGATTATAGTCCTGATGCTAAAGCTGCATATGATAGTCGAGGTTTAAAGCAGTGTGTTGATCATGAACCTGGTGATGGGCAAATAACCCAACTTAGCCGGAATAATTCTCAGCGCTGTGGTGTACTAGTGGCTTCAAGAGATATTAGAGATTATTTCAGTAATGCCATATATGCCCATCTTATCATTGAAATGGAGATTACGGAGGAAGATGCAGATGGTACTATCAGCACTAGAATAGAGAAATTCACTGAGCGTCTTAGTGTTACAAAAGGACTAGTTTTTGTGGGACAGTTCGACGATGGTAGTGGTGAACAAATAGGGAAAGACAAGAATGGAAAGGATAAGGTAATAAAAATAATGCAAAATGAACCAATGTCAGGTGTATTTGTTCTTAATCTTGCCACAAATTTGATTGAACCTCTTCCGGGAACTGATCTTGCTAAATTGATACCTTATCGAGTTAAAGTAGACCCAAGCGGCATATTCATTTACGCTTATATGGGATTGTTTGATAGGTCTATATACAAATATGATGGAGAAGAGGTTACCGATCAATATGGTAAGAAACAAACTAAATCGTGGGAGGAGGTAACTTCAGATTTTTCTTTTGGCAGTGTGATTATAGACTTTCTTCATCAAAAAGATGAGGATGATAAGCCAACTCTCGTTGTATTTGGGAAACTCTATATTAATTCTTTAAAGCAGTTTGGAGAGTTAGGTATATTTCAGGATAATAAATGGCTGATTTATTCGGCAAATCAACAAGCTAAGCAGGATGATGACAAACTGTTTTTTTCTACAGCCACAGTCGATCAAAATAACAATGCTTATATGGCATACGAAAAATTTCCAAGAGATTATCTGCCTTATAGACCTATAATTAGAAAAATTAAGTTACCTTCTTTAGAGGTTGCTAATGATGATATTATCGATAAGAATGATACTCTCGTTGGTCCCAAAACCAGAGTTGAAGCTATGTTATTTTATGATGGAATTTTATATTTTTATGATGGAATTTTATATGTTATATTTAAAGACGATACAAGTAATTCGTGCTGGCTTCGAAAGTATAATGTTGATGGAAAAAAGTGGCTGGTAGGGGCTGTTGTGTTTAATAAATGCAACCGAATTATAACTATGGAACCAAACTCTAGCGGGGATATACTTATTGGTGGTGACTTTGAAACGCAAGCATTAAATTCGCGGGGTAAGCTCATAAACGCAGTTAATTTGGTTAAATATAGGAGCTCTGATAACAAAATTTATAGTATAGTCGACGATGCTGAAAATGGACTTGAAAAAGTTGACGCTTCTTCACGAATTTGGAATATTATACCGAATAAAAAGATGTCTATGTGATTGGTAGTAGGCTTGGATATAAGAACTCTGACCGAATAAAAATAAACATTGCTAAACTGGTTGGTGAAGCTCGAGATGGTGGTCATTTCACAACCATTAATAGGTTCGATATCCCCCCACAAGGAAATGGTTGGAATCCATTTACAGTTGAATTTAAACATAAATCTTTCGGGAAATTTAATGGAATTGTATATGATGGAACTGTTTTTGCAAAGATGCACATGACTCATTAGCATGTCATCCATACCTAATAGGCTGACATGATAGACTTGACATTTATTTCCACCTGACGCTAATTTTGGATCAATCGGAACATTAGTTGTTAAATTTAAGGATGATCCAGAACCTTATCAAATAGATGATTTGGGGCTTTTTGAGAAGACTAAAATTACAAACAAGATGTTTGGGGGAGTTGCTTCTACAGATAATTGTATACGGTGGGGTATGAAATTTTTTTCGATGAGATGTAAAGATACACGTAGCAACAGATATTTGATACTCAATTTTCATTCTGATCAAGCTAATATCTTACGGGTTTGAGAAGTTAAGCAGGCAACTAGAGCTATGGTGAAAAATCTACATCACCAAGAGGAATAAAGGAAGATTCTGAATTACAGAAATCATAAACTCTATGACGAAATTCCATTACGTATTTATTAATAGAATTTCTACTCATTCCTGATAAAGTTGCTATTTGTGTTGCTGAGAAATTTGCAATAAAATACCTAATTATTTCCCAAAATTTGGTTTCTGAAACCTTTGAACTATTTATATGCTTATTTTTATGAATTATGAAACTTTAGTTAAGAGTAGTTACAATATATTAACGCACCACTAAGTATGCTTTAATTGTCTAGCCCCTAATTAATTTTACCTTTTAAAGGCTGCGGAATATTAACTGTGATCTAAATAGCATATTTTGCCACTCAATGTCAAGACTATGAGGTTCTTATTTGATAGATGTTTTATATATATAATTCGGTATGGCAATGCCAGAGTTAAATAATTAGATGCCATAGCTATGTGGCTCAAAATATCATAACGACATAATCTAACTGATTTTGTAAGGCTATTTACTGGCTTGAAACTTAAAATTAATTAGGAATTTAAAGGATTGATAAATACGAAATTAGTCTAATTTGAGATTATAATTCATCATCATAGAGAGCAATAATTCTCTCAGTTTCTACAAAATTTGATGTGTTTCCATCCTTATCAATTCCCCGAGACATAAATCTTATAAATAAACACAAGAATCTTTATCGTCTCGCATATAAAAATAATGATATTTCTGTTTATAAATCTTCTTCCAAGTCTTCTACAATCCTTTCTACTTATCAAGTAAAAATTAGCGAACTTGTCACTATAAACTCTTCCAGGTTTTATATACACATTTCCATAGATAACTGGGATTCTAAATGGACAAAATTAGTCTTGCTCTAAATTTTTTAACATAGTTTAATTGAAAGCAAAATGTTCTTAATAATCAATTGCATTTGGAAAATTGTGCCTCAGTTATTTCAAAAGAATTTGGTTGTAAATTAATGGATTTTAAATTTATATATGTATAATAAATATTATATAAATGGATCTGAACTGTCTTATTTCAATAACGAATCAATCTATCTATTTATATTAACGCTTTCAATGACATTTTTCTATAAAGACTTTGTTAAGTCGTAATTATAGCTGAAGTAAAAACTTTTCTAATTTGCCAGACTTTGGATCATTTGGATGTAGTTATTCAAATGATGATCTAAAAAAGATATATACCAAAATGAATAATGTAAATATGACTTACAATGCTCATTATTTAAAGGCAAAAATAGAAGTTTTTATACTCTAAAAATATCAGCTTTGGCTAATTAGCCAACTAAAGAAGCTTCTTTTATAATGATTAAAAATGAAATGTTTTCAATCGTTTTTATTCCAAATATTCCATAAAAAGTAAAACTGTCAATAGCCTATAGTATAATTTACTTAAATATTTTTTAAGCTTACATTTGATTTAATTTGATTAATATCTTGGATATCTTAATCAACTTGAAACTTCAAGAGTTCTTTGTCACTATAACATAAGCAGTTAATTAAAAAGTTTGTTTTTTATACATCTTTAAGATTTGACCACTGTTTCTTTGAATAATATAATTCTTCTCCTGCTTGTACAAAGTAAAAATTGGCTCTGTAATAATTCTAGCGTCAACCATTTTTGTATTAGATTAAATTAAATAAGAAAATAATTTTTTCACTGTCACTAATTTAAATTATCTTCGAAAAATCAATACCACTATTTAAATGCAATCAAGTTTAATTTTAATGACTATTTGATCTCCCTCTATAATTCTAATAAGATAAAATATGAGACTTACCATAAAATTAGGTTGGAATAATATCTAACTATTGCTGTTAGAGTTATTGATTAGCAACATTTGAATTTGTCTGATCTCGGCTATTTATATTAGGATTGCCTCCTCTTCTACTATTGCTATTTTGTCTTCCATATTGCCAAGAGATATATTTAAGGATAAATTTAGGCAAATTTAAATCAGATTTGAGTGTAAAATAAAAATTAATAATAATGATGACTAGTAGATGAATATTATGATTGAGACTAGTTATAGTGACTATTGTGATTTGAGCTTGAATTTAAGCCTCCTTAGTATTTTTTGTAATTTTGAGGCTTGTTTGATGATTTACCACTGCTTGAATAAAAGTTATTGTACGATTGGCCCTGATAATAGTTACTACCCTCATTTTAACCTCGAATATAAAACTACATATTCACATTTAGAAGAGATTTAATATATCATTTTCAAAGTATAGTTGGAGTTGGAGTTATGATGGGATCCAGCAGAGCTACCTCCTGAGGAGTAGCACCCACTGCCCTTAGTACCTCTGGCATAATGAGTATTTTTATGATTATATTCTTCGTTTGATGATCCAGTTCCTTATCTTCCGCCATCTCTCGGTTGCTACTGCTGCTAATAATAATTTTATCTGTTAAAACCTTAACTCTATTACTTATCAGTATAGTTCATATTATTATTGCTGCTTGAGTAATAGCCTCCTCTGTCTTGTCGCTGCTGCTATTAATCATGCTACCAGTTTCTAGACTGAAGGTGCTATGAGGAAGCTGGCAAGTTCTTTTCCAAGCCACTGCCTTTGTAGTACGAGTGGTTGTAGTTATTTGTTGACACTTTATAGTCTTATTGATGAACATTTCCGTGCTGGTAGGGATGCTCCTCTTCTGTAAAGTACTCATCGTTATTTTCCATGGAATTTTTCCCAGAATGTTGACTGTTGCCACGACCACTAGTTCTCTCATTATTTTCCAATACGTCAAATTCCTTTTTCCTTGTGTCTGGGTTCTTGAGGTTGTCCACGCTTGAGCTTCCACTTTTCAGTTTCTCAGTCCTAATGAAATCTGGTGCTGCACTGATTGTGTATAGCTTATGTTTCTGTCTGGCTCCTTTTTAGTGGAGACGATTACTGCATGGTAGACATAAAACTTGCTCACAAATATGGCACTAAGTTGCGCATTCAAAACCCAAAAATAAACTCAAAGTAACCTTGCATTTTCTTAATTAATAATGATTTAAATTCTTACTCTTCACATTCGTCGCAAATTCTGACTCTTTTATGCTGTCTCTAATTTTATTACTGACCTGTCTTCTCCCTAAGATGATAAGATATTTATTAATTTCTATTGTACTATTAAGGAAATCTAAAGGTTTGTTATGTAAATAAATATTTACTATGATAGTGTTCAATGAAATCGCAATGTGAGCACAGGAAAATCTCACAGTCGGTGCACCGAACATAGGCCTTTGGTGGCTAAGATGTTTTGCACAATTGACAAGCAGCTGCATAATTCATTCTTAATTATCTAACACTCATTTACGATTTATAATAGGAAATCAATAAATTAAAGTGAAATTAATTAGAATTATTAAAAAATGGAAAAATTTCTGAGCAGAAGATGCCGAGTCATTCACAATAAATGTAAGTTACAAAAAACATATCTAAATTTTTTATTTTTTAGCTATACTACCTGGTAAGACTAAGAGTGGCAGTTGACAGATATTTCAGAAAGTGACAAAAAGACAAGGCGCTGAAGAAGAATGATTAAGATTAAACAACAAATGATATGTAGTGTGTTTGAACACAGTAACTGTTTTTAGATTTTAAGTTTTGCATATCACAATAAGTATTCCTATTCATATATTTGATTTTCATTTAAACTTAAACTTTTCCACTTATTTTTCATAATTGTTGCAATACTACTACTCTTCTATTTTAAATTATTTTTCTTACAATACCACTTTTAAAATATTTCAATGGTACAATATATTATTGTTTTTTAAATAATTACAATCAAAATGGGGGGGGAAGTTTCCTGCCCCAAAACAGTTTCTTGCCCCTTTCGGTAGTTTCCTGCCCCCAACATTAAATTTTTTATTGATTGACAATAAAAATATTAGAAACATATAAATTTCAATTTCTATAACCATGTACTAAGCAACTTTTATTGATATATAATTTTCAAGGTACATAATTATTATTTATCAAATTAAATATTATAAACAAGGCTAAATAATTGTTTATATTAATAATTAATGTGATTTTCATTAAAATGTAAATTCTATATAAAGGTAGATATGATATTTGAAGCTAAATTTAAAATAACTATATCATATTTGATGATAAATATTCTTTGAAAATCTATAAAAATTACATATTTTTATGTATGGGGCAGGAAACTACCTTTTTGGGGTCAGGAAACTTCCCCCCAGCAAAATATTTAAATATCCCATAAATTTCTTAAATCAATAGCAACTAATTTAAAATTTATTTGACTTTAATATTTTTCGCAAACTTTTTTTATTCGCTCAACTTTTCATCACTCTTTATTTAATATTTATTTTTAACATTGTATAAATGAAAATATTTCTAATACAATAATTTATGAATATAAATCAATAAGGAAATCTGAAAATATGAATATATCTCTTATAGCTTTAATGCTGCTCCTGCAATACATCAGTAATAAGTGCACCAAAATTGAGGAAAATTACTTTAATCTCCTGAATTATTGGCAATTTTGCGAAATGTTCATCTTATAGTTCTTTTTCATAATGCTGCTTATCTTTGTTTTATTTTCTGTCAAAGTCTCTCAAATTGTTATCAGAATCAAGTTTAAATAGATATAGTGTAAATACATTAAGTGATAATTTAAAAAAAAATTAAAATCAAGATCACTTTAATTTGAAGTGGCATCATCAAGAGCAGAATTGGCGTCTTCAGAAGGCGTTATCAAATTCGAATTGTTATTGTTATCCGCCTTGTGTGACAAATTATTCTAACTTTTAAGCATACTGCCTACTGTCTACTTTTACTTATACTCCTCCTCCTCATCAATGGCTTGGCTCTCTTGCTGCTAAATCTATATAAATCGTATCACACTTTACTCATTCTCCTCTACTTGGTATTTATTTCCCTTAAGCCATCTATGTTTTAGGAAGAATTTAGTGAGGTGCATGAACAGCTGCATCCCACGGATTTTCTGGGAAAACTTCATTTCATGCTCATAGTAAAGAGTTATGTTCTGGCGCATATCTGTGCCAGAGTGGAGTTCTACGATTAGTGGGGAGATTAGTTGGGGAGTCATTGGGAGATCATGTACACACTTCTTGCAATTAAACAAAGAAAAATATTTATACACAAATATTATAATCAATATATAATTAATCTCTTCATTACAATTAATTTGTGAATGGACAGTGAGATCAGCTTTGATGCAAGATTAATCACAATAAAAGGCATTTCTACATTTATTGCAAGTATTGGTGTAGTAAACGTATGAATTGCAGTTATTACATCTAATCACTATTTTGGGTATGCTTTCCTTTGTCAAGCTCAATCCAGTGCGTAAAAATTATTTATATATCAATAATGACTTCCTTCTTCAAAGCTGTTTCCTTATAATAATAAATTTATTCTTGTAAGTTAGGTGGCTACATGATAGATTAACGAACAGATATATATTAATAAAATCTAAATTTTATCATCAACTAAACCTATTTGCTTTTTAATCTGGAGTGTGTCATTTGTGGTATCAAATTTCTAGAAGATTTATTATAATTTGCCATGAAAAATAAATTTGATGATTCCGTTGATAATACCCTAATTAAATAAAATAATATTTTCTAGAAGATGATCCAATTATTCCACAAATTTAATATAGAAACATATTTTGCTAATTTAATTAATTATATTTAATGTATTAACGAACAGTGAACTCAATCTTATCATGAATTATATAAACATCAATAATTAGCAATCTCATTAAGCGTAGTCTATAGCTCACTTGAAATAATAAATAAAATATATTAAGATTAATAATATTTTGTTTTACTATTTCAATCCAGTTAGACTCTGAAACATATCAATAATTATAATATAATTATATTGCATGCTGTTCCATACATCTTAATAATCTCATTAATATTATTTTAGCTCACTGTAATATATAAATGCGTTCTAGTAGAGTCCTAGTTCTTTTCTTTTGATGATTCTTAATATAATTAAAATGCCCTCATAGATTTCTTTTAAGTTAGAATTCAAATATTATATAATGATTGATCTTAAATATTTATCATTAAATTATTCCACATTTCTTAGTACTCTTGCTCAACCACTTGATTTATTTCTTCCATTTCAAAATTGAAAAACTATTTTAAATTTTATATAACTAAATTCAAGACTAATTTATATTTTAGTAAAGATTCAATAAACCAAGTTTATTTTTAATATTGATAATAAATCTTAAATTATAGTGAGCATATTGAAAAGTTTGGTGTTAGAATAAATAAAAATTGTCTGTATAAAAATCGAGGAAGTTATTAATTAATCATATAACTCTAACACTAAATATAGTCTAGTTGGCCTTGAAGACCATCTCATCGAATATCTCGTAGTCCTCATTAAGATAAAGCCAGGTGCCGTTTGTACTGGGTTTATTGTTGTATCCATCGATTAAGATCCAATTTCCTTCTATGCATTTGATGTGAATAAAATATGATAATAAAAAATGTGCGCTTAGGTCTTTGAGAGAAGTTTATCATCGATTCTAATATCACAATTTGGTGTGCGCCCAATAATAATTTCCTAACCTTCATTTTTGAAGTAGCTATAGATATTATTTAAGATACATGAAATGAAACAATATTGGGAACTTACAAAATCTCTCCTGAAGAGGGACCTCCGAATATCTTAAGTTTAAGTCTTGAAACTTCGTTTGGTGATTAATAACTATCGTATTCATCACCCTGATCTTTCAATAAATTAACTACTATATGTGCCTCTCCCACATTAATAATCATGTTGTCTTTCAGTACCTATAAATAATTGTGAGAATTAGTTAAGTGCTTACTGTTGGACCCTCTTGCTTAACGAATACTCCATGACCGATCCCCAGATCTTTAATGTAGTAGCCTGGGCCATCTTACTCAAATTTTATTTGGAAGTGTCTACCTCGTTGCTGCTCAGCTGTTTGAGGATTTTTGCTGGGTATCACGAAATCATTCACAATTTGTTTCTAAAACATAGATTAATACGCCGCTATTTTCATAATTATAAATTATACTTTCATCAGAATGTATGTAGCGTTTATAAACTTACAGGTTTTGAAGTTGTTTCTGCATTGGGATCATTTGTGCCTTTTTTCACTGACTTTTTTCTGCCAAAATATACTATTCCATCAATAATTCCTCTTTGAGTTGGGTGACTCTAGATTCCAACTGCGTTTATGTCTATTTTCATGCCTTTCTATAAAGTGGCCGAGCTCACTACCTACAATATATTTAGTTTAATTTTACATTAAATACTCATGAATTTTTGTTTGCTCACACAATTATCAATTGATTTGAGATTTTATTTTATGGTCAAAATACCAAAATAAAAAAGGAATTGGGTAATTTTTTACTTACAGTTAGCTCTAACTTTGGAGCTGAAGGGGCAAGTTTGATTAGTCTGGCTTTGAGTTCTTGATCCTGCCCTTCAAACGCATTTTTAATTTACTATCTCTTATTTTTATCATTAAGTACATCTATTGACTCATTTGGGTCTTAACCTGTGCCACCCTTGTTATTTATAACAATTAATTAACATACAAATACGAATTATTGGGATTGTAATTAATTTATTAATTTATGTTATTTTTCATGTTAGCGTTAGTGCGAGAATTTTGCTTGAAAACTGAGTCATCCTGCATATTGTGATTTCTCTTGTTCACTTCAGTTAAATTTTCCACATTATTGTCATAGTTGCACAAATTGTTATTGCAACATAGTTTCTAAAAACATCAACTGTTAACATTCTCAAAGTATTAATAGGATAATTGTAATCAATAATAAAGTTTAAAATTGAGATATTTATGGAGTTTATGTGAAAATTGATTGCTTACTGAGAGATTGGAGTTTTGCTAACCCATTTTTAAATTATAAATTAACAATAAATAAAAAATTAATTATATCTCTTCTTCAATTACATTAGGTTTTTCATGTTTCAACGATAAGAATTGACTACTTTTAGAGTAAGTATAATTGATTCAAAATAATATTAATATAGATATCAAATGCCACTTTCTCCAACTTGATAATAGCACTGTGGGCACATATGCTTAACATTATAGCATCTTTTTATGCAAAATGGGACACAGCAGAGTGGATAACAAGCGAAGAAACAAAACACTATACATGCACACCATTGATTACCTGTGCACTCGTATTTCAATTAAATTTTATATTAAAATACACTTTTTATTATAATATTGTAATGAAAATATTTAATTCAATTTAGTCCTCTGCTCTCTATCAGTTTTGCAATTAGGACACTTGAATTACATGGGAACTCGCTTTCCATATACTCTAGGCATTCTCACAAATTTACGCTATTTTTCTGCAATTAAAAACTCTGTGAATTTGCCAGCTTGAGATAGTTAAGTATTTGCTTGCTTTTTGTTTAAAATGGGTATAAAATATACTCTATTCATTTTATAAACAAATTTATATGGGTTATTCTGGACTCAGTTGGAGTAAATGTTGCTTGTAAGCTTGCTAGATTGGTTAACTATCTCCAATCACCATTTATTGAGGCTTCTGATTGAAGTTATAAGGGGCATTATTACTCTGTAATTTATAGAGTTCTTTTTGGCTATAGGGTCAAACACATCCCCCCATAATGTGTACTTTTCTTTTTGTATTCTGATAGAGTTTTTGACGCTGAGTAATAATAGCTAATGTACTATGTGTGTGCGATCAATAGTTTTGAGATATGACGCCATATAAGTTTACTTTTTATATATAAAATAATAGTAAAATTAATGTAAAATTTTCAATTTTTCAAATAATAAATTTTTATTTAAAAAAATATTAATTCAGCTACTAATACACGAATTATAAAAATTATTGATTTTATTTAGTTTATCAAAATATACAATAATTAATATGTATTTTGCATTTAATTTTTTTCCAATAAAGTGAAAAAAATTAATTATTGTATATTTTGATAAACTAAATAAAATCAATAATTTTTATAATTCGTGTATTAGTAGCTGAATTAATATTTTTTTAAATAAAAATTTATTATTTGAAAAATTGAAAATTTTACATTAATTTTACTATTATTTTATATATAAAAAGTGAACTTATTTCGAGTCATATCTCGAAAACTATTGATCGCACACACATAGTACATTAGCTATTATTACTCAGCGTCAAAAACTCTATCAGAATACAAAAAGAAAAGTACACATTATGGGGGGATGTGTTTGACCCCATAGCCTTCTTTTTATATAATCTCAATATTAATCTATTTTAAGCAATAACATGCTACTTTGAATCATGTTTGTGTTCTTCCTCTATTTCCATGATGTTTTCATCGCTATTCCTGCTGACTAGTTTCTTTTTATCTTTGACGCTGGCGTTACTATCGTTGATGACCTTGCTATTAGGGGCTCTAAACGATTTCTCCTCTGTCTTCCTGTTTTCTTCTTAGTAATCCGCTTAGTCACTGAGCGTATCTGCGCGTAGTTTCTGCTCAGTAGCTCCCTCATGAGCTGGTGTATGCTAACTTGTGTTGTTTTTGTTATATTTTGAAGGTGAAGTCGCTGGGGACTGTTTGTTATTCGAATGATGCTGATCGTTTTATTACTTCAATTTCTACTCTTCCTTGTGCACAGTGTTATGATTTTTAGCGGAAGTGAGAGGGTGATTTTAATGCTGATTTTTAGATTGAGAGACGTCACTTTTATCCAGGAGGTTTTAATTGTCATCGTCTTGATTCAAGTCTTCTTAAATGTTTTCTGACTCATTTGCGTCTAAAACTGCAGATTTGTCCTCTTCTTCTAGGTTTTATTGCAAATACTACTGCGTTTGAAAACTAAAAGCACAGATATTAATAAAGGCAAGTATAATTCAAGGTTTATTCAAATTGATATACAGTTAACATGAATACTTACTATGATTGATTTGAATTTTATATTTACATTTAATCATCCACTTATTACTGCATGATTTTACTGCTGTTAGTTTAAGAGTTACTACTTGAGTTATTTTACTGTTTTTGATCTTCTTCTTCCATTATTATTATTATAGTTGATTCACACTATTATTATTATTTAAATCAAATTATTTATAATAAAGTATAATAATTACAGACAAAATGAAGTACTCTTTGTTAAAGTTTGATGTGTTCAGGAAGATGCCTAAGGATCTCACGGAACCTACTTTCTGTGGAGCAGTTGGTAAAATAAAAGTATTTTATAACAATATGCTATAGTTTCAATGTTGTGTACTGGATTATTACTATTGTTATGCAGCAGTGAATTTTAGAAATATATGACGGTGGAAACTAAACTCCCATTTATTATTATACTTAACTTAGTTAATGCATATTGTTTAAGTTTAGATCCAATATGTTTGTGGATGCCTCTCATCATGACGACAGATTAAACATAAACATCGATATAGTTTTCCCAAAGATGCCCTGTGAAGTTCTTACTCTCGATATTATGGACATAATGGGCACACACATAGTAGATATTGGTGGCTCTCTCTATAAGAAAGGACTTTCACAAAATGGAGAATTTGTCTCAGAGACTTCAATGTTAGGAGGTATCCAAACAAGACAAGACCTCCTGAAGAGAATCAAGGATGAGATGGATTAGAAATAAGGATGTTAATTGAAGGGATTCTTTAATATTAATCGAGTACCTGGCAATTTTCACATCAGCTCCCACTCTCAAAAAGATCTGATTGTTAATTTGGAGATGCAGGGCTATACATTCGATTTCACTCACAAAATTAATCATGTTTCCTTTGGAAGACAGGAAGATTTCAAAGTAATCCAAAAGAATTTTAAGCAGTAGGGTGTCTTGAATCCATTAGATGGGCTTGAGTTTTCAGCCAACTAAGATATCTCAATTATTTAATTAACTACTAAATCAAAACATTTTTAGATAACAAGGGGAAGCCATAAGCATTAGCGACTAATTTCTTCATGGTAGCTGTGTCCTCATACTACATGGACACTAATAGAAACACCTACAATATGTACTAATTGACATCAACACACAAATCCTAATCAAACGCCAATGTCAATCATAAAAATCTTTAATATTAAATATTGTTTGTCTTTATTATTTTATAATGAATATTTTTAATTGAATGAGAACATGCTGGTATTTTCTTATGAGTTATCCCCCATAAAAGTGTTATTTAACAAGGAAAAAGAGAACATAGTAGACTTTATGATTTAACTGTGTGCTATAATTGGAGGAGTTTTCACTATTTCTAGTGTTGTGGATACTATCATTCATAGATCTGTGAGTTTGCTTTTTAAGCAAAGAATCGGCAAGTTGAGTTGACTCAATTTCAATTGTTGAAATATAATGCATAATTCATAAGTTGATAAAGATTATAAGTTGTTATCAGTATAAATGTAAATAATTTGTAAATTAAGTTAATAGTTAATTATTTTTGGGGTATGAAATAAGGATAGTATATTAAAAGTCTTAATGATTAGATTATAAGACTCGCTCTAATTTTATTAAGTTTTTATATATCATCAAAGTAATGAACGCTTTTGAATAGTTAGAGAAATAGCAACAACAACAATCACAAATGCAGCATCAGCAATCTACTTCTTCTTATGGTTTATCTTCATAATATACTCAACAGACAGCTTATGCTAATGGGTACGCAGCAGCACCACCCACTCCTTATAATCATTTATATTCCTAATAATATTCCAAGATTGATTTCTAATTAGAAATATAAGGGTGAACATAAATTTAATTAAATATAGCTTTGCAATAATACGGTGGAGTGGGCTCTGCTTACCCTCAGGCCTATCATCAATCATCACTTACTGGTGGAGGTGTTATCTATCCTGGCGACTAAAACTCAAGTTATGGTTACTACCAAGGAGTCCCACAGAATTATTACGCAGGAGGAGCTGCAGGAGGGGTTCAGGGGTACTGGAATCAATAATAAGCAGGAACTCCTGTCCCTCCCAACTCTTCCTATAGTAATTACGGAATCAATTAAGGAGCTTCAAACTAATCAGCAGGTGCTCTCAGTGCAAGCAGCTCTCAAACTCTATAAAATCAAATAAGTTAGTCTTAATCTGCAAATCAGACTTCTCAATAGAACCATAATTTGTAACCTGAAGTCGTGACAATTGACAGTAGCAGTAGTGCCAAAGACATCAGTGAGATTCAACTATTATAAATTTGTGAACTAGGTTTTTTTATATTGCCAATTTTAAACAATAATTATTGATTCAAGGAAAAATAGATGACTCAGAAAGAAATAAGTCGACATCAAAGTGGGGAGCACCTATTTAAACATAAGAAATTGATAATTTTAGGATGATGTATATGCCCTGGTTTAAATTATTTGCGCCAACCAATTTATAGAATAAACAATCAGATACTTAAGGTAACTAAATTTAATTGAAAATTTCTCAATTAATGTTATAGGTTTTAAGATACAGAAAATTTTCGTAAAAAATATAAAACCTACTTATAATATATAAAAAATTGAGTTCACTTAGATTTTTCTATATTTCATTGTACTATTGGAATAACTAAATTATAGTTTAATTAAACTTATAGTTGAATAATTTCCAGCGGCAGCCGCAGCAATGAAGTTAAGCGTAAAATGTCCAGACAAACTCTCCTCCTACATAGAGAGAGCCTTCCAGAAATGCATCAACCAACAGGAACGTGACTTCATGGATGGAGCACTCAAGAGAATTTGCAATGCATGCAAGCAGAGAGGAACTCTTCTCAATAAAGACTGGGATGCTCTTTAAGTGCCTAGTCTACCAAGAGAAGGTAAGTCAATCTATTCAATATCACTAAGAAACTTCATTTTCCTCAATTAATAACACGATAAGAAAGAAGAAAAGATAGTTAATATCAACATTGATGCTTCATTACTACAATTTTTGCATATTTCTCCATTTTTACATAATTATTGATATTTAATATTTAGGTCCTAATTACACAATCATAAATGCAAGACTTGAAAATATGGATACAGTCTTGCCTCAAAATCAGTAATCTTTATTTGAATTTGAATTAGATTAATGTGAATCTTCTTTATAAAACA
This sequence comes from Oxytricha trifallax, assembly GCA_000711775.1. Lineage (NCBI taxonomy): Eukaryota > Ciliophora > Spirotrichea > Sporadotrichida > Oxytrichidae > Oxytricha > Oxytricha trifallax. The sequence continues at coordinate 15,537 of ARYC01000015.1, forward strand.
AAACAGCTAATCTAAACCAATAATCTGTTTATCAATCTATATAGCTTTAGCCTCAAAGTTAACTCTCTAAATTATCTTCAGCTAGTCCCCTCCAACTAAATAAAAATAATTCTCTCAACAATAATAATAATAGTCCTTTTACTATAAATAAGCAGCCTTTATTATCCAATCAATAACTAATTTATATTGCTCTTTTAAGTAATGATTCTTTGGCTTATTTCTGCCTGATTATTTCTTTATATTGTGAATAAGACTTCAGGAGGATCTAGCATATTTGTAAACAACTAAGGCGATCAGGTAAGTGAAGTAGACCTCCTGAAGCGCAAGCAGAGACTTGAAAAATTCAATACTCAGCTCTCTGCCCCTTCAATGGGTAAGCAATCCCTGATAGGTGGCAGTTCAAATTCAGCTTCAAATAAACACTCACTTCAGTCTCAATATTCAGCTAATGATTTTGATGCGAATGATTTGGATGCACTCACAAAACATCTTGCTATCAAGGTAAGTTACAAATAAAAATAAATCCAATGGATTCATCAATCAATTAACAAAGAGACCAATACTATATATAAATTGAGCAATTTGCCTTGTTATATTTCAATATCTTAAGAATTTTAATAAGCAGGAAATATACCATAACAACAGTTTCTTTTCTATAAATAATGAAAAATTCGTTATTTTTTCACAATATTTAAACTATTCTATGCATTTAAGACATGAAGATCTTAACCATGTCTACAGAAACATAAGATTTACACTATTAAAATATATATTTTGACATTTCTGAAAACGATTTCTTTCTAATAAGTTCTCGAATAAGCATATTTAAAATTAGCTAAGATAATTTAATTTTTACTTTTTTAGGGAACTTGCACTCGCCTAGAGAAATCTTATTTCCGTTTGACTTCAGCTCCAGACCCAAGTGAAGTGCGTCCAGAGGATGTACTAAAGAAATCACTCAAAATTCTCTTGTAAAAGTGGAAGAATAAGGAGACTGACTATAAATATGTGGATGACTAATTTAGAAGCATAAGATAGGATTTGACAGTGCAGAGACTTGAAAATGAATTTTGTGTCAAGGTAAGTTTGTTACTTAGAAATATAAACGAGAGAACAAATTCTCTAGAAAAATAATAAATTCTATAAATTTTGGGTTAAAGACTTAATCTATTATTTAAAAGAAGCATTATGAACTCATTTAGTAATTTTATACATGAACTCATTAAGTAAATTTATATATAAATTTATAGGTGTATGAAGCACATGCTAGAATAGCCTTAGAATGCTCTGATTTAGATTAATTTAATTAGTGTCAAACATAGTTGCATTATTTGTATAGATAGGGCAATTAAGGTCATAGAATTGTAAGTAAACAACCAAAAATCAAATTTATTATGGAAATCAACGCTAGTTATAATAAATTTGCTTTCTGAAAAAGGCAAAATTAATAGTAAAAATTATCAAAAGGGATATTAATTTTCTGCTATTCTATGCATATTATAACAGTTTTTTTCTAGGAATTTTTAGCTTATAAAATCTTATATCAAGTCTTCTGTGAAATGGATGTAAGTTATAAGGTTAAAATAATAGGATTTTTTCATTTTTTCTTAATTTTCTAGTATTCAAATAAATATTTAGGCCGAGGTTCTGAAAATGCTCAAAACATTGACTTTTGAGGAGAAAATGTGTGAGCCAATTTAGCATGCCCTAAAAGTGAGACAATCTTTGGCTTCTGGAAACTTTGGTCGTTTTTTCAAGCTGTATAGAGTAGCACCTAATATGGGAGGGTATCTTATGGATGTCTTTATTGAGAGATTTTTCTTAAAAGTATTTCTTTTTTATGATGTCGTCAAATATAATAGATGTCATAAATTAAAACTAATTAAAGATACAGAATTTTAAATCTCTAAAAGGTTGCTCTCGCTTACATTGCTGGAAACATAGAACTAGGTTACTTGAGCTTTTTATTCGCGTTTGATGAGCAAAGCCATGCAGAGAAATTTCTAACCGGTCTTGGTAATTTACATATTCTCATTTCTTTTTTCTAGGTTGTAAAATAGCACGTATGGAAGATCAGAAAAAATATCTGATGTGCAAGGATAGTCTCCCAGCAATCAAGAAAGCCCCTCTAAAAGTCAAAGTATGCGTAAAATGAATATATGAGCCAGATTTGATATAAAGTTTGAATTTTTAGTTATGTCTCTCTATATTTTAAGTATTTTTTCTAAAAATTAAGTCTAATCACTTTATTTAGTTACCCCATTTATCTTTGTTGTTATTTTAATCTTTTAAAACCATAAATTAATTTTTTAAATTTACTCCATATCTTTCTTCGTGATTAAATTTTTTTATTTTTAAATAATAATTCCCCTCCCCTCTTTTAAGCAAATGAATCTTATAACTATTAATTTATATAAATGATTGGGTATTGGTATGATATAGTCGACAACAACATTTGGGAAATGAGTAATCTTTTTTGAAACAGTGGCTACTTTAAGATTGTTTTAATTCCTATATTTCAGTAGATTACTGAAATAATTGATGGAGAATATGCACTATAATTCTATAACCTCAACACTTTGTAGTAAATTAGCAGTCATGTACTGAATACAATATGTTTAACTTCTCATTTACTATTCTACATCTACGTTATTGGCTTATTTACATCTCAAAGAACAAATATAAGAAAATCAAAACATTTAATAAATTTGAAAAATAGAATTAAACACAACAACTAAACTATAATTTTCCCTGTATTTATTAATTTATCATTATAATCTCAGACTTAAATGAAAGTAGATAAAACTGATAATTAAATTCTTAGCATCCCCTCAAATTCAGTGACTCTGTAATTTAATAAAACCAAACATTAATAAATTGGCTTGTCTAAATCTATGGCTGATGAACTATATTTTATTAACATATAAAGTTATAAAAATTAATTATAAACCAATGCTAGACACTTAACTTTTATCAACAATTTAAAGTGTAATTGCTATGAGAAAATATAAAAAATTGGCGACAACTAATTTCTCAAAATAAAACGATAAAATGCTTCATGAAGGTTAAATTACCATCAATACTGAGAAAGCTAGTAACTATTTATAATAAATATATATATATATATATATAAAAATGCAGGTATTATTTAAAATTATATGTGTATTATTATCTTAAATAATAATAATTAATTTAAACTAGAGAGGAGAATTAGTAGAGAACGATTTTAAGAAGGCAATAAGGAGGCTCTCTATTTTATTTTAAATTAAAATTGAAATTATTTGAATTTAAAATCTCAGTTGGTGTGAATAAATAAGACAATTTATTGCAATTAGTATCACATCTAATTATCAATCATAAATATTTGAAATGAAAAAAATATATCAAATCTCAAATTAACAAAAATTAATTATCATAACTAATATTTATTAAAATATTTCGTTACTATGTCAATATCAGAGTAGTCCAGCAATATAAATTACTCAATTTTTAAGCAAGAACATATTTTTTCATGACTTTTTTCCTTAAAACTTCTAATTTACTTTAATAATCTATTAAAAAACATATATTAACTTATAAAAATGTCTCTAGTTTTAAAATTTTATTTACCAAAAATACTAAAGCTAAACTGTATGATTAAACTAGAATATTATCAACTAAAGACCTACCATATTAAATAGACATGATTCAGAATATTAATAAAAAATAAATATTTATTTACTATAATTGACTAAATCATTTAAAACCTTATGAATACATTCTCAAATTGATTTATTAATCACTTTTATCACGTTTTTAATTATAAACTAGTTTAAGTGTACTAATTTTAAAACAGATAGATTAAATTAAAATATTTCCAAATATTTATTATTTTATCAATAATAAAAGTAGAGACAAAAGTAGTGATGCAAACACCAATTCTGCCATTACTACCTTCCTCAAAAATATTAAATATTAGTTTATTTAGTTTATCTATATTGGTAACTTTTTATAATAATTCTAAATAAACCTTATAAAATTTAATGATAAATTAATTTAAATGAAATTAAGTAACAGAGTAGAGATTGATAAAATTCTTATGCAGTAGAAAAATGGGAGTATAGATAGCAAATAAAGCGGAAAATTATATTAAATATTGCTTGGATCAAACTATCAAGAGATATTAAACGCTGACAAAAATAATGAACCTGTATCTTAGAGAAAATATTGTTAAAAAAATTGTAAAAAATAATACTATTTTGGTAATTTGTTATTTTTGTTTTACAATAGCAGTAGTAATAGAGTGTATTTTATAAATTGAAAACTAAGCTTGAGGATATTGAGAAAAAGTCTGAATATAAATATATTCAATTTTAACCAATTTATTATTTATTTGTGTGAATAGTACGAGCTTTTATTGCAAAAGAAGCAGGCAGCTTAAAATGACCATAAACACGAAATAAGCTTTTTTCATCAGCAATAAAAGGATCAATTGTTTTTATAAATGTTGTATAAATCTTTTTTAATTAATCATACCAAGCAATTAAACTTAAAAAATTAGACTTCCAATAATTCCTCAGATTTCTACAGCTCCTATCAATCAAATTAGCAACAAACTTAAGAATTGAAATCATTTAATTTTTCTTAATTAAATATCTCATTAATACTTAGTTATTAAACTTAACCTCATAAACGTCAAGTGTTAAGCAGGAGAGATTCAGTTACTTTACGAAACTTAGATTAGGAGAGAAAAGAACTGATGAGCCAATTAAAGTAAAATTTCAAGTTTATTGAAGGTTTCAACAATCATTAAAATGATAATACTCATTTATTTTGTTCTCCATTTTATTTCATTTGTTATGTATAATTTGAATAAGCACCCAGTTAGAGATGAGAAAGGTCTCTTAAAGAATAAAGAATGGAGAGTGGAAAGCAACATTCAAAAAAAGATAATCAAGCCAACTCAAAAAGTGTCTCATTCATTAAATATTGTTTGAATAATTTCTTATATAAGCAATTCATATATTCATTATTGCTTAGAGGATGTTGACAAATTATGGAATGAAAATATTAACTTCTCAAACTACTTGCTATATTTTAAGAAAGATTAGGATTCTTCAAGAAAAGATACAGATTCAGAAAGTAGCTTTGATTAATAAATTGGAAAATAATCGATAAAATCTAACTAGAGATGAAAATAACATATTAATTAGTATTTTATTTCTTTGTTTTCAAGATACAACCTGCAAGAAAATACAGATGATACTAAATTAGATTTATCTAATTCTATATAATTATTATTCATAAATACTAAAAAAACAACTATTAGGAAAATGATAGGCAAAAGATTGAATCAAACAGTCTAAAATTCCCCATAATTTGCAACTCCTCAAAATAATCATGATATTACAAAATATTCTTCAAAATAAAACCACTCCTATAATCTTTCACAAGGTTATAAAACTACTAAACATGCAAAAGATAACTTGACAATAAATTTAAACGAATAATAGTCAAAGAGTCCTATTTAAAAACACTCTCAACAATTCAAAGTAAACGAATAAGCATTCCAAGATATGTTGCTTCCCTCTCTCTAGTTTAATATTAAAAATCTTCTCACAAGTAAAAACTAAGAGAGACTTATAGAGCAATTAGAAAATGAAAGTACTAGAAAGTTAGAAAAAACAGGTAGGATCAGAGAATTGTAAGAAAAGCTGAATGGCTCAGTTAACTTTGATAATTAAGTGCAAAAGATACTATCTAACAGCTTAAATTTAAGAAAAATAACATAGGAAAAAAGTACCAAGAAGCGAAAAAAGTAATTGTCATTTTAAGCAAGCACATTTAAAAGCAGCAGACAAAAGAATATCGAAAATGTCAGTATTTTAGACAAATGCGAAGTCTATCAAAAAGGCTTTATAAATTATGTAAAGTAAAAGAAATAAAAACATCATACTCATAATTCAAGTCCTGTTTCTTTAAAGAAAGAGTTGAAGTAAAGATAAGAATTATTTAGTAGAGATGGGCATCACACCTCGAATAATTCTCCTTAAATGTTGATTAATATATCGTAAGATAATCGTCTAAATCATAGAATGAACTTATCCTAGAAGTTTCAATAAATTGGGAGTAACCAAAGCACAAACGTATATTAAAATCAGTCTTAAATTTCAAGCAACAAACTTTAAAAGAGAAGAAGAAATGTAATAAAAATAAGAAGACAAGTAAATATGTCTTAAGACTTTGCTTTGATCTAATAAAATAACTAATAATCAAATCCTTTAAATCACCTAAAATCTTCATTTCCTTAATAAATGAGTCAAACATAAAATGAGTCGTAGTCATCCTAAAATATTTATTAACCTCCCTAAAGTTAAGCAACGACTTTGCATTACAAAATTTTACCCTAGATAGTTTAAAATGAAAATGTTTCTCTATCCTATCCCTATACATAGAGCAAAAACTATCTGATAAATAAAGAGTCTTTTAATCAACTTATCGAGAAGGATCTCTCAAGCAGTTTTGCAAAACAAGATTTTTCAATGAAAAATTTAGATAGAATTACAAGAGACACTGAAATTGGAAGGTTAAGAAGTATGTAAGGGCCGAGATAGTCATATAATAATCGAATAAGCCAAGACTTCAATTAATCACAGGCTTTTAAACATGAAAATTTTTAATAGAGTGGAAGTGGAATTAATAACCATTCAAGTCAGAATAATCAAACTATAAATTAGTTTGCTTAAATTATTGGTATATAATTATTTTTTGGAGTATTCTAAGGAAATTTAAATTAATGTAGGGAGTTAGCAAATTTAAATCAATAATATCCTTAAAATAAAAGAATAAAAAAGATACTGAATTACTCCAGACCCGAAGAATAAAAACATTTATAAAAATCTAAATTTTTACATACAATATCTTAATATAACTAACTATAATTGTGGGAGACATACAATCCTACGGTTTAGATAATGTGAAATTTAATGCAAATATGATAAACAGATTAAAATTGAGATCTTCATTGACGAATAGGCAATCAAATAGCAAACTAATATCTTGATGAAAAAGCTCTGGACTTTGAAACTTATGATTTTATTGAAATAATTATTTGAATATAAATCTTAATTTAATAAAACAATTACTTTCCTAATTGTTATTATTATTAACTTTAAAAATGGAGAAATTACCATCGAGATAATCTCAGTAATTATTGCAAATTCCTGATCCAGTAGTTGTGAAAAACGAGTCTCCTTGCAAAGCTTTGCTTGTCTTAAATTAAATAATAATGGTTGGGTCGGACTCTGGGGAAATCTCTATTTTTGATAAAACAAATTTAAATAAACTAAATCAGCATTAGATAATCAAGTCCCCAGTTTTAAAGTTAGCATAAGCAATATATAAACTTAGTATTCATACGTAATTTATTTTAATTTAAAAAATTCTATTACTTGTAGACTTATAAGAAAGTATCTTATGAGTATATTATTAATAAATGCAGGCAGTAATATGCCAATACAAAGATTTAAAAGGAACTTTACACATTTACTAATAACCCTCTTCTAAAAACAACTATGATCTCTAAATCGTTACATAAATAGATACATAAGTCCAATCATTCACTACTTTTTCAAGTGCTCTAATTAGTGGATAAATGAGAGAATAAATACTGATAGTCACGCCTGTTTACAATAGAGCACACATTCCAAAACTATGGTTGCTAAATGAAAATGCTGATGGCCTGGCTACAGAACAATAAAAATATAATATTTATTAGAGTTATTAAGCATTATATAAATCAAAATCAGAATAATTATCTCAATAAAATAAATCTATTGTTAATAAAAATAATTAAATTAAAGAAGTTGAGATTGAAAATAGAACCATTTCAGACTCAGCAGATAAAACGAAAAAGCCATTTGTAAGCATTTGATTTAAACAATATATAATTGAATTTTTAAAGGTTATATACTATATGAAAATTTAATTTTTAAATCATAATTAAGCTAGATAAAGCAGCAATAAGATGAAAGTAAAGTGAAGAAAGAAGAAGTAAAGAATAAATCATCAAAATCTACAATAGATAAAAAGTCAGTAAAAAAGGATGTTAAATTCCCAAGTAAAACTAAGGAAGAAAATAAAAAGTCGGAAAAATAAGAGAAAATGGGTGAACTACCTCCTAATTTAAAATTATTAATAATCACTATATGATTCTTTAATGATTTTACTATATTTTATGAATGGTGTGTTGACATGTTTACAACTTACCAATAGTGTTGAAACTTCTTCAATATTCTTGTTTATAGGCTACGAAAGTGGAGCGATTGGTTGCCATAAGTTATCTTTTGATTAAGAAAATAATAGATTAACCTCGAAGCAAGTTGTATCTTAGAAATATTTTATTCATAAATTTATATAGTATCAACACAAAAAATGATTCAAGACCCAAACACCCAGCATGTTCTCTCGATTTAGCAAATATTCTTAAAACCAACACAGGAATATTTCAAAGTAGTTATAGGGTATTACTCTTCAATACTCTAAACATTAGATTTTACATTGGCTAGTGATGATGAAACATACATGCTTTCTAGTTAAAATCTTACTGATAACTTTGCTAATTTAGTATAATTATATATAAACTAGACTTTTGTGGAGAAACCTGGCATAGGCTGCATTGATACATTGATTATAGGTTCCAAAGCATTAGGAGTGATAGGTTCATTTGATCATAGAATAAGAGTGATTTCTGTAAAAACTTTGAAGAAGCTTTTGCTCCTGAATTTCCATCAAGGTATTGTAAATAAAGTTCATGTTGAACTCAATACCAACACCACAGACGTTGATTAAGAAGATTCCAAAATTATGAATAGACGTCAATAGTAAAATGAATCAATGGGCAGTGGGAGCAGTATTAGTAGAGAGAGAAAGAGCGATTTAATCAATGTGTACTCAGTATCTGAAGATAGCTATTTAGCCAAATGGACACTTGAAATTTGAAAGTTAGATTTTAACTCAGTTATCCTAAATTAATTTACTAAGTTATCTTTAATAGAACAATTTAGCTTATAATTCAATAAATAAGCTCTTTATATACTACAAAGATTATTAAAGGGATTTTATTTATTAAAATTTCATAAATATTAATGAAATCATCAAATATTAATCTTAATAATTATAAAAAATCAGAATTTTCAATTTTTAATCAAGCAAATATAATAACTCTTAAATAATAAGTGATTAAAACATCATTAATTTTTCATCTATTTTAATCAATTCTTTATTTATAAAGTAAATTTTATTATTCCTCTTGATTATAATCTTTTATAAATTATTAAATGATATAATTTTTGAATTGGAAAAAAATTATTGAATTTATTTTAGCTTAATGAAGAATATTTTGGAGTGATAGATTGGTGAGATAAAAAATCAGCTATATTAAAGATATCCAAATTATCTAGTTTAAATTATAAGTAAGAGCCATATTAAACAATCAGGCAATTATTTAATATAAATAATTGGTACTGTTATACATAATAAAAAGAAATTTAAATTTTTTACTAAGCAATTAACAGCTGCACAGCAGCCCAAAAAGAAAAGAGTCATGGATGGCCTCAAGGCTAAGATAACTGGACTAGCTCTCTTTTTCCTCAAAGACGTCAATGCTAATTGTGGAGACGGCGATGTCGACGAAGATGAAGAATAAATTAATTGAAAAGCTATTTTCAAATTAAGATTTCTAGTTATTCAAATATATTTTGTCTTAAATTAGTTTCTACAATTTTTATTTCATTCATATATTAAGCAATGACTATTTAAAATGATTTTTCAAGTTTTAAATAAAAACCTTTTACTTCATTAAATATAGTCATTGAATATACATAGAGATAGATTTTTATTTTGAAAATTAACATCAAAGAGAATTAGCACTCAAAATAGTCTTCCTTAGCCATCCCTCTGGAAGCATAAAGTGGAACCAACGCCAAACTTAAGTCCTGCATTTATGGAGCATCTTTGAATTACCAAGCCAGGACAATGATGCCAATTTAATGTATACCAGCTCAATACGAGTATCCCGAGGTTTAACCAGGTACAAATATTAGTTAACCCTAGGTTTCGAACCTCCTACACTTTCGTAATTGGTCAGTTGACGGACCATCTGGACAGTAGATCCGAAATTTATTTACAATCGATAGCATCAAATTATTTAATTGGGAAATTAAAAGTGGATAGGCTACCAAATGTTTGAACTCACTTCTCTTATAATAGATTTGTAGTCCTCTAGATCAGTAAACTGATAGTAGGTTAGGGTTGCTAGGCTCCTCGCATATGAAGGCCAGTCTAAGGGATTCAAACTATACTTTCGAGTAAATGACTGTGTTGCGGAAATCCCTTTGGTAAAACCATAGAATCGAAAACTATTTACTTTCTTCCAAACCAAGTATGATACTGAAATTACCACAAATAAGCTAAAGACTTCATTCCCAGCATTAATTTGTTTCATTTTTCAGCATTCATAACATTCACATGACATGTTTGAAATCAATAAAACATAGACTATTTTAATAACAATCTTCAATAAAATGTCATTAAAACCTAATATGTAGCTTATTTGTTAGATAAACAGCAAAAATTAAAGTTAATAAGAAGTATATGATATTAATATTTTAGAGCATAATATATATCAAATGTAAAACAGATAAATTTTATTAATTCAAGTTTTTATTTTCTTGTAAAAAATTTTGCTTATATTAAATAGTTTACGCATTAATTTTTATTTTTAATTATTAAATTAGAAAGTTATAAGGATAGGGTGACCCACAGGGGCCCTAGGCTGGAGACTTTCTAATAGAGCTTTCTAATACACTAAGGCCTGCTGAGGGTAGGCAGGGGGTTGCTGGGCGCAACGCATGAGGGAGTCGGCGGGGTTCAATCTGTCAGATCCTAGACTCCTCGAGTCGTCTGCACGCTAAGGATTTCCCTGCATTAGATGAGTTACCTGGCGTGAGTTCAGTTTCCTAGGTAATAGGGAGCAGGATGAAGGTGGTGTTCAACCTTCAAAAGTGAGACGATGAGAACCATAAAAGCCAACGATAATGATTTTTCTCCCACACCAGGTCGGGTTAATGAGGCTACCACAGCGAAAGGTCAGAGACTACTATCTCAGCAGCGGTGGAACCTGGTAAGCGTTTTCTCCAGACTCCCCTTTAATTGTTTACAGGAAGCAGATCTCTGCGAGCTTTGCGGGAGATACTCCTAGGGGGGCGAGGTGGTTTTTCAGAGTTTTCTAGTTCACGACTTGCCATGTCATTGATTGCTATGTCAACTCACTTCAGATACGTCTACGTCGCGACTAAAGTTGATGGTTTAATTTTAGTATTAAACAGTGAATTGATAAATATTTAATTTTGAGTATAACTTATTAATCAAAATTTTTATTTTTGTAGATTAATTTAACAAAAATTATTTATGGATTGTTTAAAGTAAATTAGCTCGATTCTAAAGATATGTCGTCAAACAAATGAATTTAAATTAAAAAACTTATTTAGATTATATAAAACATTTGAAATGTCTTTAAAATAAAATCATGATACTTATAAAAATCTAAATAAAATTAACCTAATTAGTTTTTATTTGATGTGAATGTGACATCAATGCATCTGGATGCAAGGACTGTTAAGTTTAAGATGGTTACACTTGCACCAATAAAATCGTCTTAAATCTTTTTTAATTTGAAATTAACATTGAGCAATCACTCTTATATTGATAGTTTTTATAAAGAAAAATTAAATAAGCTATTTATTTCATTGATTCTATTGAAAATATTCAACTTTTCCAATGTTAATATTATAATTATTATTTTCGACTCTAATGGCGAATTTTCCACATTAGTCACAGATAATTGCAAGCTTGGTTGTTATTCTGGTAGGAAGTTTTATATAAATATTTATTTAACTTATAGGTAACGACTTATGCTTTGATTAATTAATTATACCCACCCTCAAATATATCATCCCAAGTATATTTGTTTAAAACATAGATCTTTATAAGTTCTAAAAAATAGAGAAATGAATAGTAATAAAATAAATGTGGTAATTTTAAGTATATAAAAAATTAAATAAAATAAGTTCTAAAATAGATACAAAATATATTTATAAAATGAATTATTAGATAAAAAACTTAAATATCTAATTAAGTATATGTAATCATTTGTGATTAATCTTTTTGAATAAAAATTTCATAATACTTACATTTTTTTTTTAAAATTTTAATTTTTAAGAATATATTAGTCTTTATTAATAAAGTAAAGTTTTCCAAATTAAGTAAGAGCATTGAAATATTTAACATTTATTAATTCAATTTCTTTATCAATTTAGTAAATTTAATGTAAATTTATTTTTCATTTTAAAGATAGTTCAAGAGAGTGTCAACTTCTTATCCTTTAAATTATAAAAATATAATCATTTACAATATATTCTATTAAAATAAAATTAATAATTGATCAATATTTCGATGGTGGGGATTTTTATGACTACGTTGATGAATATTAATTATAATTTTATCTTATAATAAAAACTATTTTTAGTTTTAATAATATATTTTCCATAAAATTAGGAATTTTGCTTATATCTCTTTTAAATAATCTCAAGTTAATTAACATTTTAAAATCGTAATTGTTATAGTTATATAAATAAATATATATCTCAACATTAAAATGCTTAATAACTTTTTATATTTAGACACTTTAATATCTATAAACACAAATTAGCTTGATATTTTTGTGTCTATGAAAAAGAAGTAATATTATAAATAAAATAATTTATCTAAATTTTTTTAAAGTTACACTAATAAAATTGACTTTTAAAATTATGCTTTTGCATCATTTTTTTAAGCTACATGATAAATATTCTCAAAAATAATGAGATACATGAAAGTTACATTATCATAAAAATGCCATAATTGTTAATTCATATAATATTTACAAATTAAATTTGATTTCAAACAATTTTTTATTAAATAAATCTAGCTATCTTATTTGAGCATGTTTAATTTTAATGAAAATGAATAAATAATAATCTCAATTAAATTTTATTTTATGAATTTACAGAGTAAAGTTAATTATAATTACTATTGTGAATTTTTTTATTAAATGCACCTATAACTGCAGTGTTTAACCTGGAAGCAGCTGTGTTTATGATGAATAATCAGAGACTTTATTTTGCAAATAATTAGATGATAAGCAAACCTCTTGCGAGCGCGTGGCTTTACTTTTTTAAACTACTGAGAATAGTGGTCTTTTAATTATAATTTATCAAAGAAAATTTGAAAGTCCTAAAAGAAGAATGCTGCTTCCTTCAGACACCACTTATGACAGTGTAATTCCCCATGACACTCAAAACCCCAAAACCCCTTAGTGAGGTTTATAAGTGCTTTGATTTGTAGGGTATAGTTGGGTTCTTATTGGGGTTAGTAGAGAAACGCAGGTTTTTTATGAATTTAATGAATATTTAATGAGTATTACTGTACTTAATTCAAACAAATTTTATCTGCTTATCTTTAGATACCTCTTGAATTTAGCAGCCTGTAGTTGTTCTAGTATATCATCCAATGTTATCGTGGATATGCTGGAGCTTTTACGATGACCTATCAACTTCTTCTTAATTTCATTGCATATTTCATCTTGCTTAATATGTTTAGCAGCCAAACTTATTGATTATTTCTCATGTTTTGTTCCAAAGTATGACATACTTTCCATATCGCACTCTAAGATAATTGCAGCCACCGCCCAAACATAATTATACAGAGCCATTTGTCCATTTCTCTCTTAAAGGGAAGTATCCTGGAGTGCCTAAAACCTTAGCTAAAGTCACTATCTCTTGTCTTATTGCTCTGTTGAAATCTATGACTACTACTTCTAAAGGGCAGAGATTTAGCATTACATTTTCTGGCTTCAAATCTCTATGAACATACCCTAGATCATGGAGCTCTTTCACACCCTTAGTCATATCTGTGAGTATCTCATTCAAATCATCAGGATATCTATTATGGTAGAGATACTCTCTTAGAGTAATTTCAAACTTCTTGAGTCTCAAAGCAATAAAACCATGACCAAGAATAACTCCATCGAGCTTAGCTAAGTTCTTGCATTAACTTTTCTAAGCTTCTCTCAGTACTATGTATTCATTTGCAAACTCATTTTAATATTGCTCGTTCTTAATGAGATGCTTGAATGGATATACCTTGTATGCGAATTCATCAACAACTATAAGTTTTACCTTGTTAGGTACGTCAATATTAAAATAGTTTTAAATACAGCTGCTTATGTCGACTGCATTTAATGCAGGTATAAACATTGCTCTCTCTTTTAAGCATGCTATATACATACCATTTGCTGGTTGGTTCATTGACTCAAACCGCTTCTATCTCTTAAGTCTCTCTTACTGTTCTTTTTGTGACTCAAGAGAATTATTTTTTCTTTTAGCAGGTACAAGCCTTTAAGTTTCCTCATCTTTAATCAGGAATTCGCTTAAATGATGCTTTTGCATATGTCTCTTTACTTTAGCTGAGTGAGTATAAGACTTCATGCATGTTGTGCACTAATATCTACCATATACTTTATAATGCTTGAAGTAGATCTTAGCTCTACCAGAGTGTACCTCTTTGACGTGTCTCTTCAAGCTAGACTCAGTTGAGAAGAAATTTTAGGAGTCTTCACATTAAAATGTTTTAATTTTTTCTATTGGTTGCTGTTCCTTATCTTCCTCAACCAATTCAACTTATGTTTAAACTCCCATCTCAGCACTCAACTTCTTGTTTTAAACTTAAATTTTGAAGACCTCAGCTTCAAACTCTAGAGCTCTTAGCTCTACCTCCTTTTCAATA
>ARYC01000016.1:0-18462 GCA_000711775.1 Oxytricha trifallax
AATTTTTATCAATATTTTATATATTTATGCAGATATTTTATTAGACAAAGTATCATATATTTTATTAGAACAGTATAAAATAAGCTCGGTAACGATTTGTCAACCTTTTTTACATTGTTGAAACTAGTATTTATTAAAAAGACTTTATCTTAAATTCAAAAATTATTAATGAATAAAATATTGAGTCTCCCAAAAATAATTGATAAAATTATCGTTTATAAAAATGTTGAGAAACATTTAAAGGAATGAGCAATATTTATTATAATTTCCAATAATTACTTAATAATCCGAAATTTATACTCTTTATTTTATTTCTAACTTTATAGAAATTTATAAAATAGCACGTAATTTTAAATCGATAATAATTCTTGATATGTAAAAATTAAATCGATTTTATAAATCAAATAACTAATGACTAAATATAAATGAAATTAAGATCAGTTTTCAAAGTCATTAATTAATAAGTATCAACATAATTTTTGGTTTAAACAAAAAATCTAAAAATAATGTGCATTGTTTGTAGTAAAAATTTTACAAGTATAAGTTTATATAATTTATAAATCATGAATTTTTTTGATTTCATTTATATTTAGTCATTAGTAATTTTATTAATGAAATTCGATTTATTTTATAAGCATCTCAAAATTTTATCAATTTTGAGAAACGTGTTTAATTTATAAATTTAGATAAAATTAGAATAAAGTAGTATATAAATTTGGGATTATCAAATAATTTCTTGAAATTCGAATAAATTTTACTCAATGTTGGAAAATTATATATTTCCTTTTAAAATTTTAAAACCTACTACAAACAATCTTTACATAGAATGTACAAAAAAATCCTTCAAAAAAATCATTTTATATTTCAGATCAGCATTAAAAAGATTCTTCATAAACCAAATAAACACTAATCCCAAACTTTGCTCATATCAAGCAAAATAATATAAACTTATCAAAGGGTTTTGAGTATTTTAATTCAATTAACATGTGTTTGAGCATTGAAAATGCAGGAATCAAACATATATAAATCCATCTCCTCTCTTTATCAATTTTGTTCTTCTCAATAATCGGTCTTAGCTATGTTTAATATTTAAACAAGCTTGCTTTAATGGTCTTGCTTTAATCCTATTTTAATAATGATTGCATGAGATACAATACAAACAGCAGTCATTTACTAATCATTCTATTTCGAAACAACACATTCAAAACCACAAACTACCTCAGTATTTTAATTAGAGTTTTGATTAAGTAATTTGAGGGTTAACATTTATTTTAGTTAGGAAGCATCACTTTCTCTCCATATATAAATATTTAATATTTTTCTTTATTATTGTGTTATTTCTCATTATAGCATTTTTATATTGATTTTTAAATTAAAAAAAAGAAATTTCTGATTTATATTTTTCCACTTTACATATTTTCAAAAAATATCATATTACCTGATTGTTTTTATGGTATGGTTAGTACATCATTTCAAAAATTAGGTGGTTATTAGGAAGTATTTATTGAATTTTTTTATCATATAGTATTTTAAAATTTCATTTAAAACATTTTCATTTTGCTTTCGTACTTTATTAGCATGTTTTTGCAAAATATCAAAGAGTTTGATATCTTAATTAATTAAAAAATAGAATATGCTGAAATTGTGGTTTTGAGGTATTTGATCACCTATATTTTATATTTAGTTCTAAAATTACAATAAATGGATATCAAACTTAGAATTCTATATTTATTATGCAACTAAAATCTATTTAATATCGGCATCTTAAAGGAGATTAACAATTCTGTAACTCTAAATAGAGAAAGCTTGTAAAAAAGAAAAGAATAAATCTCTTTCATGAAAATAATTAATTAAATTAAATCTAACAACTAATGTGAAATAAATTAGATATAAACCCTAATCCCCAACATTAACCTCAATACAAACATATATATTAAAGCCATTTAAGGGGGTTTTAAGGGTTTTTATTATTTAAATTTTATTATTTTATAAGATTTCTTAGAAGGTTCGAAGTATATTTACGTAAATGAGCATTATTTACTTTAATCTAATGCATTGGATATGGTGATACCTACAGATATCATCTTGAACCTATTTTGACGATTATAGCAATTATAAACTCTATATCTCACCCTATATTAATTAAATTTAAATTTACTTTTTGCACAAAATGGTTTCTATTAATTCTTCTGATTCTCTTTGATATCTATAGAACAATATTCTGAGAATCTAAATGCTTTATAATATATTTTCATAGATCTTTAAAGAGTATCATATATTTAGTTAAAATATTATTTTAATTTTTAATATAATTATTGGTTCTGTTGAATTATATTAGCATAATATGTTTATAAATATATATAATTATACTTATTCTTACTAAATAATCACTTCAACAGTAATAATTTCAATAATTTTAAAATATGATGACATATGCGTTTATTTTTAAGATTTATTTATAAAAATGGAAATCTAACTAATAAGAGGTTTTAGTTTTTTTATTGGATCTAAAATTACTCTGTATGTTTTATTATTTCAAAAATAAAGAATGAAGGAGGTCTGGGTCTTACTATGAAGTGTCAATTGAAATCTTACAACAAAATAGAATGAAATAGATCGAAACCTATGAAGAACTGGTTCAACTTCTAGAATATTTTCATTTGATACAGTAAAATTATAAATCATAGTAATTGTGCATAGATAATTTTGAATCCTATATTGAGAATGATTTAAGCTTGAAAGCCGCAACAAATTTGAAGAGACTTAACTACATAAAAATATTAATTGAAGATTGCCAAAATTTTGTCTAGAATTAACAATGAGAAATTCGATATAGTTATCAAGTGGAAAAAAGATTTATAAGGAATATATTTTAAAAAAAACCCAAAAATCTATTCAATATTTTGATTAAGATTTTGGTTAATAAGGTAGACAAGAAGGGCAAACTTAATTTTATTATATATATTAAGGGAATTTTTACATGTTAATAGTAAAATATAATAGATTTGAGGAACTTGAAAGATAAATTCATATCAGCTTCAAAGGAATGGGTAATAGCCACTAATTTACTTCGCTTTTAATGATTATTTGATTTAAGCTTATTTCAATTTTTAATCTAATTAATTAACCGTAATAATATGCATTTTTCCTGATTTATTAAGATCTTACCTTTTTAATATTAAAAAATATGCAATGTACAATTTACCATTATGCTTACAAAAAAATAAAATGTTCAATCATGTACAATCTACAATTTGAGAGAATGATATTTAAAAGTATAGGCACAAAAAAGGGAAGTATTATGTTTTTGAAGTTATAATTATTATTTTTCGTTGTTTATTAATGCCAAAGTATCTATCTGAGCAAATCCAATCACTGCACACCAAAGCTTTATTATTGCTCTACCTACAGTACAATAGACTGCGCTCTACTCACCAGTGCCCTAAGAGCTTCGCTGTGATTATGTCCTCCTATACCTTCCAAGATAATTGGTTGCACAAGTCATAGGTACCACATCTTCCATAATGAGCGAGGTGATCGCTGTAAGTTACAGTACCCGCTAAGAGCGCTGTTGATTAATACCAGGCAAGATGCAGTAAAGGCCAGTCTAATGTACTGTAGGTAGAGCCATAATAAAGCTTTGGTGTGCGAGGTACTTCAGAAGCATCCATTCATCTCAAGCAAGCTTACCCTTCTTACTTTATAGAAAAACCTGGTACGGCTACATACTTGATGAAAGTGAGCAGCAAATTAAACAGAGAGAGAAAATCACAGGTAAAGCATGAATTGAGCAAGAGACTCTACAAAATTTTTTTAAAGCCAGACGAGATGAACATAGATGCAGGAGCTGGCACTAAGAGAAGAAACATAAGAAAAGAAAGAGAAGCCAAATCCCATTACGGGAAAATTTAATATGTGAACATATTCATTCGTTTAAATCTAAAACTTACTTATATACACAAAATCTCCTTTCTCTTGCGCATTCTTTAGCTTTATCATTGCTGACTATTTAGCCGCACTCTTAATAAAAACGACTGTATCTATCTATAAGTTTTTTATCAAGTGATAGAGTAGAAGTGTCTTGTAGTGGCCATTCAATAACACCCAAAATAATTCAATTTCATTGAACTGAGGATTGTAGGGAATATAGAATACTGTTGTTATGTTTAATCTTTTATATTCCTTCCTAGAGTCTTTAGTTTTATGAACTGATAAGTTATCAACGAACAGACTAATAACTTAGTCAGAGTACTTGTCTCTGAGTAATTGTAAGAACTTAATATATTATTCAGTCTTTATAGAATGAGGGTGAATAGCATAGGTCTCAAGGCCAATTTCTTCGCTTATTCCACCAAGAATAGCATGGGTTTAATTTTAAAGCTTTTAATCATATACTTCTATATTGCTATATCTTTTATACCATGACCTTGATTTGAAGGTATTAATTGTGAAAACTGACTCATCAGCATGTATGAACTTTATATATGCTCTTAAGACCTCTGCATTTAATCGTAATCGAATATATAATTTAAATTAGTCTTATAAAATGGAACATTAAAGTAAATCACTCTCTTAATGCGATTGACTGTCTTGTAAGATATTCCATTCTTTTTATATATGTTGGCTATCGATTAAGCAGATATGTGAAGCTCAGGAAATTGGCGATGAAACATAACAGCCTTCTAGGCTAGAGAGAAATGAGCCCAGCATTTAAGAGTCTTATCATTAATAAAATAGTCAACATGGTGCTATTAAAATTTTAAAGGTCCCTTAGGTTTAGAATTCAGATAATATCTCTTTAAATTCAATGCTAATAGACAGTGAGACCTAACAGTAGCAGGTGATTTATGGAGCAGCCTTGCTATAGACGTGTAATTTAGGATAGGCTTGAGTTGATCATTATATTCATCACATCCATAACGCAACTTAAACAATAAATCTATATACTCACTGTTATAAACATACCTCAAACCTCACTTAAATTACTAATATTTAAAAATTAAACCCCTACATAAACCATATTAAAACCCTAATAATGTAAGCCTTAATTGTCTACTTTTATCAATCAAAAACTCAATCAAACTACTGAAGGGGTTTTGGGGTTTTGATTGTTGTTTCTTTATACTTAGAAGCAAATGTTGTTTCTAGATAAAAGGAGAATATTTAAGTATTATTTTCTTTAAAAAATTTTAGGCCAAGAAACTTCGCTTAAATTTTATTTTTGCCATTATAAGGAACAGGGAATTACTGTCTCCGCTAAATTTTATAAAAATTTATAATTAATAAAAAATTTTATTAAAATGCTTTTTAAGTTTACCAATAAATTAGCATATTTATAAATTTATTTTTAAACCATTAATATCCTTAGCTTGCAAGAATAATTAAAATTTTACAAGTTTGGGAAATTGAATATTTCCCTTAATTTTATGACTACTATTTCGATTAAATAAATAGTTTAAAAAGCATAATTTTAATCTTAATAGTTTATATCGATTAATGGAAAGAAGTACTTCTATTATAATTTTTTCTATATTCCTCTTTTAATAATAAAACAATTTTTAATAATTATTAAAAAAAACTCATTCGTCTGTATCAATTAATAAAATTGACTTTTTGTCTTTTTTATCATTAATATTAATCAGAGATTTATTTGATAGTGATATACTAATTTATTGGTTTTTTCTATTCATCTAAATTTATTTATAAGATGCCAACTTATAGTGGAACAGCTAAAATTCAATGAAATTTAATAAATTTAATTGTTCCAAACGAGACCCTCTCCCACCTCAACAACATGCCTATTCATATTAAAATTTTGATTCTCGATGTTAAAATCATGACATCTTGATCTGATAATATTTTTTCACATAAAATATATCATTTTTTAAAAAATATTTTAAAACAAATCAAATTCTACTCTTTATTAAATTTCTTATTTTACAACTTTCTTTTCCTCCGTCGACTTTTTTAGTTAGATGCTCCCATAGGAAATTAATTAAAAAGAATATTTCCATATGACTCGGTAATAATATAATAAAAAATTATGAGCCAAATACTCATACAAACAACTTTATTTTAAAAAATTCAATACAAACACTCTATTAATCTGTATTCGAAATATGATTAATTTTTATAATAAATTTTCCTAATTTTATATAAATATTACTAATAATATTTTTATACAAACTAATAGTTATGAAAAAAAAATCATTTGAAAAGTATTAAAATAAAATCTATTTAAACATGTATTATTATTTTTAAAAAAAATTAACTATCTAAAAATAAATCAAGAAGTAATTTATATTTAAATAATTCCCTTTACAAACTTCTTAATAATACATGTTTAAATAGATTTTATTTTAATACTTTTCAAATGATTTTTTTTCCATAATTATTAGTTTGTATAAAAATATTATTAGTAATATTTATATAAAATTAGGAAAATTTATTATAAAAATTAATCATATTTCGAATACAGATTAATAAAGTGTTTATATTGAATTTTTCAAAAATAAAGTTAGAAGTATGAGTTATTTGGCTCATAAGTGTTTATTAAATCATTACCGAGTCAAATGGAATATCTTTTAATTAATTTCCTATGGGAGCATCTAACTAAAAAAGTCGACGGACGAAAAGAAAGTTGTAAAATAAGAAATTTAATAAAGAGTAGCATTTGAATTGTTGAAAAATATTTTTTAAAAAATGATATATTTTATGTAAAAAAATATAATCAGATCAAGATGTCATGATTTTAACATCGAGAATCAAAATTTTATATGAATAGGGATGTTGTTGAAGTGGAGGGGGTCTAGTTAGGGTGGGAGGGGGGTCTCGTTTTAGGCCAATAGGAGGGAGAAGGGAGGGGGTCTCGGTTGGAACATTAATAATCTTTATTTATTTAAAAGAAAAATTGTTAAAATTGCATATTTTTAAATTATTTATTGAAAATTAACTTGATATATGACTGCATACCAATAAAAATATTAGCAATGTGCGCTGTAAAAAATTTTAAAATTAAATATAATTAGAAAATAAATCACACATAAATTCTTTTAAAAAGAAAAATTTACTATTAATTTAATGTATTTTTAATCCATTCTGAAGCATAGCCCAAATCAATAGAAAGCGTACAAGTTAACACGATTAAAATGATAAAATAATGTAAATAGTTTGGAGGTATAAGATGATACAAATAATAAAGATTCTTGAACTATTACATTATACTGATAACTTTAAGATGGTACTGATCAAATTGACAAACGAACTAAGGAAACAGCTTTCAAATAAATTCAAAAACTCCTTAACAAAGTGATAGATTTATAAGAATATTCAATGGAGTCCTTGATGATTGTGATAAATAAAGTATTAAATGTTAAATATAATAACTCTTTAAAAATATTTATAAGCATATAAAACTTATATTATTTATTTAAAGAAATGCCCTAATTATTATATTAGTAATAATTAAATTCACAACTCCTCAAAACAAAGCACTCATAATTTTCTTAAATTTCAATATTTAAACAACAATTCCTATATTAATATTTATTAATGTGCTTTAATTGTACGATATATTAATCATAATTTAATATAGTTATTAAAGATTAATATAGTTATTTAAGAGTTTTGAAATTTTGATTGTAAATAATTCTTTATAATATTTTTTAATTAATGATAAGGCAGGAGATTACACTTAATAGAAAACTCTTTATAAGTAGAAACTAATCAAAATATATAAATAATTTCAGAAATATATACTAAGCAGAAGAAGATAGTTAAAATATTTTTAAAAAATTTATTTTTATTATAGTTAACAGCTTAATATGGATAGCATTTGGATTCTGATTTAACTGCCAAAAATAATTCAGCAATAAATAACAATTTAGAGAGATTAGTACCCACTATTTTGTAACCCAAAACTGATCAATTTCTTTAATAAAATAATATTTAATATCTGTGTTATTATAATCTAAGTATAATTCAATCTATTAAAATTAGTTAAAACACCCCGTTTATTTAAATTCAAAAGTTAATTTAGCAGTTAAAATCAAGATACGTATAGTTTAAATAATATTTTCAAAATTTAATTTTTGCGAGGTATTAAATCTGAACATTATTTCAAAAGTAATGAATCTTATAAAATATAGAATATAGAGTTACTTATTTATGATATATTATATAATCGTTGCGATATTTATTAAAATTAATATGCATTTAAGCAATTTTGCAATTATTGCTAATTTTTTTTATTTCATCATTAAAATATAATTATCCTTGCGTCCGTTAAATATAATTAAAATTACATAATTCTTTTATATTCTATTATTTATTCTTCTCAATAAATTCTAATTTCAATTTTTTACAAAATTGATTGACTAGTAAAAAATAATATTCTTAATAAAATATTAATATTGGTAACTAACCAAATAAAATAATGCCTTCACAACCTCGTAAATGATATTGTATGAGTAAATTTGAAATTGGAAAATTAATTATAAATCTGTGGTAGTTAAAGTTGAAAATTTTAAATTATCTTATTATATTTGACAGAGAGCGTAACATTGCCTGACTTAACTCTTTTGGAGATATTATCTTGTAGCAAAAAAGTTGAAACATATCCTAAAAATTAATCCGAGCTTAGTCGCTCCCTCTATGAAATAAATTGTGCTGCTGTAATATAGCTCAACTAGTTTTTTTAAATCTTGCCGAATGAATCCAAGATCTTTTAAATTAGTGAACTTTAACAGCCAATAATTTAATTTCTTTCGTAACTTAATTTAAATTAATCAACTACAATAATACACTTCCAAAAATATTTGTAATTTTTATTAATATTTAGAAATTATATCATCAAGCTAATAATTTATTTAAACTTATTTCAAAAGTTTGTCGTAACATATTGATGAATATTTATTTGAGCCGAAATCCATGTTAATGTGAATAAACTAGCAAAAGAATATAAATTACATTGTGATATAATGAAAAATGTTTGCATTCAATATAGATATTAGTTTTAACCGAGATAACAACCTCTCATCCCTTTAAATAAATTACATTTCAAATTAAATTTTTAATCCTCGAGGTCTCAAACTTCTTAATTCTTGACATTAATGGTTATAAATAATAATATTATTATTAATAATTGATATTTTCAATTTTATAGCATCAGCCTGTTATTAAATATATGGGGGGAAGTTTCCTGCCCAAAAAATTAAATTTTATGTTTTTTGCAATTATTTTAATAGATCAAATAAATTTCAATTTCAATTACCATAATCATGTACTATACAACATTTATTATTATATAATTTTCAAGGTACATAATTATTCTTTATCAAATTATATATTATTAACAAGGCTAAAATAAGTGTATTTTATTAATAATTAATGCAATTTTCATTAAATTTTAAATTAATTAGAAAATAAATTACAAATAAAAAAACTACATCATAATTGATGATAAAGATTATTTGAAAATTATAAAAATTACATATTTTTATGTATGGGGCAGGAAACTTCCCCCCCAAATATATTTATGATTTTATTGAAAATTATATATTTAAAATATTTTCAAAAATTTAAATCTCATATCATAAAAATTAGACATGGTTTGAAATAGTAGCAAGATCAATATTTTACTTTAAAAGAAATTTAAATTTTTTGGAGGTGGGGAAGGAGTATCTCGTATATAACAGATATTTCCAATAATTATAATTATCATAAATAAAATATAAAATAGTATGTTCTTGTGCAAAAAAATTAAAAAAAATTATCTGCAACTGAGAAGTAAAAGAAGAAATTCTATTATTATTAAAATCAATTTTGATAGTTTTACTTTTTACAAAACCTTTTGATTTTTCACTAGAAATCTAGGTTTTAGATATAAATTTATATTATTAATGTAATTACATTTTACATATTCTTAGCAATATTATAATCAATTATAATGATATTTACTAACTGCAAAGAATATAACTATACTATAAAAATGCTAATAAATAATAATTAGTATTTCATACAAGTAAGTTAAAATGAATTTACTTATGAATAATTCTTTAATTTGACTTTTAGCACTCCTAAAGCATGATGAAACTATTTAAATTAATATAAATTATTTATATATGAATTAAAATAATAAGTCAGTATACTTACTTTTGTAAGGAACATGTTAATGAACAATTGATATATACTGTAAATAATAGTAATTTAAGTTTTATTGCGTTGTTGATAAAAGTTTTAGGTTTAAATTCTAATTTCATGACTACCCACTCTACTTCTATATTTGTTTTATTATTACATAATACTTTAATGTAGAAAATGGAATTCGATTTACAGACATGGAAGGTGACAATTATAATTTATTATTTATTAAAATTGATAATATATTAATTTAAATAATATTTAAATAATTTTAATTCGAAAATAATATGAATAGTTATTTTTGATTTTAGCAATTTTATCTATTAGACTTTAATAACTTTTTAAGATTATTGCTAATTTAAAAAGCAGGAATTTATTTAAATCAAATTTTATAAATAACTCTTTATTAAAATTATAATCTATAATAATTTGGTATAAATTTATAATGTGTAATTTCATATATTTTAACAACTTTATAATAATACTCAAATTAATAGCAGATTTTAGAAATAATATTCAGCATTCTAAATAAGAAAAAATATAAGTATTTTTTCAATTTAGTTTATTTATAGCAATTTGGAAAATTATCTAGCATAAGTTTAGCATTAGATTTTGATCATTTAAGTATTTCATAATAAACAACAAAAAAATTATATTTTCATGGTTTCGTTTAATGATGCATTCAATTTCATGAACAAATAATGATTTAACATTGTTTTTTCTAAAATTACTTTTCCCATTTAATAAGAGATTATTATAAAAAAAGAATAGAATTCAATAAATGTAATGAATTAAAAAAATTGATGTGATTAATTTTAATTTTACTTTTAAATTATTAATTTAAAAACCTCTTTCTCTTGTGTTATGATAAAAATATTAGGAACTATAACCATAGTGAGTAATGTGATTCATATCACAATATAATTTCATATTTTGAGATAAATAAAATTTATATTTTAGTGAGTGTATAATTAAGAGTCATTCTTATTTATTTATTTTTGATTTATTTTTTAAAAATGTATTCAATAAATGGAAACTTATTCAAAACTCTAAATGATACATGATAATTTGAACTTTAATTTCTGCCTGATTTAATTATTACAGAATGAATTTACCATTTTGTAAAAATAAATAGCATTATTGGCAATTCAAATTATTAAGAAAGTCTATTGGCTAAGAAACTTGAAACGGATAAGTTTTCTTAAATTTTTACCTCTTGATTTAAAGCCAAGGATTCTTTTTAAATTGTACAAGCATTTGTTATTATTCAGTTATTTTTGCACATCTAAACAGAGTTAATAATTAGGTGTATATTTTAAACCCAGTGTAGCTTTATCTACTTTCATTTGAACAAGTTTGGGGGCATAATCAGAATTATATACATTTCTTATTGCTTAATATGTTTGCAAGTAGTCATTTAACCGTATAAGGATTGAAAACTCTATTAAAAATTTTTTATACGAGTGATTAATCTAATTAGTAATAACACATATAATAAATCTCAATTATCATATAATACCTTTATTTTAATATTAAATAATAACAAAATATTTATTCAATCTTTTGTTATTATTTAATCTTTTAAGAATTGATAAGATTAGACGCACTTATTTTTTCATCCTTGTGATATTTGCATATTTTTACTTAAAAGATTAGCAAGAATTTGAATAAGTTTTATAGTTTAAAATTATAATTTTAAATTAAATACTTTGTAAGAAAAATAAAATAAAATTAATTAATGATCAACTGAGCCTTATATAATGTGATTTATACCGATTAGAGCAAATCCTTGAAATTTGGAAAGTTTTTTCGTGGTTTCTTACCTCCTTTAACTCAAAGCAGGCATGCAAACTCATTTATCAATAAAGAAATGCATTTGTTTTAGATAATGTAGCTTTGATTTTGAAATGCCCCCAAAGCAATATTTTTGACTACTTAAAATTAATTTAAATAAATTAGTGTTTCTTGTTTTGCATTTTGTAATCTTAATGTTATCTAAAAATACAAAAACTCGTTCCTGTAAGCATAGTATTCCTAATTTCTGCTAATAACTTAAATTCAATTTAATTTTGATAGAGATTTAATGAAGAAATCCCTTACCATATTTAATGTTTTATAAAGAATTTATCTACTTAGTTTTTTATTTATTTTTATTGTAAATGTAAGAGTTTTAAGAATACAATTTTGCATTTTTCATTTAGTTTGAAATCTAATTGAATTAGTTTTTTTCTAAATATAGAAAAAATTGAGTGAAAAGATGAGATAATTAAATGGTTTAGATATTAGCTTTAAAGTAGCTAATAAATGCTTTAAATAACAATACAATTAACTTTATAATAACTTTAAATTTTATAGTAGTTATTATTACCTTATTTTTCTATCACTTAATATCATAGACTATATCATTTACGATAAACTTAAACTTCCAAAATTTAATTTGAATAAAACTTTGATTCTCTTAAAATAATATTTTTTGTTTGTTATTTTAATATGAGATGATGCACTTATGTTTTTGAGATCTTGAATGAATTTGTGAGATGATTCTTAATACAGAAATTGTAAAATTTGTTTTTCCTGTATTATTTACGAACTTAGATTTATGGATTCAATAAGAAGAGAAGACTCTTAAATATAAATACAAGAATGATTGACTTTAAATTATTATTCTAGATGCAAGAAAATAACTTCTAGTAATGTTAATGATCCTATTTCTAAGAGGGATCATAGATAAACTTACTTTTTAACTTAAACTCTAAAATGAATCAAGAAGATTTACGACATTTTAGTTACTTTTATGAGAAGTTGGGAATCAACATGCGAAATTAGAAGAAGCAAAGCAAATTATAAAAAACTAAAATTCTGTATTTGAGAATCAATTTTGTACAAAGTGTAAGTCATTCCAAAACTATCAAAATCTTTAGTTCCTTAAAATATTTTGGCAAATACATTTGTAAGGTACCTTCCCATATTTTCTAGACCCTCTAAAAATGATTAATAAAATTCTTATAAGTATTATAGAATTTTAATGACTGAAATAAATAATTATTGATATACGTTAAGTCCATTGAAAAAATTCAAAAAAATTAATAATTTTAGTTAATTTATTATTTTATTTACATTTCTTCGCTTATAGTATTTTCAACAATAATATTTTAATTTTAATTCTATAATTCAATATAGTTAATTATAATTTAATTACTGGTAATAATTATATGATATTTATTTGAATGCATCCGTCTCTCATACAAGCATTCTAAATACCATAACTATTAATTAGATTTACAGAATATCTAAATATAAATAATACTCCATTAATATAATGGTACAATTAAAGATTCTTTAAAAATAATTGTTATAATTTGAAAAAAAATAGTTTTACAAGATGTATTACAGTTTAAATTCACATAAAAGCCATTAAACTTAAATCATATTATTTACTATATAATAGACAAATTAAAAAAAATATTATTAGGAAAACATTTGGATTAGGAAATTAAAATATATTTTATTGATATAGTTAATCAACGCATCCAGAATACGCTAACGCTATCCTGACAACGCCTACTTCGATTCCCCTGCAAATATAATACGCCGGCGTACGGCGAATCAGGTACAAGAGGGGCGAGATTCCAGAAGATACCTCCGGCCGAAAATATCTACGCCGTGTCAGCAGCGCCCACGGAGCCGCTGGCCCACACCCCCCACCCATAGTCACAAGAGCCCCAAACCACCCGATGCATTTCTCGCAACACAGGTAAAAAAACCGTGATTGCTATCGCACAAATTAGAGCCTCCTCGGTTAGCGGCACAGCCACTCCGCAGGGGATGCCGCGGTGCTCCTTTATAGTTTAAATTTACCTCGACTAATAGTCTCCTAATCTCCACGACCTCCTCAGCAATTTGTATTTCAGCACCTACATAGGAGGAAGCAATAACGATTGCGGAAACTCGCTGGCACTCGACGATACGCTGAACATCTACATCACCGGCGGCACCTGCGGTCCCGATTTTCCGGTTACGACGGGAAGCTACCAGCAAATTTACGGAGGCGGCAAAGCCGATGGCTTTGTCTGCAAAATCAAAAAGAACGGCGCCTACCTCATGCACTCGGGCTATGTGGGCACGCCGGACTACGACCAGAGTTATTTTGTGCAGCTCGACGAGCAGCAGGCTGTATACCTCTACGGCCAATCGCTGGGCAACATGCCGGTGACCCCGGGCGTGTATTCCAATGGGGGCAGTAAACAATTCATCCAGAAGTTCGATCCGCAGCTGAGCAGCCTGTTGGTAGCAACGGTTTTCGGAAACGGCACCAGCAATATCAGCATTGCGCCTTCGGCTTTTTCGGTAGATTGTGCCGGCAACATTTACATTTCGGGATGGGGCGGAAATATCCTCACGGGCAATGCAACCAATGGCATGGCGATTACGGGCAATGCAATCCAGGCGACCACCGACGGATTTAATTTTTACCTGATGGTGCTCGCCCCGAATATGACCAACATTTTATTCGGCAGTTATTTTGGAGGACCCATCAGCCAGGAGCATTCCGATGGCGGCACGAGCCGTTTCGATAAATCAGGGATTATGTATCAGTCGGTATGCGCAGGTTGTGGAGGCCAGGATGATTTTCCGGTGACGCCCGGCGCCTGGCCCAATACACCCGGAAATCCCAATCATAGTACCAATTGCAACAACGGTGTCTTTAAGCTCGATTTCCAGTTGAACTCGGCTGTGGCAACCATCGCAACCTCTACGCTCGGCGGCTGCGCTCCGCTCACAGTACAGTTTGATAATCAAAGCACAGCAGGGCATGCCTTTACCTGGGACTTCGGGAATCATGACACCACCTCGCTGATCCTGAACCCGGTGAGAACCTTCACGGCAGCGGGGACCTACACCGCCAGCCTCTATGTCAAAAAATCCATCTGCAATAACCTCTACGATACCGCCCGCGTCATCATTACGGTACAGCCCGTTCCTACAACCAGCTTCACGGCCGTGATCGATACCTGCTCCAATAAGGTCAGCTTCATCAATCAAACCAATCCACTGGCGACACCGGCCTATTGGTACATCAATTCCGCGCCCGTAGCCACCACGCAACACTATGCCCAATCCTTTGTGACTGCGGGAACCTACACTGCCACACTGATTACGAGAACAAGTTACGGCTGTGCCGATACGATGATACAGGTGATTACCGTGCCCGTCGATTCCATCAGCATCAACGCCCCGCAAACCAAATGTGCCAAAGCGGTGGTTCCCCTGCTGGCCGAAGATGGCGATACCTATAGCTGGCAACCAACGGCCGGGCTCTCCAATCCTTCCATTGCCAACCCGCTTTGCAATGCCCAAGCCACCACCATTTATACGGTCACGATCACACAGAACAGCCTGCTGAATAAAACCTGTATCAAAACACTGACCACTTCAGTCACCGTATATCCCGTGATCAATGCGGCCTTCACCTATACCGTCGGCGCTTGCCGCAACGATGTGAAATTTACGGATGCTTCTGCCGTCAGCCCGGTGAGCTGGGATTGGGATTTTGGTAATGGCTCTGCTTCCAGTAGCCAGAATCCATCTTACCTGTATTCCAACCCGCAGCTATACCAGGTGTCTTTGATTGTGACAAATAGCAATGGTTGCAAAGACACCATCGTTCAACCGATTAACCTGGCCGGTTTCGATGCGATAGCCGTTAGTAATTCCGTGTCCAAGTGTGAGCCCGATACCGTGCAGCTAAGTGCCTCGGGAGGAAATTACTACCACTGGTCGCCACCCAATGGATTATCTTCTACGACGATTAAAAATCCGAAGGCCTTTCCATCAGAAACGACGGTTTACACGGTGACCATCGGCAATATCGTAGGTGCCGATACCTGCAAGACCATACTCACAACAACGGTCAGCGTATATCCTTTTGCTTACAATACGGGGTCCATTACGGTATCTTCCACCTCCGTCAATGTGGGAGAAACAACGACGGTCACCCTTAACGGGTTTCCTTACACGGGCACACTCAGCATTACACCTGACATTCCGGTAAGGACGCTGAATAATGAGACCTATGTGCTCACACCTACAAAAACGGGCGAATATGAAATTACCTTCGTTACCGGGAATGGCTGTACACACCGCCTCAAAACCATTTTTGTACAAATGATCACCGACGCCTGCAATGAAGGCACCGTCTATCTTCCGACGGGCTTTACACCGAATGGCGACGGGGCCAATGATATCCTGTATATCCGCAGCAATTTTATTACGGAAGTATACCTCACCATTTATGACCGCTGGGGTGAGAAGCTCTTTGAAACGGATGATGTCAAGAAAGGCTGGGATGGGATTTATAAAGGAAAAAAACTCGACCAGGGCGTGTATGGCTATTACATGACCTTTAAATGCAACAACGGGCAGGAATCGTTTAAAAAAGGAAACATTACGCTGATGCGGTAAGCTATGAAAAACAGGATGAGACATAGTTGTTTTTTGAAAGCGCTGCTCGCTGCGTTCTGCATCCTGCATTCTGCATCCTTAATTTCCCAGGACATTCATTTCTCCAACTGGCAGATGTCGCCCCTGAACCTGAACCCGGCGCAAACAGGAATGTTTGAAGGCGACGGGCGTTTGATCTTCAATTACCGCACTCAATGGCGCAGTGTGCAGGTGCCTTACAATACCTTCAGCTTCGGCGGCGATTTCAATCTGAATAAGCCGCTCATCAAAGGAACGCAGGAAGCTGTAGGCTTGATCTTTAACCACGATGCCGCCGGCGATGGAAAATATACCGTGACAGATTTTAAAGTGCCCTTCAATCATAAATTTTCCTTCCGGAAGGATTCCGGGCTCACCATTGCCTTTGGGGTGCTGGCCGGTGTGAGTAATGTGAAGATCGATCCCAACCGCTTATCCTACGACCGGCAATGGGATGGAGATGCCTATAACGGCGGCCTGCAGAACGGAGAGAATTTTCAGCTGCTGAGCAAAGTATATGCCGATGTGGCGCTCGGAACGGTCATTCAAAAACAGATCAGCCAGAAATGGCTGGCAAGTATAGGCTATGGCATCAGCCATATCAACCAGCCCAATATCTCTTTCTACAATACCAAGGGCGTAACACTAAAGCCACGGCATAATGAATCCCTGCAATTGAAATACAGCTTCTCCAACATCTCTTCGGTGATGCTCGAATACTATGGCAACCAGCAGCAGAAATTCCGTGAGAACCTCGCGGGTCTGACCTATTACCACACCATAGAGCCTAAAACAGGAACCATTGTCAACGTCGGCTTCTTCAACCGCTTCGGCGATGCGATGGTAACGACGCTCGGATTGCAACATAACAATATGCGCCTGCAGGGCTCTTACGATTATAACTACTCCGCTTTCAAGCGTGCAACCAATGGCAAAGGCGCTTTTGAGATCTCCTTCATTTACATGTATGCCAAACCGAAAGTATTTGTGCCTAAAACCAGGGTTTGCCCTGTTTATATGTAGAAGCTATTTCAAAAACGGGTAGAGGTATCTGATGGGGGCAGCCACCTGCTGACTGAGGCTCTCGAAGTCAGCGGCGACATGTCACATGGAGCGCCCGCCCGAACGGATAATTTTGTGGTTTTATTTTTTGAGACGGGATTTAATTAGGTTTAAATTTTTTATATTTAGTTTCATGCAAAAGCATTTCTACAGCATCGTCGTGTTCTTCCTTTCCTGCCTGATCTATCAGCAGGCATACGCAACACACATCGTTGGCGGGGAATTGAATTACAAATACCTCGGCGCGAACAATTATGAGATCAGGCTCACCGTTTACCGCGATTGTTACGTGGGGGTGCCGCCCTTCGACAACCCGGCCTTTGTGGGTATTTTCGACTCCAGCAACAATTTGCTGCGAACGCTCCAAATGCCTTTCCGTGGTCTCGATACGCTTCCCCCGGCCATCAATGATCCCTGCATGATCCCGCCTTTGGATTTTTGCTATGAAGTCACTACCTACATTGATACCGTCAACCTGCCACCGCGCGCCGGAGGGTACCAGATCTCTTACCAGCGCTGTTGCCGCAACCAGAACATTTTAAACATCGTTAACCCCGAATGTGTGGGTGCTACCTATTATGCCACCATTCCGGGCCCCGAAGTGGTAGCGGTGAACAGCAACCCGGTTTTTAAATTGTGGCCACCGCCTTTTATCTGTGTCAACAAACCCTGGGTCTTCGATCAGTCGGCCATCGATGCAGATGGCGACTCCCTGGTCTATGAGCTGTTTATGCCTTACGACGGCCTCACGGCAAGCTGCCCGGTGGTGACAAATCCGAC
>ARYC01000017.1:0-21497 GCA_000711775.1 Oxytricha trifallax
AAGCTTAAGCAGTAAATCTAAGTATTACTCATCATAAATAGACCCTAAATTTCGCTAATTTCTATTTCTCATTTTGTAAATTGGCCTAATTTCTCTACTAACCCCAATAAGACCCCAACTATACCCTACAAATCAAAGCACTTATAAACCTCACTAAGGGGTTTTGGGGTTTTGATTGTACTCCTACTAATTTGCAATTATTCCAATTAAATCTTCCTCTTTTAAAATATAGTCTAACATTAATATATTTTTTTTTCAAAATCTGGCAGTATGAAACCAAGATAGAAAATATCTTGATCATTCAAAACCCCAAAACCCCTTAGTGAGGTCTATAAGTGCTTTAATTTGTAGGGCATAGTTGGGGTCTTATTGGGGTTAGTAGAGAAAGTGCAGATTTTATGTGAATTTTAAGTATATTTAATAATTATTAGGCGATTTAACTCAAACAAATTTTATCTGCTTGTCTTTATTGTATCTCTTGAATCTTGCTCTCTATAGTGGTTCTAATAAATTTTCTAAGGATTATCTTGGATATGATGGTGCTCTTACAATTATCATGTCTACAATTTGTTTGATTTCTTTGCAGATATTGTCCTGCTTTATATGCTTACTCGCTAAACTTATTGATTATTTCTCTTATTTGGTACCATAGTAAGACATGCATTCCATGTCACTCTCTAAAAATTATAGCAGCTACTGCCCATGCATCCCACTAAACTGATCCATTCGTCCACTTCTCTCTTATTGGGAAGTAGCCAGGAGTGCCAAGAACCTTTGCTAAAGTTACTATCTCTTATCTTAAGGCTCTATTGAAATCGATAACTACCACTTCTAAAGGGCAGAGGTTTAGCATTACATTTTCAGGTTTCAAATCTCTATGAACATATCCAAGTTCGTGCAACTCCTTGACACCCTTTATCATATGTGATAGTATATCATTCAAATCATCTGGGTATCTGTTATGATATAAATAATCTCTCAGAGTAATTTCATATTTCTTAAGTCTCAGTGCGATAAAACCATAGCTTAAAATAACACCATCTAGCTTAAGCAAGTTCTTGTAATCTTTTCTCTATGCCTTTTTAAGAATCATATATTCGTGAGCAAACTAATTTTAGTATTGCTCGTTCTTAAGGAGACAGCTGAAAGGGTGCACCTTGTATGCATACTCATCAACCACTATAAGCTTTGCTTTGTTAGGGATACTTATATGCAAGAAATTCTCAATACAACTACTTAGATTAATTGCATTTAATGCAGGAATGCTCATAGCTTTTGCTTGGAAGCAAGCTAGAATTGTATTGCCTGCAGGTTAGTTCATCGATTCTTATCTTTTCTGTCTCTTGAGCTTCTCCTGTAACTTTCTTTAAGAATCGATAGTATTTGATTTTCTTATAGCTGGCACAAGTTTTTATGTCTCTTAATCTTAAATCAAGAACTCACTGAGGTGATGCTTTTGCATGTGCTTCTTAACTTTTGCAGAGTGGGAATAAGACTTAATACAAGTTGTGCATTAGTACCTTCCATCCACTTTTTAATGCTT
Source organism: Oxytricha trifallax (assembly GCA_000711775.1). Taxonomy (NCBI): domain Eukaryota; phylum Ciliophora; class Spirotrichea; order Sporadotrichida; family Oxytrichidae; genus Oxytricha; species Oxytricha trifallax. Next base: position 1,544 of record ARYC01000017.1, read on the forward strand.
GAAATATATCTTGGCTTTGCCAGAGTGTACCTCTTTAAGGTGTCTCTTCAAGCTTTGTTCTGTTGAGAAATGATCTCTCAGGGCAGTCAAAACCCCAAAACCCCTTTGTGATGTTTATAAGTGCTTTGATTTGTATGGTATAGTTGGGGTCTTATTGGGGATAGTAGAGAAATTAGGCTAATTTGCAAAATGAGAAATAGAAATTAGCGATATTTAGGGTCTATTTATTATGAGTAATATTTAGATTTACTGCTTAAGCTTAGGTATGGTACAAGTATTAATATAGACTAAGTCAAACCAGTGTTGAATTATACAGCCATAGCAAGACTCCTACACAAGAGTGCCCCAACCGTTAGGTATCATTGCTTGTTAGCTGTTTAACATTATAACTCAGGCTCTTGAAAACATCCTGCAAGAAAATAAAAGTTCTCACAGGTCCATATTGACTATCTCTGTGACTTTAAGACATTAAAGTATTGGGCTCACTTTCCTCTTGACTAACGAGCTGTCATGTTTCATCGCAAGTTTCCAGACATGCGTATCTCTCTTTAGACTATAGCCAATATTTATAGACGAAATGGTATTACTTTCAAGACTGTCAACAGAGTTAAGAGAGTGATTGATTTTACAGTGCCATTTTATAGCAATAATTTAAACTATATATATGATTAAATGCAGAGAGCTATTGATAATAACATCAAGTTCATACATGCAGATGAAGCTGTGTTTACGTTCAACACTTTTATTAATAAGTCAAGGTACAAGAAGTATGATAACATAGAAGTTTATGACTAAAAAGTAAAGGTAGTCACTCATGCAATTTTAGCTGGTATAAGTGAAGATTCAGGCTTAGAGAGTTATGTGATTCACCCTCGCTCTATTAAGCGAGAGTAGTACATAGAGTTCCTACATAAGCTCAGAGAGAAGTATAGCAACCAAGAGATCATCCTGTTTGTTGATAACCTATCAGTTCATAAGACTAAGGAGTCTAAGAAAGCTTATGAAGACCTAAACATAACCACTGTATACAACGTTCCTTACAGCCCTTAATTTAATGGAATAGAATTCTACTGGAGTTAAATAAAGACTCACTACAAGAAGCTTCTGCTGTATCATCTTATGCATGACTTGCCCATCGATATAGTAGACTTTATTCAAAGCAGCTGTAAGAGAGTGAGCGTAGATAAGACAACAATTTGTGCGAGAAAGGGAAGAATGAATGTTTATAAATAAGTTTTAGATTTAAACGAATGAATATATTCACATATTAAACTGGCCCATGAATGGGTTTGGCTTCTCCTTCTTCTCCTCTTCTTATGGCTTGCTTGGGCCCATATTTCTTCTCTTTGTGCCAGCTCCTGCATCTATGTTCATTTCATCTGGCTTTTAAACATCTTTATAAAGCTCTTGCTCACTTCATGAATTTTCTGTGACTTTCTCTCTCTATGAACCTTAGCATGCTCTTTCATAAGATATATACCAGTGCCAGATTTTCCTTCAAAGTTGTATGTCAAAGCTTACTTGAAAGATAAGGATGCTTCTTAAGTTCCTCTAGCCAAGCTGAGCTTATAAGTATGCCTTGCTTCTTCTAGTCTTCAGGAGAAATAGAATATCGTTTCTTATGTGCTTCTTCAATAATTTCTCTGAGATAATCCTCTTTTATTGTACCAAGAGCACCAAAGAAGAAGTTCCTCTCTGGGAGTTTATTAAAGAGTTGTTTCTTGGTAGGAAGGTAAACTACCACTTCCTCATCTTACATGGCATCCTCATAAAGATTAGTGACTGAAATCTCAGGGTAGTTGGGAATTTCGATTAGTTTAATCTCTTTATTTTTAAAAGCTTTCTTCTCCTCACTAAGTATTGCTTTCAAGAATGAAATTTTGGTACCTTCCATCGTTGAAGGAATAAACCAACTGTATAATATGTTAATAGTCATCAAGTTATCTTACCATGTAAAGTTAGGTATCGATAGAGATCTTCCTTACTTCTGAATTTTTTATATCATTTCTTGAGCCTCGACTCTTTTCATTTGATCATTGAGTGATTCCATCTTTGTTCCTCTTCCTATTAATGAATTTCAAATTATAACTTATAGACTTCTGGATCCTATTGTTTAAAATCTTACTATTAAATATCGGCATCTTATAGGAGGTCAACCCTGCAAAGATACGTGGAGAAAGTTTACAGAAGCTGTAACAAACTGCAGTGATGGAGCTCCATTTTTATCAATTTAGTTCCATTAAATTAGTACTAAATTTGTTTAAATTTAATTAGTACTGGTACTAAATTTGTTAAATTTTAATTGGTGCCAATTTAATAGTACCAAATCTTAATTAGTACCTAGTTTTAAATTAATGAGGTATTAATGGAAAAGTTCCAAAATGGTTCAAAACCTAATTGGTACCAGTATCAATTTGAATTTTTTCTATGTTGGTAAAAATTAAAAATATTAAGCATGAATTTAGAAAATTTATAGTTATAAACTTAGTATAAATATGATGTCTAACGCCTAAGAAGCAACCATTGTTGTTGCAGTACCAACTCCTATACAAAGTTACTATAACAAGAGAGGTTATTAAAGCTTTATAATAGAAATTTAAATTTGAATTTAAACATGGCGGCTAACTTAAATCGCAAAGCAGTCTCTCTTGGCAGTGGATAATCTTAGCTATACTTTGGATAAACTAAGAAGCCAGAGATCATATACATTGAAAAGGAGCCAGAGCTTAAAGCTCTTTAGTTTGAATCAGAGGTGTTTGTTCTAGAAATAAATATCAGGAAGCAGAGAGCAGAGATAAGTATTTAAACGCTAATCGAAGATGTTGAGGAGTTAAAAGAACATCTCCCACTAGAAAAGATTAAAGAATTCTAATGTGATGAATGCTAAAATTTCTTCTAAACTGATTCGAGCTTGAAGAGGCACATCAAAGAGATGCACTCTGGGAGAGCTAAGATATATTTTAAGCACGAAAAGGTCGATGGCAGGTATTAGTGCACGACTTGCATGAAGTCTTACACTCACTCAGCTAAAGTTAAAAGACACATGCAAAAACATCATTTAAGTGAGTTTTTAATGCAAGATAAAGAAACATAAAAACTTATACCAGCCAAGAGAAAGTCCAATACTGTAGAGTCTTAAAGAGAGCAGGAAGAGAGCCTTAAGAAGCAGAAACGTTTTGAGTCAATGAACCAACCAGCTAATGAATTATATATAGCATGCTTGTAAGAGAGAGCTATGTATATACCTGCATTAAATGCAGTAGATCTCAGTTTTTGCATTGACAACTATTTACATATTGATGTGCCTAACAAGGCAAAATCATAGTAGTTGATGAGTATGCTTATAAAGTATATCCTTTCAAATATCTTATTAGGAACGAGCAGTATAAAAATGAGTTTGCCAATGAATACATAATACTAAGAGAGCTCATAAAAGGTAATGCAAGAACTTGCTTAAACTCGATGGAGTTATTCTTGGACATGGTTTTATTGCACTACGACTCAAGAAATTTGAAATGACTCTAAGAGATTATCTCTACCATAATAGATACCCAGATGACTTGAATAAGATACTCACGGAAATGACCAAGGGTGTGAAAGAGCTGCATGATCTAGGGTATGTTCATAGAGATTTGAAGCCAGAAAATGTAATGCTAAATCTCTGTCCTTTAGAAATAGTAGTCATTGATTTCAATAGAGCAATAAGGTAAGAAATAGTGACTTTAGCTAAAATGCTAGGCACACCTGGGTACTTCCCAATAAGAGAGAAGTGGACTAATGGCTCTGTTTAGTGAGATGTCTGGGCGGTAGCAGCAATTATTTTAGAGTGCGATATGGAAAGTATGTCGTACTTCGGAACAAAGCAAGAAAAGTAATCAATAAGCATGGCTGTTAAACATATAAAGCAGGAAGATGTATGCACTTAGATTAAGAAATGGTTGAGATGATCAAAGTAAGAGCTCCAGCATATCCAAGATCATCATTAGAAGATATACTTGAAACATTAAAGAGAGCAAAATTCAAGAGATACCACAAAGATAAGCAGATAAAATTTGTTTGAATTAAGCACATTAATACTCATTAAATATTCATTAAATTCACATAAAACTTGCGTTTTCTCTACTAACCCCAATAAGACCCCAACTATACCCTACAAATCAAAGCACTTATAAACCTCACTAAGGGGTTTTGGGGTTTTGAGTCTTTACTTAAAAATTTTATTATCTTTTAAATAGGGAGCTATTCTTTAAGGTCCTCAACATATTCAATTTATGTTTAAAGTCCTATCTCTGCTCTCTCCTCTAAGTTCTATACTTCTATTTTGAAGACCTCTGATTCAAACTCTAGAGCTCTTAGCTCTACCTCCCTCTCAACATAAATAACTTCTGGCCTTTTAGTTGAGCCAAAATTAAGCTATGATTATCCAATGCAAAGAGAAACTGCTTTTCGATTTAAGTTAGCCGCCATGTCTAAATTCAAATTTAAATTTATATTATAAAGCTCCAATAACCTCTCTAGTTATAGTTACTCTGTACAGGAGATGTCAATGCAACAATAATGATTGATTTTGAAGTATTAGAAATCATATTAATGCTTAGTTTATAACTATAATTTTTCTAATTTCATGCTTAATATTTTGAATTTTGGTACCAACTTAGATAAAATTCAGGTTGGTACTGGTACCAATTAGGTTTTGAACCAATTTCGAACTTTTCCATCAAAACCTCATTAGTTTAAAACTAGGCACTAATTAAGTTTTGGTACTATTAAATTGGTACCAATTAAAATTAAACGGAATTAGTACCAGTACTAATTAAATTTAAACAAATTTAGTACTAATTTAATGGAACTAAATTGATAAAAATGGAGCTCCATCTCTGAAGTTTGTTACAGCTTCTGCCAGCTTTCTCCACGTGTCTTTACTAGGTTGACCTCCTATAAGATGCCCATATTTAATACTAAGATTTTAAGCAGTAGGATCCAGAACTCTATATAATAAAATTTAAAATTCAATAACAAGAGAAGGAGCAAAGTTGGGATCTATAATAATGCAATGAAGAGGGTTGAAGTTTAAGAAATGATCTCAAGATTTAGAAGCTAGGAATAATCTCTATCAATACCTCACTTAGCATGGTAAGCATGTGATATATACTTAATCATATACTATAGTGGGTTTATTCCTTCCAACAATGGAAGGTACCAAAATCTCATTCCTAAAAGCGATACTCTATGATGAGAAGAAAGCATTCAAAAACAATGAAATTAAGTTGATAAAAATACCAAACTACCCAGAGATTTCAGTCACTAATCTCTACGAGGATGCGATGAAAGATGAAGAGTTGGAAGTTCATCTTCCTACCAAGAAACAACTCTCTAACAAACTTCCAGAAAGGAGCTTCTTCTTTGGTGTTCTTGGCACTTTAAGAGAGAGCCATATCAGAGAGATCATTGAAGAAGCTCACAAAAAACGCTACTCTATTTCTCCGGAAGATTAAAAGAAGCAAGGCATACTAATAAGCGAGACCTGGCTTGCGGAGCTTAAGAAGTATCCATACCTCTCTAGTAAGCTTTGACACATAACTTTGTAGGGAAACCTGGAACTGTTATATTCCTAATGAAAGAACATGAGAAGGTTCACAGAGAGAGAAAGTCTTAGACTATTCATGAAGTGAGCAAGAGCCTTTAAAAAGACTTTTAAAAGCCAGATGAAATGAACATAGATGCAGGAGCTGGCTCTAAGAAAAGAAATATGGGCCCAAGCAGCCATAAGAAGAGGAGAAGAAAGAGAAGCCTAATCCCTTTCTGGGTTAATTTAATATGTGAACTTATTCATTCATTTAAATCTAAAACTTATTTATAAACATTCATTCTTCCTTCTCTCGCACAAACTGTTGTCTTATCTATGCTTACTCTCTTGCAGCTACTCTGAATCAAGTCTACTGTATCGATGGGCAAGTCATGCATAAGGTGATACAGCAGCAGTTTCTTGTAGTGAGTCTTAATTTAACTCCAATAGAATTCGATTCCATTAAACTGTGGGCTATAGGGAACGTTATATACAGGAGTTATGTTTAACTCTTCATAAGCTTTCTTAGACTCCTTAGTCTTAAGAACTGAGAGGTTGTCAACAAACAGGATGATCTTCTAATCGTTGTATTTATCTCTCAAATTTTGTAGGAACACTTAGTACTACTCTCGCTTAATAGAGCGAGGATGAATAACATAACTTTCTAAGCCAGAGTCTTCACTAATACCTGCTAAAATTGCATGGGTTACAACCTTTACTTTCTAATCGTAGACTTCTATATTATCATACTTCTTATACCAAGACTTATTAATAAAGGTGTTGAAGGTAAACACAGCTTCATCAGCGTGTATGAACTTGATGTTATTGTCAATAGCCCTCTGCATTTAATCATATATATATATAGTTAAATTATTACTATAAAATGGCACTGTAAAATCAATCACTCTCTTCACTCTGTTGACAGTCTTGAAAGTAATACCATTTCTTCTATAAATGTTGGCTATAGTTTATGGAAGAGATACGCATGTCAGGAAACTTGCGATGAAACATCACAGCTCGCTAGTCTAGTGGAAAGTGTGCCCAATACTTTAAAGTCTTCGAATCACAGAGGTAGTCAATATGGTGCTGTGAGAACTTTTATTTTCTTGCAGGATGCTTTCAAGTGCCTGAATTATAATGCTAAACAGCCAACAAGCAATGATACCTAACTGTTGAGGCACTCTTGCGCAGGAGCTTTGCTATAGCAGCATAATTCATTACTGGTTTGACTTAGTCTATATTAATACTTGTACCATACCTAAGCTTAAGCAGTAAATCTAAATATTACTCATCATAAATAGACCCTAAATTTCGCTAATTTCTATTTCTCATTTTGCAAATTGGCCTAATTTCTCTACTAACCCCAATAAGACCCCAACTATATCCTACAAATCAAAGCACTTATAAACTTCACTAAGGGGTTTTGGGGTTTTGATTGCTTAAAGCATTTTTTTAGATTTCTACTCATACTAAATAAAAATAGAAAAGTTTTTTTTTAATGAATTGGGAGGTTATTAAAAGTAAACTTAAATGTTAATAAATTTAATAACCCTAAATTTTAATGCATAAGAACATTTTATAATTTTAAACATATTTATAGAGGCATGTTAATAGATCCACTTTGCAATTGCAAAGTAAAATGCCTGCTTAATTAATTTTATTAAAAATAATATTCAATTTTCGACGATAAGAAGTTCATAAGCTCTTTAAAAATGAAGTAAATGACTTATAATTGATTAGAAGCTAGTCCGACATGCAACAGGTAATTGGTGGAAGAGAGTAGTAGCTAAACCAATTACTACTGATACATATTCTATTAAGTAATCAGAAAAATTCGAAATGCACCCAAAGTATAACAGTGTTAAGATATAGTTTAATAGTAATATAATCGTCTCTGTCAATATCTAGAGTAAGTTCACCTATTTATGATGTAAAGATTTTGGCAATTTTGTTAATCCTTGCAGTTATTAAAATTTGAAGAGCAAATAATAAGTCACAATATACGAATTGAAACTATTGATGTAGCCTAAATGATAAAAAGAGAAGTAACAGGTATCATAACAGAGAAACTTATAATTCTTGCTTCGTCGGAAACTTTTCTATAAAGAGAGAAAAAGTCATTGTTGGCCTATTAATTAATACTAGAGTGAATGGAAACATTTTATTGGTTAAGCTGCCCATGATCTTTAGTCAGTTATGGGTTGACTTAGCAATACAAAGAAGAGTTTTTAAGTAATCTATTTTCTAAGAAAATATGATCTGCTATTAGGAAATTGTCAAACTCTCCATAGATACTCAAACTAATTGAGACTATTACTTGAGGAAAGCAGGACTAATCATGCCTAAATCTTTACTAAAACTTAAAAATATCCTAAAAAACCTCTCAGAAAAGTAGTGAAATGAGAAAATCCCTTGGGAAAACAGTATTTAGTTTGTGAGGGACTAAACTATGCTTCATTAGCTTGGCTCTCAAGACAACTGTTTGTCCTGGATCTTTTATCTCTCTGATATCTCTCATCCAGATTCAAGTAGCGCTCATGTTTGCCCAATGAACCTATTTTCATCCTTACTTCAGTTTCAATAATGAATTTTCAAAATATATGAAATCTAAAGTGAGCCATCTGCTTCTCTTTGTGATGGATTTAAAAAATGCAATAAATACTGCCGTATCTAAGAAAAGTTATCGATTTTGACATTTAGTAATCAGTTATAATTAGGATTACACTTGAAATCTCAAAATGTTTTATAACAAGTTCATAGCATTGAGAAAGAAGTAAGATATAGAAACACATGCTGATTGCCCAAATAAATTTTAGCATCTAGATTGAGATAAAGTTTAAGTATCATTCTGACAGCATTTAAGATGAGCTCCTTTATTATATCAAGCAACCTATCTACTCATATGATCTCTTTACTCCAAAATGTGCATGATTTCAGTGATATGTAAAAGTGTAAGGCTTCGAGAAAAATGAAGAATAAGTAAAATAACTGAAAAAATTTAAAACACTATAGAAACAACAAATGGGCAAAGATGGATGACATATTATATTCGAGCAAATCAAGATGAAATTTGATTATTTAAAAGATTATCTTATTAATCTAATAATACTCTATAATTATATTTATTTTATTTTATCTTATTTTTATAGCATTTTTATCTAAATTATTAATAATTATTGCAAAGTAACAAGAACATTTTTAATATCAGTTGTCGAGAATTAATGTATTCTTGTCACAAATAATTTTGGGCATTTCATTTTATATCAGAAAATTCTAACTCGATGAATTAGATGTTTCCAACTCTTGATATATTATTCTATTGATATTTAACTTGCAAATAACTAAATGTATATTAATGTATCACAATGCATAGAATAAGGAAGAGCAAGATCTTGTGATTAATTACACGCAGTTTATTCTCATTTAGGAGGTTTATTCGCCACGTACTCCTCATACTCTGCATCTCTCGCCGTCTCCATGCTCAGGTTGTTCAGATTCTTCTGGTTTGAAAACAGGCAGCTAGCTACGGGCACTGCTCTCCACGATTGTTGTTCTGCTTTCTCCCTCCTTTTAGTTGATCTCTCTGTCTTTGTTGAATGTATAACCATCTAATACTGTCATTTCTTCACCAAACTCAATGAATCTCCCTTCTACCTGCTCATTCTCTTCTTCTAACTCAAGCATAAAATCGTCCTTCTAAATTAGATCTTCTGTCATTTAAATTTGCTTAGCTTTTAGTTTTGTTTCGATCTAATCGCTTACAGGATACCATTATGAATAACACTTCCTTTTAATGCTTGTTTTAGCTTCTGTTTCCTTGATAGCCGTTCTAAATTTAAAGTTTTCATCTTCATGCATCTAACTTCCAGTTAAAACATCAAATAATATTAAAATTATAATTAATATTTGATGAAATAATTATATATAATATGATAATAATCCTCCACTTTGTTGATATTTGGTATTTTCGTTGTAATGGAAACTCAAAGGCAAAGCTATTCACAATCAATACAGCAAGGACGCTAAAATCTTCTTGATCCACCACTTAATTCATATCCATGTTGCAACTTATCCTGTAATTTGCAACTATTTCTTTTAACCACCAAAACAATTTCATTACCTTCAAACACAACTAATCCCCTAGCTTATCTATATGAATTGTAAACTTCAATTTCAAAATCGTCCAGTTACAAAAAAAATGATTTTTTGTCTTATTTTTAATATATTTTCACTTATTTTCACTCCAATACTTGCTATTTGCTAATTTTTAGTATATAATATCCATTATTTATACAAATTAAACTGATATTTCTATCCATAACTATTAGTAAAGTTATAAATTTTAAAGCAATTTAATTAAGTATCCTCTGTTTGTCGCAGATAAGTTTCAATTGCTTATTTTCCAATGATTCTTTCCGCTGCCATGCTATCTTGCAGCTGCTTCTAGTTGATTACTCGCCAGTTGTGCTACTTTTTGCACTGTATATCCTGTTTGGGAGCTCATCTTTTCCTTGCTTGCCCCCTATTATTGCATTTCCACATCAACTTATAATTAGTTCAGGCTATTATTTATCAGTAGGGCAGCAAATTACTCTATTATTTTAATATATTTTTAGAAATAAAAGCATTTTATTTTAAACATAAGTATATTTTAAAATAAATAAGCATAATTATATACAGAGGTAAGAATTATAAGAGAAGTAATTCATATTATAAGAGAAGAATATCGAAAAATCATTAAGGGAAAATAATAAAATTAAAAATATTTTATATTCACTAAGATTGTGAAGGAAAACATTATCATCCTTGTCATTATCATTAAAATAATTAAGCTAGAGTATGTGAAAAATAGAGAAAATGAAAATAAAATGCAATTCCACAACAGCATTTATATTTATATACTCATCTATTGAGATTATTTGATTGAAGTAATTACTATGGAATATTTTAAGTGTTATTTATCAAAGTTGTACTTCCTCTTTTTGTAGTCTTAAATAAGGGTATTGTTTCTTCTATTCCGCTATTTATTTCAGCTGATCTCAGTCTTGTGATGGGAGGGTAACTCCAATTTCTTAGAGGATCTTCTTCTGTATGCATCACCAAATTGACACCCTTGCATTTATACATAAATTTGTAACCAATCTGAAAAGTAAGTCTAAATGCAAGCAACTCAATCACAAAATCATGAGTCTCCTCATTTGTTAAAGATTTATAAATTAGTGGCACTTACATAAGAATCTCTTCTTGAAAAAAAAAACATTATTCTTTTATCTAGCCATCTCTATTGGTTATTTGATATGGCAATTAGCTGTTCGTTGACATAATCATTACATTCTTCTTCTTAATCTTCAGAGCTCTCATTGTTTTCATACTCATTTATAGTAACTGCTGATCTAATTGGCAAATTTTGCAATTAAAAATAATTGGTATTGCAAATGAAGTCACGAGAAAATTTTCAGATTAGCGAATGATCTGGGCACCACTATAATCAGTGTTCGAAAACGAAGGGAGGCGGCAGTACAGAGACAGAAGAAGGACTCTAAGGTTTAGATAATGAAGTATCTTTATTTTCATAGCCAGTCCTATGCCGTTTGCCCACGCGATTATTCACATACTGATGCTAGGGGTAGTTCTGATGGCGATATTATACAATGTAAGTAGCGTCTCTTCTAAATTTAATGTTTTCCTTTATTAGAAGTCTGATCTTCATCCTAATGCTAGAGAGATCATCTTGCCAATTTACTATTTTTGTTTTATATAATTTTCTTTGGTGATAAACTACTTTCTATTAACAGGCATTGGATCCTAAATCAATCAATAATTAAAGATTTTTTTTAAAATCTAAGAGATCTTTATGAGCCTTTGTATATATTATAGTAGTAGTGAGTGCGTTCTAACTGACGAAAGATGATATGCTATAGAAATAGCAGTGTATTGCTAAATTAGTATTTTCCAAGTAGGCGTCAAAACTTCATTAGCATATGATTTTCTTCCCTTTGATACAAAATAATAATAATAAAAGAGATTTGAAGCATCAGTATGGATACTATCACCATTTGTTGCGATGCTATAACCTACATTTCTATATATTCGGAAGCATATATAGCCATTTCTAAGAGATTTTGATATTTATTCAATGCCAGAAATTGCCACATTTTTGCTTGAACCTTATTATTCATAGATACTTTTTGAATAATGTTATGTTGATTCATGTAATAATGTTAAAGTAAATTCCAAATATCTATATTCTTCCACCCTCTTCTTCAAATACATACTAACTTGCTGGGAGAGCTGTCGCTAATAATAGTTGAATGGATATGACATCGGGATAGCTGGAGCTTCTTGTGTATTTAGTATCATCTTGGGTTAGTAGGCTTAGATCGGTAGATCTCGATTTAGAGTCGTTAATATTGACAATGGAACTATCTTACCACCAATTTCTAAATTTATTCATTTAACATTGGACGTTTGTTGTTTCATAAAATCACTGCCTAAAAATATAACGCAGTAGTTAATTTAATTAACTACATTGACTCAAATAACAATGATTAACTGTTCTAAAATATTTATAATTAATCAATTTTGTAATTTATTTATAATTCAACCTATTTTTCATGTATTTTATCATATTATTATTCGTAAATTATCAGGAAAAGATCATTCTAAGTTATTATTCAGAGAGTACATTAAGAGAATTATCAAATTTCAAATTTACTCAGCTCTTTTTCTAAAAAAAGTTAAACTTTTACTTATAAATAAATGACTGAATCTGCATCCAATATGAGCACTTTTAATGCTAATCCTTTGCTATAGAAATACTCACTAACAAAGAATAGCCAATCTGCTTAATTAACTTAGCTATCTTATACAAGAAATGATATTAACTTCTGGAGGAATTTGAAGCATTAGAAAAAAATTACAATATAGAAAACTGATTCTACTAAAATTTTACATGTAAGATACAAATTTGTAAAACATTTTAAAAGCTATAGAGCGATTATTAATATGGCTTAAATACTAATAAATTATAATTATGAATGTGTGATTTATTTTGTGTTTGATAGTGTTTAAAGTGAGATAGACATCAAAAGGATTTGCAATGTTTACAAAAGAGTAAATATCAAACAAAATATCATCAGGACTCATCAGGGATTCAGTTTTACAAAATAAAGCAGTCAGCAGCAATCATCTATCACATAACTTCAACAACTGAGCAATAAATAGTCTTTCATCTAAACAATACCTGAAAAATTAAATGGTAAGGAATTATTAATAAAATATATTAATATATGTTATATTCGAATTAATATAATTCATATGCCTATTTCAATGAAGCAGAGGTAGCTGCTAAAAGTCAATATAGCGCAGTAAATAATAGAAAAATGGGAAATTAAACAATAATAGAATTAAAAAAAACGCTGGATAATGAGGGATCTTTACTTCTTAAAAATGTAGATGAGACAAGAAAACAAGCAGATAAAATACTCCAGATATAGCAACAACAACAACAAAAAGGATCAATGCATATATAAAATTCAACTGTAAAGGCAGTAAGATTTTAACATAGATTAATTCAAGGAGCGAAACCCCAAGAAAACGAACAAAGTAAATAGAGGAGTATTAAATAAGCTAATAAAGTGTACTAAGGCAAGAGCAATTCATATACCATATTGAAATACAATAAAATAGAGAGAGAGAATATATACTTAATGAATCTATCATTGCATAATGCAGCTGAGAGGAGAGAGCAGGTAGGCAAAATCATGATGGGTCTAAAAGCATTTAAACGATCAAGAGAATATAGGTTCAAAGAAAAATCTGAAACTCATAAGTTTAGCTAGCAAAAATATATAAGAATGCAGTTGTTTCATTAAAGAAATACAAAAAGCATTAAAGCTACTGTGTTCTCAAACCCTAGGTAAACGAATAAATCTCAATGGCTATCGCTAAGCTGTGACTTCTAGTCGTGAGATCCTTCAATGCGACTGAAGATGAAATGACTCGACAAAGTTGAAAGTCTGTTTTAAGACACACTTCAAACGAATATTTATTCCAAGTGCACCCTCAGGATGGTACAGGGGTAGAGAATGGCTTTTAGATCCAACGGAACTCTCCTAGAGAAATCTCTTCCTATGAAGACGAAATCGATGCAGCTTAATAGCAAAGGAAAAGGAGAACCATCTTAAATTAGAAACGGACCTCTATGGACCCGTGGAAAAGGCTTGCAGATTAATTTAATGCTGCTATCTCAGACTCATACGAATTATAACTCAGTCAATTAAACCTTTAACGTGACTCAATGCGCAGGTCCTGGCCATAAAGTCTCTTAAATCTGAACATGTGGTGGCTTAAAAGTGAATTCATGTGCTCATTTGTCGATGCCTTAAGGGATCTACGCTTGCAAGAAAATGATTATGTCGGTGGAATTCAATTATGATAGGTCACATCCTCAAATTAATCACGAATCACCCAGGTAATTTATTTGACCCTATTATGTATAAAATTATATTGAGAATATCTTCCTCTGGAGAATCCTTCTTTGTGGAGTACTTTAGAGGCTGATGAGATTTGAAAGAGCTATCGAACTAATATACTTGCAAGTGCTCAGGGTCGCAATTTCTATCAAATTCATATACAAAACAGAAATAGAAAGTTAGGTGAATTTAATACTAAAATTATTAATAGGTAAATTAAAAGGCCATCATCATATTTAAAATCTTCCCCATTCTTATTAATAATAAAATTTCTTATTAATTTTAAAGCTTGCAAATTTAGTAATGAAGGCAATCAAAATCTAGAGCAAAAATCATTCATTTACAGCAACTGTAAGACTATAGAGTACTCGACATCTTTCACTAAAGCCAACAAGTACATCATCTTCTCCAGAGTCACCTCTGCTAACGACTCTCAAAGCAAGTCAGTGTGAATCGAGCTTTCGCAAGCTTATGCTAAATACTGAACCATGATCGAGATATATATGTTTATGAGAATCTCCAGCTCAACGACCACCGTTACTGGAATATCTATGATGGTGCTCGCTCTCACAGAAACCAAGATGAAGATAGCAAGTCATTTGATAGCGAGGCCTCAAACTTTAGTGATAAAGATTTTCAATGACACAGAGAAAATGGAGAATCTCAGAAGATTGCAAGTTTTCAACAAGATGAAAGAAAAATAGTAACATGAGGACGATGAGACCATGAGTGAGGCATTTGAAGAACAGCTTGAGGACGGACAAAAACTTTATTATGATGATCTTATGATTAGAAATTCTCTTTGCTTAATTAAATGTTAATGAAATAGAGAGCGTAAAACTTGGTTATTTTATTTTTCTATTAAAGCATTTTTATAAAAATATATTGAAACACTTGATTAGTTGTTAATTTATGTTTCATTTCAATGATTCTCTAAAATTTTACTCTTAGGCTTTTATAACTATATTTATTAGAAGACAAAATAATGAACTAACATATCAAAATTAATTGAAAATCTCTCCATTTATAGTTAATAGAGATAGAAAATGATAAATTAGGAATTAAAATAGAATTAATGGCCTTATATTAGCTCATAATTATTCTAAAGGGATTGTTACATCTTTCGGGTAGCCTAAGTGATTACAAAATGGTACTCATAAGTCATTCCAACAAATACTTTAGAATGATATATCATATTAACTTTTTGTAATCTATTTTTAGCCTATTCTTGAAGTCATTTATGACTAAATATTTCCAAATGTCATTACTAGACTAGGAACTGGGCTTTAAGCCTTCGATGGCGGAAGATACCGAGATGGGTGGCGTAATAATACTATCGGCCAGTAAAAAGCTTCCACCTGCAATTGCCGGAAACAATAACCAGCGGCGGTACTTTCTTATAAGGGTATATAAGGAAAAAATCCCGCCTTCTCCTTTGTTGTCTGCCCTCAAGGTGATGAACACATACTTGATCGTTGTTTGGAAAGTCAATGTCCAGAAGATAGCCGACACACCGCCCAGTGCGATCAGCTCTGTAATGGGCCGGTCGCCTATAATGGCTGTATATGTGTAGAGAGGCGATGTGCCGATATCGCCAAAAACGATGCCGATTGCAACCAGGAAACCGCCAAAGCTTAACTTCTGTAAATCTATTTTTTCCATATATGATGTGTTTCCATAAAATTAAGGTATTTAACCTAATATGATCCTTATTTTCTTGGCAGCATAATGACCGTGACTCCAACCAAACAAATTAAAGCTCCTAACACGTCCAATTTATCAGGAGCAATGCCATCTACCTTCCAACCCCACAATAGAGACAGAATAATAAACACGCCTCCATAAGCAGCGTAAACCCTCCCAAAACCCGATGTCTGTAGCGTTGGAATAAACCCGTACAGGACCAATAATAACATACCTGCCATACCGCACCACAGGGGTTTGTCGTTTTTAAGCCATATCCAAACCAGATAGCCTCCTGCTATTTCACACAAGCCGGCAATAAGGAAAAAAAATATGGATTTTAGGATCACCATCATTCTTTTAAAAACACAAAATCACAGGCATTCATACGCGGTCATTGGAATCCAGATCGACCTCTGCTCCTAAAACACCTTCCAGTATTTCGGAGCCATCCTGAAAGGCTTTCTGATCTCGTTTTATTTTTTTCACAGTCCAGGCAAAAAGAAGACACATCCATTTTATGATAAAAGATCCTGATCATTCTTATTAAAAAAATGCAAACAACCCTTTGAGTAGACTCATCGGGTTGCTGCACATAATACTGGGGTTTAATTATTTTACAAACGGAACAATACTGCGAAAATGATCCGGTCCTCAGCTTTCACCAGGTCCGGTTTCCAATCCGGAGTCAGCGGAGTCGTGCTGTAGCCCGTCGGTGAGGTCACACCTCCGCGACCGGCAAAATAAGGCACGCTCGACTGGCGGTGAACGTATTCCACCCTCACGGTCAGGTGTTGGTTCGGCATCCAGTCCAGGTTGGTTGAATAATCGAAGCCTTCGAATTTATCGCCGGGATTGGCGCTGTACGGATATGTTCCTGCGGTCGACGTCGGGTTCGTTGGATTCGGCAAAGGGCTTGACTGTCCTGTCGGGTACAGCACCAGGTAACGGCCCGGGTTATTCATATAGCCGCCACCAAGGGTCCAGGCAAAATGATTTTTGGCAAACCAGATCCGGTTATAGAACATCACACTCGCAAAATATTGCGCAGGACCCTGGATGGAATCACCGTCCTTAAAGCCATTGACACCACCGCCTTTTTCAGAGCCGAAATCGCCGGTTAAGGAGAAGGCCATTTTACTGATGCCTTTTGATTTCGGACGGTTGAAGTAGCGTACCAACAGGCTGTTGTCGGAGTGAAAGCGTTTTCTGTTGGGGATCAGCGCCGCATCACCGCCATAATAGTTATTCGTCAGCATCTTGATATTTTCGTTAGGGCACCAGGTAATGTTGCCACCAACACCGGGTTGTTGGTTAAACATCCCGTAGCTCTGCCAGCCATTCACAATCCAGGGCTCGATCTTTAATTTTTTGGTAGCGAAGATCTGAACACGGATCCCATTGAAGAACCAGGGTGTGTTATCGGACGTAAAGGAGGCTTGGTACTCCCAGTTTTCCGTCTGGTAGTAAGAGTTCAGACCTACATAAGACATAAACATACCGGCATCCACGTTAATGCCATGCAGCACATTGAAGTGGTAGCCGGCGTTGGCTTCCGCCAGGTAGCGGTATACATCGGCCAGCTGGTACTGTCCTTTATAGGGGCTGTAGTCGTTGCGTGGAACCAGTTGGGAGCGCGTACCATACTGTGTCACAATATGCGCGCGCGCGTTCTTGTAATAAAAATCGCCACCCAGGTACACGCCGGCCACCTGCATTTCATTGTTTCTTCCGAGCACGGTCGAGCCAACCACTGTGTTATCGATCGGGTCGTTAAAGGAATGGGTGAAGCTCGCATCCACCATCACGGTTGGGGTGAAATATTTTCCCTGCAGGGTGGGTGTCGAGCGCCTGTCGCCGCCGTTCCACCAGGTGCAATCCATACCTTCCAGCGGCTCGCCTTTTTGCTTGTTTACTTTGGTGGTGTCGTCTTCTTGTGCATGAGCCATGCATCCTAAAGAGATCATCGCTAAACTGAGTACTAGTCTTTTCATAATGTTGGGATGTTTGTCGCACTGATACCAAATCAGTGCCATGTTTTGTTGTTTTTGTAAGTTGCTGTTTTATTGATGATTGTATTGAGTTTTTGTTTTTCTCTGGTTTTTGTACCCTTCCATTATGAAAGGTTTTTTTCATAATGGAAGGCTCTTATATGGTAATTTTTGTTTTATGTTCCGGGCGCCGGCCGGGCTGTCGCGACTCGCTCTATACTCCGCCAAAGGCTACATAAAGGAGCTCAGACATCCCGCTAGCTATCGGGACGCTCCATCCCTGGCGCAGGTAATCACTTTTCTATTAAGTTAACTCATAACGGTGTCATAAACCCGCGTGAGGGATAGAACGAAAATCCTTTTTTGCCGCTCACTGAGCGTAGCCGATTGCGGCAAAAAAGTCCCGATATCTCTCGGGAGGAGTGATAGCCCGGCCCGCAGGGCACGCCCCAAAAAGCTTAAGCATGATAAGCCTGCACAAACATGCTAACGTGTTTTCTTGTTGTCACAGTACCCGGCGCAGGTTCCACTCTTAATATGACGCCTCCTTCAAAGCAATGTTCAGCTTCAGCACATTCACCCTTTCCGTACCAAAGATACCTAATAAAGGTTTTTCCGTATATGTTTTTACCAGGTCGTAGACCTGTTGTTCATCCCGTTTTCGCAGGCGGGCAATGCGCGGCACCTGGATGTTGGCTCCCTGCACGGAGAGGTGCGGATCGAGGCCGCTTCCACTCGCTGTTACGAGATCAGCCGGGATCTGCGCCGTTTTAATTCCGGGATTGTGAACCAAAAACGTGTCGATGCGGGCCTGTACAGTTGCCAGGTACTCAGGATTAGAGCCGCCTTTGTTGGAACCCGCCGAACCGGCAGCATTGTAATCCACGGCCGATGGCCTTCCCTGGAAATAAGCCTCATCCGTGAATTTCTGACCGATGTTCTCATAACCGACAACGGTATCATGCACAAGAATTTTTTTTCCATTGCCACTCCCGGGAGCAAGGGTACCGACTCCGGCAATCAGCAGTGGATATAGTACAGAGCAGATCACTAAGATCACGCCTGATAATTTTAAGGATGGTAAGAGGTAAGTTTTCATTGAGGTGCTGTTTGTTATTATTATTGTTGTTGTTGTTGTTGTTGTTATATTGAATCAGGTGTCAGTTCGGGTGATGCTCCGACTGTTCCTTGTCGGGATGTCGTATCGGGAACGGCTCCCGATACATGTTTTGCCTCGCACTTCGGCTCCGCTCAGTGCCCGGCAAAAACACGCGAACTGACATTCTTATGTTTCTCTAAAAGAAAACCCCGACGGCCAGGTCAATGAGCTTAATGCCTATAAACGGAACGATCACACCGCCCAGGCCATAGATCAGCAGATTGCGGCGCAGCAGCGCGCTTGCACCGATGGGCTTGTATGCCACACCACGCAGGGCCAGAGGAATAAGGATAGGGATGATGATGGCATTAAAAATCACCGCCGATAAAATCGCGCTTTCCGGTGTTTTCAGCCGCATGATGTTCAATCCCTGCAAAGCCGGAATGGACGTGATAAACAAAGCGGGCACGATCGCAAAGTATTTGGCCACATCATTGGCAATGGAAAAGGTCGTTAAGGTCCCACGGGTAATTAAGAGCTGCTTTCCAATCTCGACGATCTCGATGAGCTTGGTAGGATCATTATCGAGGTCGACCATATTGCCCGCCTCCTTTGCAGCCTGCGTGCCACTGTTCATGGCCACGCCCACATCGGCCTGCGCCAGGGCCGGCGCATCATTGGTGCCATCGCCCATCATGGCTACCAGCTTTCCTGCCTGCTGCTCCTGTTTGATGTAATTCATTTTATCTTCGGGTTTGGCTTCTGCAATAAAATCATCGACACCGGCTTTCTCTGCAATGTACTTCGCCGTTAAGGGATTGTCACCGGTTACCATCACGGTTTTCACGCCCATTTTCCGCAGGCGCTCGAAGCGCTCGCTGATGCCGGGCTTGATAATATCCTGCAACTCAATCACACCGATGATGCGTTCGTTCTGCGCTACTACCAGCGGCGTTCCTCCGTTCTCTGCTATTTCCCTCGATTTAAGCGTGGTTTCTTTAGGCACGCTGTTTCCTGCTCTTTCCGCAAGGCTCTTGATCGCATCAAAGGCTCCTTTGCGGATGCGGATCATCTCCCCGCTTTTGCCCGCATACAGGTCGATGCCGCTGCACCGCGTTTCTGCCGTAAAGTTGATAAACTG
>ARYC01000018.1:0-20724 GCA_000711775.1 Oxytricha trifallax
CGATAGATACTGAATTCGGTCCTGTGCCGAATGGCAGTGCAGGCAGTAAAAATGCAAATTTCAGGGTAGATTACATCCCATATCCTAGTGGTACTATTCAGGCAACCCCAGTGGTAAACGTAAGTGGCACGGTAACGGCAGCCCCAAGTGCTACATTTACAAGTGCAGTTACAGCAAATACTTTTACCGGAGGAAGCGGCACATCAGGAACTCCATATACAGGTTATACCAGCACCGCATATACGATAGATGTAACTTATACCAACACTTCATCAATTCCGGCAACTGGGTTTACTACTAGCTATACAACACCGCCAACTGGTTGGACTATGAGTACACATGGTTGTAATAACGTACCTATGGTAGCAACGAGCGGAACCTGTACTGATGTTTATACATTAAATTCGGCATCAACCGGAACAACTTCGATCAATCTTGGCAATGTAACGGCAAGCTGGACAGATAGTAGTGGCTACAACAACCAAACAACTCAGGGATCTACAGTATATGCTAATCTTAGTATGCTACCACCCGCGATTACGATCACGCGAGTAGATAACTGGCAGACAGTGATGGGAAGTGCCTATGCCTTTATAGCAACAATAACTGGTGGTAGTAGCACGGTTACACCAGCTGTTACCGGAATAACTGGAAGTACGGTCTCACCAGTATCTTGTGATCTAGATAGTAGCGCACTAGCAACCAGCAGCTGTACCTTTATTATCTCACCATATACTGGAGCGGGGAAATACTCATTCTGGGATCCGGCTAATATAGCTAATAGTACCAATGTGAATGATCCTTCCAATGCTCATCCGTCAACTACAGGTATAAGCCTGCAAGTAACAGCAGATAATGGTGCGATTATAAATAATGGCGCAACTCAGCCGTTTAGTATAACTGGAACGGTGATAGCCCCGTATGTGTATCTAGCAGCACCAGAGGAAGGAGCGGCGTCAGCGACTAATACCGGGATCACTTGGGGTAGTGGTGGTACGGTCAGTACCCGTTTTGAAGATGGAAGTCAAAGTGGTGGTGGTACCTGTGCTGATTCATTGAAAGATAACCTTACCGGGCTTGAGTGGGCGAAGAATGGAGTTATTGGTTTTGAAGCAAATGAAGGAGGTGGTCCAATAGCCCAGCCAGATTATACCAATACTACAGCTAATTTAAATAATTTAATTTGGTCACAGGCAGTAGCGGCAATTAATAATATGAATACAGCCACTATGAAACTGTGTGGTTATAGTGACTGGCGTTTGCCGACAATTAAGGAATTACTGAGTTTGGTAAATTATACGGTTCCGCAAAATTATGTTCAGCCGTCACAGTGGCTAAATAGTAATGGTTTTAGTAATGTTCAGGCTGATTACTATTGGTCATCTACTTATTATGCTGATAGCGCAGCTTGGGCAATCTTCTACAGTACTGGTCAAATTAACTCTAGGATGACGACGAGTTCCCATTATGTATGGCCAGTACGAGGAGGAGAGTAGGTTATTTGATCATTGGCAGATCTGATTCAATTAGACATCTATTTTGTATTTCGTGCTAGTGCACGGAATACAAAATTTAATATTTTAATAAGAGTATATAAGTGAAATATAAAAATATCAAGCCGGGGTTTCTATTAATTAGTTGGCTAGCTACGGCTAACGCATCAAATATGGCATATGTAGCAAAAACTGGTCCCGGAGCAATTGGGGCAGGGGACGGTGCTGGTAAAGAATGGCCAACTACCCGCTTTGTAGTAAATGGTGATTGTGTAACTGATAATCTGACTGGCTTGATGTGGGCAAAGAATGGAATTATTGGTTTTGAAGCAACAACTGGCGGTGGACTAATAACACAACCGAATTATGCTAATACTACAGCTAGTTTGAATAATTTAATTTGGCTACAGGCAGTAGCGGCAATTAATAATATGAATACAGCAGCAACTACCAAACTGTGTGGCTATAGTGATTGGCGCCTGCCAAATGTTAATGAGTTATTGAGTTTGATAAATTATGCAGCATTTCAACATAGTTCTACTCCGGGAACATGGCTAAATAATAATGGTTTTAGCAATGTTCAAATTTATCTCTACTGGTCATCATCTCCTGCTCCTGGTATTAGTGATGCCTGGTACGTCAATATGAATAACGGCATTAATGGTAGGGGCTCGATTAATAGTAGCTATTATATTTGGCCTGTCCGTGGTGGACAGTAATTAATTGGATTGAAGATCCTTGATAATTCTGAGGGAGTAAGGTGCTTTAGTATTATATAGACTAAAAAGCAGATTCAAGTAATCTGCTTTATTTGTTAGGAATAATGAAGACATAAAAAGAATGGGCATCAAAATTTCTCAGATACCCATTTAGGGAGGGAATCTATTTACTGATTACATCATTCATTAATGTCGTAAACTGGTAAGTTGTAGGTCCCACAAATAGATTATAGTTCCCCCAGCCATGACCCGCACCCCATAAAGTCATACCAACAAATCCACCACTTGAACCATTCGCAGCATGTTGATTCAAGTAGCTTACAAACTGGCTAAGAGTATCTTGGCAACTTGCTTGTGCAGCAGTTGGGGCGCCTGTTTCTGTAACAATTGCCTGAAGATCGTTGGTTTGTAAGTAATTACTAAAGGCATCAAGATTGAATCCATTAGTACCTGTGCTTGTCAAGGCAGATGCTGGTTGACAGCTACTTTGAGTGCCAGAAAAATCTGAATCAAGGTATTGGTGTACATTAATCAGAATATTACTTGTATTTAGTCCCGAAGCCTCGAGGTTTGTTTTAGTAAATACATCAGCATTAGTTTTGCCATCTGCATAAGCGAGAGTTGTCCAAGAGTGTAGTCCGCTCCAATTATTTCCTTCAAGCAGGATTTTGCCTGGGAAATTTTGGCTTTGCAGGTAAAGTGCAACTGGAACTTCCGCATTATAAACCTGAGTTGCAGTAAGTGTCTCTCCCGGGGCAGCAACTGGCTCATTGAAAATATCCATCATTAGATACTGTTGTTTGATATTACTATCCGAACTAATTTGAGCATAGATATTTTTCCATATCCCAACATAATCATTCGGGTTAGTGTCAAGTGTTCCATCCGGACATTGGCTTATGGTTGAATTACAACCAGAAATCTGGTTACCCATCCATGAATAATGCATATAACTATGTAGATCCAGAATTGTATATACTCCTGCACTTGTTAGTGTTTCTAGTAATGGTTGAACAAAATTAGTCCAGTATGTCATATTAAGAGTATAGTCATCCATTCCACCAAGAGCCAGAAATCCCCAGCTGATCGGTATCCTGACAGTATTTAACCCACCTTGGACAAATTGGCGCATTGTAGCCAAATCACTATATTGGGACATGCTAGGATCATTTGCATCTGTTATAGATAAATCTGGAATAGTGGTTGTATTTATTATGCTACTAAATTCAAGACCAGAAAGATTCACGCCTACATAAGGTAAGCTTCGATTTACACTTAGTGGCGAAAGAGTACTATCATTTAGGTTACTATCAATCGATGTATATACAGGTGTTCCAGTCAGTGTACCATTACTGTTGACTGAAAGATTATTGAAATTTATGTGTACAGCAGATTTATTCTGATACGAATTAAATTTGATTGGACCATCAGGTGAGATGCTAAAGTCAATATATCCCAAATATGGGTCATTGGTAGCATCACACCCACCAGCATGAATGGTTGCTCCTGCATAATACTGATTCCCACTATATTGTGCAAGGTTAAAAAGAGTTTGACCATAGCCAAGAGGAGGAGCTGTTATTACTCCATTTGCATTTTGAAAGCACAAAACTGGCACTGTATTTGTATAACCCGGAGTCCCTGTTTTTCCAAAGCCATTAAGCTGGTTATTTAATCCAGTAGTTTCACTGAATGATGGTGGTTGTGATTGGTTAGTTGACTGGTTGCTACCACTATTACATGCTGAGACGAAAAGTGTCGTTATTCCAATTAACAGCATATTTAATTTTTTAATAGAATGTTTACTCATTATAATTCCCTTTAATTTTTTGTCGAGTATAATCGATTCAATTTTCACTAATTGAACAGACGGCATTTTATTCTATGAATATTTTTTTGTATATAGCTATTTTTGTATATGTTTTATACGTAAATAGGGTATGTTGTAGTGGGGCATAATGTGGGATTTTTTGCTGTTAATAACAAAAACATTATAGCTGGTTTTGGAGGTCGGGGGTGATAATTGATGGTCACATACTTTGTGATATTTATGTGTAATAAGGGGGTACTGAGGTTATGTTTACTATAGGTTATTTTGATTATCTAATTGTTTCTAACTATACTAGTGTTTCATATTATTTCACTGTATATTCTTACACAGAATTAAGAATGGTTAATTTATTATTTTGTCTTTATGAATGATTTTATTATGCAAATTAGGGAGATTAAAGTAATCAGGCAAAAACCATAAAGACTAAGTTTAGCACCAGATATACCAAATACCTTCCAGCTAACCATTGCACATTCTGCCGATCCTGATAAAACGGTATGTAAAAAACCGCTTAACGGGATTTGTTTATATAAAATATCAAGTGGCATCCCACAAGATGCAGGCCATTCTGAAGGTGGCAGGCTTTGTAACCACACATGATGATAAGCTGTTTTAATACCAAAGATTGCGATAGCACCTATAATTACGCTATAAATTAGCGTTCCGGTTTTTTTTTCGCCATGAATTAATGCGATTAGTGATATTAAGGCAACTACTGCAAAAATTACTCTTTGGGCAATACATAGTGGACATGGATCTGCATTTTGATAGAATTGTGCATACATCGCATAACCATCTGCAAAAAAACAGATAAGAAAAATAGCCAGAAATAGGCAGCGCGTATTTATTTTATTTAAGTGACTAATTTGCATTTAGGGGTAGCCTTTAAGTTTTATCTTAACCTTATTATATGAGGGGTAGATGTGATATATTTATGGTTAATTAATCATATCCGGTAGTTATTATCGCACATTAACCTGATTATATCCAATTTGGAGGATTTATGCGGAGTGTCTTTTTTATCTCTGACCAAACCGGGATTACCACAGAAAAACTGGGTAATGCTCTTTTAGCTAAGTTTCCTGAAGTTGAATTTCGGCGCGAAACATTTCCATTTATTGACACGCCTGCAAAAATGAGCCAGGTAATGCTGCGCGTTTATAATCGTTATTTGCAGGATGGTGAAAAACCTATTGTTGTTTCAAGTGTTCTTAATGCCGATTTGCGAAAGATTATTGAAGTTGATTATGCGCATAGTCTTGACTTCTTTAGGGCGTTTATTCCGCAACTAGAAGAAGCCCTCGGGGTTTTAGCGACGCAGAAGATTAATAAACTTCATGGGATTAGCGATGAGGAAAAATATAATCACCGGATTGATGCAATTCATTTTTCGCTGGAAAATGACGATGGGGTAAGTAGTAAAAATTATCATGAAGCTGATGTAATTATCGTTGGGGTTTCACGGGTTGGTAAGACCCCTACTAGTATTTATCTGGCAGTCAATTATGGAATCAAGGCAGCAAATTATCCATTTGCCGAGCTGGATCTTAAAACTGATCATTTACCAAAATCACTGGTTCCATTTCATCAGAAATTGTTTGGGCTTAGTATTGAAGCTGATAGATTACATCAGATTCGGTCACATCGGCTACCAAATAGCAAATATGCAAATATCACCACCTGTATGGATGAAATTGCAGCTGCCGAAAGAATAATGACTACTTGTGGAATACCATTTTTAAATACCAGTCATAAGTCGATTGAAGAAATCTCGGTGGCAATAATGCAAATGGTAAGGCTTAAGCGTCAGTATTAGTTAAATTTAATTAGCTATATTTATCCATATGGTGTATAATACGGCTCTTATTTTAAAATTCACACATCTGTGGTTAAAGGGTGTGAGCTAAGGCTCATGTAAATCCACGGGTGGCGGTATAACCCTTTTTAAGGAAAAATTATGTCTGTTTCTATTCGCGAAATGCTGGAAGCTGGTTGCCATTTCGGTCACCAAACTAAATTCTGGAACCCAAAAATGAAGCCATATATCTTTGGCTCTCGTAATAAAATTCATGTCATCAATCTTGATAAAACTTTACCAATGTTTGAAGATGCAATTAAATTTGCCAAACAAACTGTAAAAAACAAAGGTACGATTTTATTTGTTGGTGCTAAATCTCAGGCTAGCGAAATTATTGCTGAGGAAGCTGCTCGTTGCGGTATGCCTTACGTTGATCATCGTTGGTTAGGTGGTATGCTTACCAATTTTGAAACGGTGAAAAAATCAATCAAAAAGCTTGAAACTAAATCAGAGTTATTAGAAAAAACTGATGCTGGATTATCTAAAAAAGAATTACTTGATTTATCTCGTGATGTTGAAAAATTGCAAAAAACAATCGGTGGTATCGCCGAAATGAAAGGTTTACCTTCTGCACTATTTGTAATTGATACTGGTGTTCATGCTATTGCAATTCTTGAAGCTCAGAAGCTTGGTATTCCTGTTATTGCTGTAGTTGATACTAATAATGACCCATCAGGTGTTGATTACGTAATCCCTGGGAATGATGATTCTGCTCGTGCAATTAAACTTTATGCTTCGGCATTTGCTGATGCAATTTTATCTGCTAAAGATGAAACTGTTGCTGATCTGGCAAAAGCGATTAAAGTTGAGATGGTAGAAGATACTGCACCAGAAAAGAAAACAGTGCGTACGGTAAAAAAAGCTGAAGAAGCTTCTGCTGAGTAACTCAAATAAACCGTAACTAAGTTACGGTTTTCTGTTTATTTTTCTAAATTAATTACAATACGAAATTAGGAGTAAAGAATGGCGAACATTACTGCTGCAATGGTAGCTCAGTTACGTGAAATGACTGGTATGGGAATGATGGAGTGTAAAAAAGCTCTAGTTGAAACTGATGGTGATCTTAAAAAAGCTGAAGAGTTAATTCGTGTAAAAAGTGGTGCTAAAGCATCAAAAGTGGCTGGACGTACTGCGGCTGAAGGTGTAGTTGTTGTTGCTACTTCTGCTGATGGTAAAAAAGGCGTTGTAGCTGAAATCAATTGTGAAACAGACTTTGTTGCAAAAGATGAAGGTTTTCTTGATTTTGCTAATAAAGTTGCTGCAGCATTGCTTGCTACTCCGGTGGTTAGCCTTGAAGAAGCAGCTAATGTAAAAATGGCTGAAGGTAAAACTATTGAAGAAACTCGTAAAGATATTATTGCTAAATTAGGCGAAAATATTTCTTTACGTCGTTTTCAGGCATTTTCTACTGAAGGTTCACTTGCGAGTTACCTGCATGGTAAAAAAATCGGCGTGGTTGTTGATTTGGTTGGTGGTGATACTGAGCTTGGTAAAGATATTGCTATGCATATTGCTGCAAATAAACCAATTTGTGTTTCTAAAGATAATGTTCCTGCTGAGAAAATCGAAGAAGAACGTAATATTTATTCACGAGCTCATACAGGCCTGCACAAATCTGGAAAGCATCATTTTATCTTGAATTATTAAAGATTAAGTATTTTATGATTAAAGTATTTTCTTGGAAAATTTTAAGCATAAGTTTAAGCACATTAACTAATTAAAAAATTTTATTCCTTCAATATCTGATCTTTTAAATATGAATAAGTTGCATTTGAAACAGGATTTGAATAATATTCTCATAACATTATAAACTTAATTTAAATGCATTTAATTAATTACATAAATCGACTATCTTATGCTGCTCTATATTAATAATTTTAGTCCATTTATATTAAATCCATGATGATAAATAGTAACAAATATCTTAATTGTCAGATCTCTCTGTAGGGAATAGCTTATAAAAATCAGTGGAACTTTTGTTACGTAGAAAGAAGGACTATTGATATTCTTAGTTCATCAATTAGCCAATTTTTATTTTATTTTTTTATTGATTAACGAACATCTCTTGAATCATAAGAAATTCAATAAATAACTAATAAAATTTATAACCAATGGAAGATATTAAAAATTTATCAAAAATCTCAAATTAAAGATAAGAAAATGATTAAAAATACTAAATATCTTGTATAATTAAAAGAAGGAAACTTACTAGCAATGTTATCTTTTAGCAATATTTCATTCATCTTTATGCTTAGTGAGATCACTATATCAATATATTAAAATTATAAATATAATTGGGCATCTTTTAAATACTTCAATCAGTTATTTATATTTTTATTTTGATATTTTATATAAAATTAGTATAAATTAATCCTATGTTATTCGAGCACTCTATTTTAGTTTAGATATGATCATGGTTTATTTATTTTTATGAATCAATTTATTTTAAATTTAAATTTTTAAAAAGATAATTTAATGCTAATAAAACCCCATAGATCAATTAAGACACGAAGATTGGGGTTAAGAAAAATAAAAATAAAAACTAATCATTATAGGCGCATAATTATAATGTTTGGACTAATTATTAAAACTTTTGACTTGATTAATTGTCCTTATAAAATAATCCAATCAGGGTGTGCAAATTTGATTTTAGCCTAATTATATTTATTTTCAGCCAATAATAACTAATTTTAAATTTAAATGCTCTTCAACCCAATTTTCTTATCCAAATTGATTATTGGGGTTTAAGTAAATACCTAATTTTAACTATTTTATAATAAATTTATCTATAATCAAATTTTTAATACTAAAAGATTAACAATAATAAACAAAGCAAGAAAAAAATGCCCCAATTTTTAGAAGATAAAACTACTATAAATATGCAAAAATAATCTGCTAATTAGTTTTTTTACTCATTTTATTTTTTAGTAGTAAGCTTTATTTGCAATATTCTAAATGGAATTCTTACAGGTTTTTAATTTAATTTTAACTCACAATTTTTAATTTTTACCTTTTTTGATAATTTATATATTTATGCAAGAAACATAAATATCAGTACAAGATGTTAAATTGAATGAGCGTAAGTCAAAAGCCCTCTGAAATCATAGAGTTTTTAAATCACAATAAATTTTCTTGCCTAAAATGATATTTGAATTTAAACAAAACTCCTCCAATCCTCATCTCTTGAATTTACTGAATAAACTTTTGCAAACCATGGTTAACCCTGGTGTTCCTGATTTTATGCAACAATCCCTTCACACATATCAGCAAAATTCTCAACTGCAAACAATTGTTGTATAAATATAGAAATTTAGGTAAATTTTATATCAAATGAAATTCTAAGCTCTATGAAGGACATAAGTCAATTCTTTTTACATAGATTTCTAGCATTATATCAAGCCTGAAAAAGCGACATCTACTTTATTAGTGTAAATTAATTACTTTATTTATGCCATTATAAATATATAAAATTTATCTATAGATTGTGGATTAAGTGTCGTGTTTGAATTAAATCAGTGGATCCTTGCTCTAATTTTAATAGATTTATGATCTATATTAGTATTACAGCATATTGTCATAAGAATAAAAGGGCTATAATCATGAAATTTTTTAAATAAAGTGAATTGTTTTAAATAATATAATTATATAAATAATAATTGAAAAAATGTCCTGATCAGAAACCTCTGTGTCGTTCATTAATAATGTAAGTTACAATAAATATATTTAACATTTAATTTTTATAGGAGTTGAACCTGGTAAGACCAGTAGAGGGATTCATCAGAAGTTCAGTTGTAGTAAAAGACCAAGATAATAGAGATTTCACTTATGAAGATACAACAAAATATGAAGGACAATAAAGAGATGACAGGAAAAATTTTAAGATTTATCTATTTTATTTGTATTATTCATTTTTGATTTATTATAAATTAATGTTGTAATTCACTTTATTTTATTTAAAAAACATCATGAATGTTATTATTACAGAGATTGCTATAGATATATACCATACCTCGATGTAAGATATAATTACTATTTGACTTGATCTTTCAGTATTTAAATAGGACTTATCACAAGAGAGATTTACAAGATTAAAAAAGCAAATATAAAGTGAGGATCTAAGTGAATTTAAATTATCTTATAGGTGTAATATAAGCAGATGAAATGAGGTTTGTCATAAACTCAACTATATTAACAAAAGAAAAATTATTTTCATAAAATAATTAGAAATCCTTGAAAAGTTTCAATTTCACTCAATATTCCATGCCTTAACAATAAATTAAAAAAAATTTTACAATTCATTAAAGATTTTATAAATATAATTTTATCTGAAACAAGTTAGCATAAAATGGAGATTTTATTTCAAACTATTCATCATATATTATTTGATAAGTTAACTAATCATGGCAATATTTATGTGTTCTCCTACAATAAAACTGATTTACAGATAAATATAAAGTTATTAAGAGAAATCTAGAAATTTATCAAAACTAGGTATCTGCAGATTGATTCAAGACTTAAATTAAGATATTTGTAAATGAAATTTCAATTTGGTGTAAATGTTTTATATTATTTAAACAATAAATATGTGCTAACTGATTGGTATTTAGGTTTTGATACATTTGCAATATGCACATTTTTACAATTTTCTGAAAGCAAAGGTTTTATGAAGCCACTTATGAAAGATTGGATTATTAACTTCTCAAAAGAATTTAATTAATACTTAACAGCTGGAAGTGGGTTGTTCAGCTTTATGTATGGAAGGTTAAGTTCAGTTTTTTAATCTTTGTCGAATAATAACAATTAATGTTTAGTTTTGAAATTTGTTCTTTAAATTTTTCCTTAATACTTATTAGAATTGCTTATGATGAGATCGATGATAGCCGTGCATGAAAGCTTAATAAAAACCGTAATTATAGAGTAATGCAAGCACACTATAAGAAATTAGTTCATGCTCTCAAAAACAACAATTGCTAAAATTTTATCTATCCTCTGTATATTAAATCGTATGATTCTTACAAGTAATAAATCACTTTTATGTGTCTTACTTGTCTGTTAAGCTATAAATTTGCTACGCTACTGTAAGTTTTATAAGGATTTTAATTACCTTAATTAAAATTTTTAATTTTGTTTTGTATTTATAAATCAGGTTAGTAAACAGAAGATACTTCTATAAATTTATGTAATGACTGATGATTTTTACTTACCTGTTTAGTTTTTACATTTATATCTACCCATATGTTGACTTTGAGTTTATTCATCTCCTATATTTTGTCTCTGATTTTGTTAGTAAACACTCTATTATCACAATTATTTTTTCCAGATTTATGCTTAATGATTCTATTTTAGTATCAACTACTGCACAATATGAACAGGTTTTCACTTCAATTTTAGCATTTAATTAATCTTTTATGGAAAGTGGGTTTAAACACCTGGTTACAGTTAATATAAGAAACTCCATACTAGGAGAGTAATATAGCACTTATATGATCCACATTTAATCAACTAACATGCCCATATTTTTATTAATTATTTGTTAGTTATCTACTTTGACTTAAATTGTGTTAATATAAATGACAATGAAGAACAGGGGAAAACTTATTGAAAGCATAAGTAAATTATATAACTGAAAAATTTATACAAATCAACAAGAAAACCAATCAGAGTAATAACAAAATATTGCATAAGAAAGTGTAAGCGATTAGCAAAGAGACACTAGCACTGAGTGATTTGACATTTAATCAAAAGAGGAAAGCAAGCAATAAAGTCTTAGTGAAAATTTACAAAACTCATAAAGCTAGCACATAAATAACTGCAAATTTAAGAGCCCATGCAATTAACTTACTGAACTTGAGAATGGTGTAAATAATGAGAGGAATAGAATAAAAATTGAAGATAATATAAATGTAGAATAAAGCTTAAATGTTCATGAAATGAGATTGAAATGGATTAATAATAAGAAAATATTATTCAAGAGTAATTATTGAATGTAAATTTAAGGGATATTACTTTAGCTTATATTGGAGGAAAGAGACGCAAATTAGATTAATTGATCAATAACAAAGATAAACTAGATTAAGTGCTAAGAAATGACAAAAGTCTTCATAAAGTGTAAAAATATTTAAATAAACCCTTAGTTAACTGAATTATGAGTTAAGATTCTTTTTGTAAGAAATAGGATATTTATCCCTTTTCACATTTATATAAAGTTAAGCTTTACTCAATAAATCTCTAATAATTCTTTTTGTTTTTCTATCACAAACTTTTGATTGTTTTTAAAGCCAATTGTCAAAATATTTGACGTCAAAATCTCTATTCTCCTTGCAATCATATTTTTAAACATATCTTGAGCCTGCTTTTTATTGCTGTTCAAAAAACTGAAGGTAAAGCTTTCTACTGCTTTTGCTACATTGAATTTAATGTTTGGTACCGGATCTGTATCCAGTTTTAAGAGAAAGGATACTAATTTTTTATTGAGGAAGTTTTGAGAAACGTGTTCAGCTACTTTCAAAATTAAGAAGAGCATGTAATATAAATATGTACCAAACAAATATTTATATAATATTGGCATCTTATAAATAAAGTCGCACTAGTTTTTTTATATAACTTATAATAATTATTATGATGTTTTAAAAAGATAGTATGGATTCTTATCCATACTTTATGCTGGTGGAGATTTTGGTATTTAAGTTCGATAGTTACCTTTAACCAATCTTAGTCAAATCTTTTCTTTTAATTATATCAATATTTGAATGGCCTATTCTCTGACTTAAAAAATTACATCGCTTAACCAGCTGATAACATGTTTTTCAAGTCGTTCTTTAAATTGCTACTTCGAGATGTTTATTATACATAACAATTTTAATAAGAATAGTTGTCTTTTAAATGTTGGGGGGGGGCAACACCTGAACCAGTAAATTATATTCATATTTCTACCCCCTTAAAAGCTCTATATATGCACGACTAAGGTCAAATAAGGGTCAATAAACATGAATACAGCATTAAAAATAGGTATAGACAACTCCATCAAGTCCATATGATAAAGTTTATTTATGAAAAAATTATAATAAAATACGATTTTTTTAATTGATTTTTTAAAAAATTATTTTGTAATATTTTCTTAAATTTTGATTTAACTAAGTGTTATACAAGCTATATCCCAACAAGTGACACATTGAATAAAAAGAGGTATATCTTAATACGAGTTTAGCATTCTTTTATAAAGTTAAATGTGTCACTTGTTGGGATATAGCTTGTATAACACTTAGTTAAATCAAAATTTAAGAAAATATTACAAAATAATTTTTTAAAAAATCAATTAAAAAAATCGTATTTTATTATAATTTTTTCATAAATAAACTTTATCATATGGACCTGATGGAGTTGTCTATACCTATTTTTAATGCTGTATTCATGTTTATTGACCTTTTATTTGACCTTAGTCGTGCATATATAGAGCTTTTAAGGGGGTAGAAATATGAATATAATTTACTGGTTCAGGTGTTGCCCCCCCCTAAATGTTTATAATCACAATTTATTTATAATTTTGATGAACTCAGCTAAACTTGGGACTAATTAATTTACAGCTTACTTTACTCTCCTAAATTTATCATTTGATAATTGATAATGACTGGGATAATATGTGAGTCAAAATCTAAGTCTCCTATGAACTCAACTAAAGTCTTCATGTGTTGCATTAAAAATAATGAGTCTTTTAACCATTTTTAATATACTAGATATACAACTCAACTTGAATAGTTGGAATTTTAACTTAAGTTGGCGAGTCCTTTACATTTTAGTGATTAATGGAATGAAAAATTGCTATCCACTATCCTAGCCTATATATTGACTCATCTCACAAAGTTTCTAATTTCAATCTGAATTTTACATGCAGATTGTTTTCATTCACGGTGTTTCCATTAATGGAAAAATTTTTCTACGATTACAGATGGAGATCAATTCTTTCCAAAATCAGGAAGCTTAGCTGCATTACTGACGCACTTCTGGTACTTTTTTTGGGAGCAAAGTCACATAGTGGCCGACTATAAATTGGTTAATGATTGATATTTTGATAATATTAAATGAAATCATTTATATGGCAGTATCTGCAATTTCTCTGTCAACTTGACCTGTAAGTTCAGGAGCTACTTCAGCCACAGAGAACCTCAATCTCCATGAAACCATTTTATTATCGACTGCTGTTCTAAGAGGTGGCATCATCTCACTCTTTATAAACTTCCACATCATCGAATAACTTAGCGAATATTACTGATTGCTCCAACAGCCTAAATCTTCAGAGAATCGTTATCGTCTGAAAGAAGTGCTTTTATAATTGGAAGTAGAAAAGTCTTTGCTAGTTCATGAGTATCTTCAGGACCTGAGTTTTATTAGATAGTGTCAGAAAGAATAGCGAGAGATTGAGCTATATCACTTCCAACCATTGGAGTGTCGTCCTTTGATGATTTCTCAAATTTAGGATGAGTATAAACTTTATGTTCGTTATCTAAACGTTTCTAGATGTAAGCATACAAGAAGCATGAAGAAATTAGAATAGTATAAGGCAATAAGTTGATAGTGAAATTAATCCTACTGCTAAATTCTATATTTTATATTTTTATAATACTCAAACTAAAACAACTTCCTTTGCTCATTTTTTTACAAGTGGCATAAATCAGTAAATATTATTTTATTATTTATCTCATACCCTACTATTTTCAATGAGGCAATAGCCTTGTCTCTGACAATTGTATCATCAGATCGAAGAATATAGTCCAAAGGATATAACAAAAATACAGAGTGCTTATTTTCACCAAGGTAATCAGTTAAATTTTCAAGTTGCTCAGCTAAATTCAGTATTAACTCAGAGTTACTGTAAATTTTATCAATGAGTTCAGTTAACATAGGGATTAATTCTTCTGTGAAGCGTTCACGACCTATATAAATATGGTCAGATAATAATTCCAAGAATATTTTTCAATTGATAAAATTCGCTAATTAGCTCAAGATATAAATACCACGACATTGAAAGAAATTTCGCATTTAATAATAAATGTTAAAAAGTAGGGACTTACCTAAAATTTTTGTAATTTATGTCAATTTCATGATTGAATGCAGCATGGTACGTGGATCTTCGTTACTTAGATCTTATATTAGTAAAGCTACTCTTGAAATACTATTCAATTCATCAGTCTCAACTGAGTTTATTTGTTGATCTAAAGCGGCGTCCATGATAAAGTTTTCAAATTCAAATATTAAAATTATCTTTAAAAACAAAAATATTGTCATTAATACTTTCTCAAATTATTAATAGATGTGTCTTATGATTCTTAGAAATATTTTTTATTCATTAAATAAATAAAGATTTTATAATTTATTTTCGATCTATGTATATATATATATATAAAAAGAATGTTAATAAACAAAATCATAAATAATCAAGTTTTATTAGCAAAGAATCGTTTTAAAAATCAAAATTATCAAATCCTAAAAACTTAAAATCACACAATCACAACCACAACCTTAAGTAATTCCAATTAATTTAATTTTGGAAATAGATTATCTTCGAGTATCTAAATCAAGAAGAAGAAACTGCCTCAAAGAGACATTGCTGTGGGAATTGACGATATTAATGAGATAATTCTTGAAAATAACATTGGGAAGATATATTACTCTTGTAAGCATTAGAATAATGGGGATATTACCAATAAATCAAGGTAAATATTATCGAAAACTTAAATTAAAATCCTACAAAAACCTTCGTTTAGTTAGTTTCAAAATTTATAAAGCCTTTTTATTATCGAAAATAGCCTAACCTTCTTTAGTATACATCAAAATGCATTGGTAAAAATTATGATATGTAAAAGTTAAATAATATATTAGAAAATTAAATTAAATAGACAGAAGGGGGTAACTAGATGGAAGTCGAGGACAAAGACAAACCTCAGAGAAGGAATATACCAACTTATATTGTAGATAATGAGAAATAGAAGCCAGCAACATAAAAAATATTATGATTATTATAAACATTCAAACTTCTGTTCATTAAATCAGACCCAAAACCCAAAGGTCCAAGTTGATAATAATATTTATAAAAACTTGGAAAACTTCAAAGCTGTTGCAGGCATTGACCGCCTGCTTCAATTTTATCAACCAGTTAGAGAAGAAAAACTCCATAGATTAATTAAGGCGTGTGGATTAGAGTTAAGAAAAATTAAATTAATAATTATTATGCGAGTATAATTAAAATGTGGAGACTGTTAAAATTAAATAAAAAAAGAGATGAAACAAAATTATTTTCATATCAATATACATGAGTTGAGATCAAACAGTCAATAATTTGAATTAAGTGTGAGTAGATCCTTATTTAACTTTAATTAACTAATCAACTATCTAAAAATGGAATTTTTGTTTTTTATCAACTTTTCTGACTTTTTTTTCATTGAAAAAGTAGATGCTGTAGCTGATCTTCAAGCTTTTTCATAATTTTCATTGATATCTTCGGGGTATCTTCAGGATATCTTCCTCAAAAAAATTAAAGTGTGGAGAGTGAGGAGAGTGTGGAGTCCAACATCAACAGTAGTAATATCACTAATAATCTCAAAATCAGCATTATTATGAGTCTGGTTGAAATTCGAGTAAATAACAAAATTTTACATCACTGATTTTTTCTTAGTTTACATCAACATCAACTTAAACATTAGGCATCACATCTATGAATTTTAGAAAAACAAGATGATTTTGAAAAAAATCCCAGACTCATAATAATGCTTGATTTTGAGATTATTAGTGATATTACTACTGTTGATGTTGGACGCTGGACTCCACACTCTCCATACTCTCCACACTCTCCTCACTCTCCACACTTTAATTTTTTTGAGGAAGATATCCTGAAGATACCCCGAAGATATCAATGAAAATTATGAAAAAGCTTGAAGATCAGCTACAGCATCTACTTTTTCAATGAAAAAAAAGTCAGAAAAGTTGATAAAAAACAAAAATTCCATTTTTAGATAGTTGATTAGTTAATTAAAGTTAAATAAGGATCTACTCACACTTAATTCAAATTATTGACTGTTTGATCTCAACTCATGTATATTGATATGAAAATAATTTTGTTTCATCTCTTTTTTTATTTAATTTTAACAGTCTCCACATTTTAATTATACTCGCTTAATAATAATAACTATTGGCTGAAAATAAATATAATTAGGCTGAAATCAAATTTGCACACCCTGATTGGATTATTTTATAAGGATAATTAATTGAGTCAAAAGTTTTAATAATTAGTCCATACATTATAATTATGCGCCTATAATGATTAGTTTTTAATTTATTTGTTCTTAACCCCAATCTTCGTGTCTTAATTGATCTATGGAGTTTAGAAGAATGGGCTAGAAGGAATGAAAAAATTGCCGAGAATCAAAGGAGTAAATGGAGGTCCCAGACTATAAACAACAAAAGGCAGATATAGTTACTGATGATTAAAATAAACATCTGTTTTCAAAATGTTAGAGGAATGAGTTCCAAGCTTATATTAAATCAGATGATGGGAGAATTCGAATGAAGGAAATCCGACTTCATTAATCTTGTGGAAACGAGACTTAAAAAAATTATCGAAGCAAACAACAATAACATACCATAGACCCAACTATCTAGGAATGGTGGGGTACTCACGCCTAACAGTTGGAAATACTAAATTAAAACTATAAAAACATTGAAGCAATTCTTAGCGTGGAACATACTCAATTTGGAGGGATTTTCAATGCATTTAATTACAGTTTACGCACCATTTTACTGGAATGATGAAATAAAAAAACTTTAGAACAGATTGATGTAATGATAAAATCATTTTAATAGAAATGCAAAAGTCTAATAATCATAATAATTGGCGACTTTAACTACTACCTGAAATATTTAAGTTAGAGACATATCAAGGAAGGCCTGATTTAATCAATACCAGAGGTAGTAGGCTTTCACTCCAAAGGAAACCAACTGAGCCGAATATTCTCAAATACAGACACTATAACATGGGAACTGGACCAATTGAGATTAGCATATCAAAAATTAATTATGGTAAAACTGAATATTAAATTCTAGGAAAATGATCTAGAGCTAACTTACAAAGAAATAAACATAAGGATTACAGAAATAATTAAGCAATGTTGGAAGACATTTATAGGGGGGAGGGTGCTAAAAGATGATGAAGTAGAACAGCCGATAAGGAAATGCTTTGAATAGAAGTTAGAGAAACTTAACAAGACAAAGAATTGGCATAAAAAATCGCCACTATGGGTAGTATAAAAAGGGTAGTCTTTTGAGAAAAGAATATTCTAAGACACCAAACAAGTGGAGTGACGCTTTTAGTGATATGGAACATCTCCAAGAAAGAAATGACTTAAAATTGTTTTTCTATTTATTTTGAAGATTAACAAAAAACAAAAAACAATCTTAGCAAATCAAAGGTCTAACTATAGAGGAGGAGAGGATTAATTCGAAGAATAGACCATCTAACATGCAGTTCAACACCACAACAATATATTCAAGGACAAAGAGAAAATATAATGCCAATAACTAAACCAATAGATACAACAATGGAGAATGAAGCAAATGGGTAAAATTCTGCAATAAAAAAGATGTTGAGAAGAGTATAGGTGAGTGTAATTTCAACAAAGCAATTGGGTGTGCGACGGATTTGACTGGAAAATCTTTATCAAGTCAGATGAGTTACGAAGGACTATAAGTAAGAAAATATCTTAATGACTGAAATCTCAAATAATACCCTAGTATATTTAGGAAGGAAGACTAATACTTTTATTTAAGAATCATGTAACCATTACCCGGAAATTGAAATCACAAGGCTTATATATGTTAACTACATCTCAGTAACATA
Source organism: Oxytricha trifallax (assembly GCA_000711775.1). Lineage (NCBI taxonomy): Eukaryota > Ciliophora > Spirotrichea > Sporadotrichida > Oxytrichidae > Oxytricha > Oxytricha trifallax. Next base: position 18,788 of record ARYC01000018.1, read on the forward strand.
GTGGAGTAGGTTCTTATCAACAAACTCCAGGACTAGATTATTTAGTTACTAAAAACTGGGAACTATCAAAGCGGCTTCAAAGAGAGCAAAAGTACTCATAATATCATAATGAGACTTTTGAAACTTATAAAGGAAACAATGAGGAAGAGCAAATTAAGAGAAGCATTTCTATTTGTAGACATGTTAAAAGCTTATGACTCAGTCTGGAAAGAAAAACTAATCAACATATTAGAGAAGAGGATCAAGTCAGAAACGACAATAATAGAGGAGTAAAGCGTATTAAGGATCTCTACCAAAATAAAATACTCACTACTAGGAGGAATAGATTCAATGCCAAAAAGGAGTAACTTAAGGTAGTAGGTTGTCCCTTAAGCTATTCAACATTTAACTCCAAGACTCAATATATAATCAAAACAATAGCTGACTTTCCTAATAAAACAAGTGAAATTACAACCACTTACAGACGACATCCTTATCAACGTAAAAACCAAGAGTAACTAGAAAGAATAGTAGGATGCTTAAAGGAAATTGAGAAATCTCATAATTTAAAATTAAAAATAAATAAATCTTCATTCCTAACGAACGTATGACGATTAAAAGAAGTAAAAGAGATTGGTGGCATTTGGAGAGTAGAGGGCGTCAAGTACTTAGGCATGAATATTTTCATAAATGCATCAGCAATGCTGAAGACGAATTGGAACGAATTGAAGAAACAAACTGAGTTCTATTATAGATTAACAAAATTTTAAACAATCCAACGATATGCGACACTATTATTGTAGCTTCAATTAGATCACTCATGATTTTTATACACCCCATTAGTGGCAGCTTAATATCTAAAGACTGAGGGAATGGGACTCAACTAAAAAGACTAACTTTCAAAATACTTAGGGACATTCATAAAAATATACTACGCAATCAAAACCCCAAAACCCTTTCAGTAGTTTGATTGAGTTTTTGATTGATAAAAGTAGACTATTAATGCATACTTTATTAGGGTTTTAATAGGGTTTATGTAGGGATTTAATGTTTAAATGTAATGTATAGTAGTGTGTATTAGAGGGGTTTTATTTTTACTATTCACTCAAACTATACCTTGGCATCATGTGCTAATTTTCTAAATTTGATATCTCCTCTCCAGTTGATCATTTAGTCTATTGTTTGCTCTGCTCTGTGGTTTGGTCTTAAGATAATCTGCTCTGCCATATATTTCATTTTACCTTTTATCTTATTCTAGTCTAGATATTGCTGTATTCTCTGCTTTGAATCTTTCTCTCTCTCTTACAGCTATAGTAATCATTTCTTTGCAGATCGCATTCAGCAATAATTGCTGCTAGAGCCCATACATCCCACTTAATATCACCATCTCTCCAGTCCTCCCTTTCTGGAAAGTATCCAGGAGTACCATAAACGTTGCCAAGTCCTGAAGCTTCAACTCTTTATGATCTATTGAAATCAATTATTACTACTCTGAGAGGTGAAAAGCCAAGCATAATATTCTCAGGCTTTAAGTCTCTATGTACATACCCTAAAGTGTGCAGCTCTTCTATGCCTTTGCAAACATTTGTTAGAATAAGAGGTAGCTACTTTGGAACTCTTTAATCTTAAATATAGTCTCTTAATGTCATTTAATATAGTGGGAGGCGAAAAGCAACATGATCTTGAGCAAGCAGTATTGCATCGAGCTTAATTATAAATCTGCAATGTCTATCCCTTGCTTTTAGTAAGAGCTTAGTACTCATTGACAAATTCCATTTGATACTTGTCATCGCATTTAAAGTAGTTGAATGGATAAATCTTGTATGCGAACAGCTTATCAGTTATGACCTTTTTCTCAAACTTTTCCTCAAGTATAAGATAACTTTCCTTACATTCTTTAAGGTCAATTAAATTAAAAATTGGAAGCTTTAGTGCTTGTATCTTCAAAGTGATTTTCA
>ARYC01000019.1:0-34989 GCA_000711775.1 Oxytricha trifallax
AACTCAAGATCAGACATATCAATAGAGTAGATAGAGTTGTTGTTAAGTAAGATAAACTTCAGACCACTCCCACATGATCCAAAAGTGCATTTTGAGTGATTAAATTAAATACATTTACTATAAATTTCACAATAAAACATATTAATAACCCCAACCCCTAACAAATTCCCTACAAATCAAAGCACTTATAAACCTCATTAAGGGGTTTTGGGGTTTTGAGTGTACCTCTTTAAGGTGTCTCTTCAAGCTTTGTTCGGTTGAGAAATGATTCTTGCAGTCTTCACATTAATATGTTTTTATCTTTTTGATTGGTTGCTGTTCTTTTAGATTCTCTACATATTCAATTTATGTTTAAAGTCCTATCTCTGCTCTCCCCTTCTAGTTTAATACTTCTTTTAAAGACCTCTGCTACAAATTCAAGAGCTCTTAGCTATACCTCTCTCTCAACATAAATAACTTCTGGCTTTTAGTGATGCCAAAGTTTAGCTATGATTAATCAGTAATAAGAGAAACTGTTTTACGATTTAAGGTAGCCGCCATGTTTAAATTCAAATTGAAATTTTTATTATTAAGCTCTAATAACTACTCTAGTTATAGTAACTCTATATTGGAATAAACACTGCAACAACAATGGTTGATTCTTCGGCGTTAGACATCATATTTATACTAAGTTTATAACTATAAATTTTCTAATTTCATGCTTAATATTTTAATTTTGGTACCAAATTAGATAAAATTCAGGTTTTTATTGGTACTAATTAAGTTTTGAACCATTTTGGAACATTTCCATTAAAACTCCATAAGTATAAAACTAGGTACTAATTAAGTTTTGGTACTATTAAATTGGTACCAATTAAAATTAAACAGATTAAGTACCAGTACTAATTAAAATTATACAATTTTCGTACTAATTTAATGGAACTAAATTGATAAAAATGGAACTCCATCTGTGAAGTTTGTTACAGCTTTTACCAGCTTTCTCCACGTATCCATAACAGATTGACCTCCTATAAAATGCCCATTTTAATACTAGGATTTTAAACAGTAGGATTCAGATCTCTAAAAATTATAATTTGAAATTCAATAACAAGTGAAGGAACAAGGATTGAGTCTATAAGTACTGCAATGAAGAGCAGTTTATTAATGAGATCCCATGTTTTATAAAAACAAGAATGCTTTAAAAATTAATGAATATGCTTAGTTCCATTTCATTTCATGGTAAGGAATAATTATAATCTTCAAATTTATGATGAAAGTAACCTAATAAAATAATAAAGTACCAAAATTTAAAATGCTGTACTAAAGTTGAAAATCGAAAATCAAAATAGCTTGAAAGGACTAATTCAATTTTGATAATCTTTATACGATTATGGTAGTCTTAAAATAAATTCTGTTTATATTAAACAATAGCGTTTACCAATATTCATTAATGAACCTGATTTTTGTTAATTTATAAAGAAGTCTAGATTTCTAATTCATTGAATGTTGCTTATAAAACTATTGCTAAAGAAATTGGGCTTTTATGAAGATTATAAGAGTATAGTAATCTTAATTAAGTACTTTGACTATGTTCAAGTTCAATTCATGAAATCCTATAATCCTCTCCCCTTGATTTGAAAATCTTAAAACCCTATGTTTAACATAATTCCTAATCTATACCTACAACAAATCTTTAAATGCCTATAACTTTGCGCTTTTTGAAGATATGATAAAACGCATTTCATATTCGTGCTGAGCGAGGTTCAAATAACTTGAATTGATATTTTCGGATGTTCTTAGGAAAAATAAATTAGATGCTGCATTTGGAGGGGGAAGGGCTCAGCCTTGGAATGATTTTGAAAAGTCAAAACATTGTAATATTGACCTCACCATAACTTTCGAAAATGAATAATAATAAGTGTTCCGCTGCCACACTCTTGTTCAGGAACCCATTTAGTGGATCTGCTTGATTCCAGGTCATACCATGAACTTCAGTGCCTCTTTCCCAAAACACTTTACTCCTCAAAATCAGGCTCCTTAAGTTACGATCACGTCATCATATTTATAATTGAAATAGCTAAATCTCTGTAGGTTCTTAAGATAAATCGATTCTGATTCGATATTCATGCTTAGTGAGGTCTAAATGACTTGAATCGCTAATATTGGGTATTTTAAGTAAGTATGTGTTCGATGCTGCACGTTAGCGGGAAAGGGTTCGGCCACGGACAAATTTTTAAAAAGTGGAAAAATTGACAAAATGACTCCACTATAACTTTAGTAAATGACTACATATCTAGTGTTCCGCTCTCACAGGCTTGTTCAGGAGCCCAAATTTAGAGGATTTGCTTTATTCCAGGTCACCTCATGAATTTCTGTGACTATCTTTTGAGTCCCTTAAAAAACCAAAAATTAAGGTTCAAGGGTTATTTATGGAATTAACCCAAAATAGCTTATTTTGCTTATACTTTGAACGTTTTGAAGATAAATTGATTATAATTTGATATACAAGCTCAGCGAGGTCTTAATGATCATAATTTAACTATTTGACTTTATATTAAATGATTGATGATTCAAGTGATGTATTTTATATCTTAAGAAATTAATTCAGACTCAAAACCCCAAAACCCCTTAGTGAGGTTTATAAGTGCTTTGATTTGTAGGGTATAGTTGGGGTCTTATTGGGGTTAGTAGAGAAATTTAGGTCAATTTGCAAAATGAGAAATAGAAATTCGCGATGTTTAGGGTCTATTTATTATGAGAACTATTTAGATTTACTGCTTAAGCTTAGGTATGGTACGAGTATTAATATAGATTAAGTCAAACCAGTACTGAAATATGCAGCTATAGCAAAGCTCTTACACAAGAGTTCTCTACTATTAGGTATCACTGCATGTTAGCTGTTTAGCATTTTAATTCAGGCACTTGAAAGCATCCTGCAAGAAAATAAAAGTTCACTCAGACACATGTTGACTACCTCTGTGACTCTAAGACTTTGAAGTATTGGGCACACTTTCCTCTTGACTAGCGAGCTGTGATGTTTCATCGTAAGTTTCCTGACATGCCTATCTCTCCTTAGACTATAGCCAATATTTAAAGAAGAAATGATATTACTTTCAAGACTGCCAACAGAGTAAAAAGAGTGATTGATTTTACAGTGCCATTTTATAGTAATAATTTAAACTATATATATGATTAATGCAGAGAGCTATTACTAATAACATCTAGTTCATACACGCTGATGAAGCTGTATTCACCTTTAACACCTTTATTAATAAGTCTTGGTCTAAGAAGTATGATAATATAGAAGTCTATGATTAAAAAGTGAAGGTAGTCACCCATTCAATTTTAGCTGGTATAAGTGAAGATTCAGGCTTAGATAGTTATGTTATACACCCTCGCTCAATTAAGCGAGAGTAGTATATAGAGTTCCTACATAAGCTCAGAGAGAAGTATAGAAACCAAGAGATCATCCTTTTTGCTGATAACCTGTCAGTTCATAAGACTAAAGAGTCTAAGAAAGCTTATGAAGAGTTGAAGATATCTCCTGTGTATAACGTTCCTTACAGTCCTCAATTTAATGGAATCGAATTCTATTGGAGTTAGATTAAGACTCACTACAAGAAACTCTTGCTTTATCGCCTAATGCATGATCTACCAATCGACACAGTAGACTTAATACAGAGTAGTTGCAGGAGAGTGGGTAAAGACTAGACTACGATATGTGCAAGGAAAGGAAGAATGAATGTTTATTAATAAGTGTTAGACTTAAATGAATGAATAAGTTCACATATTAAATTAACCCAGAAAGGGATTTGGTTTCTCTTTCTTCTCCTCTTCTTATGGCTTGCTTGGGCCCATATTTCTTCTCTTAGTGCCAGCTCCTGCATCTATGTTCATTTCATTTGGCTTTTAAACATCTTTATATAGTCTCTTGCTCACTTCATGAATTGTCTGTGACTTTCTCTCTCTATGAACCCTAGCATGCTCTTTCATAAGATATATACCAGTGCCAGATTTTCCTACAAAGTTATATGTCAAAGCTTACTTGAAAGATAAGGATGCTTCTTAAGTTCCTCTAGCCAAGCTGAGCTTATTAGAATGTTTTTTCTAGTCTTCAGGAGAGATAGAATATCGTTTCTTATGTGCTTCTTCAATTATTTCTTTGAGATACTCTCTTTTATTGTACCAAGAACACCAAAGAAAAAGTTCCTCTCTGATAGTTTATTAGAAAGTTGTTTCTTAGTAGGAAGGTAAACTACCACTTCCTCATCTTACATGGCATCCTCATAAAGATTAGTGACTGAAATCTCAGGGTAGTTCGGAATTACTATTAGTTTAATCTCTTTATTTTTAAAAGCTTTCTTCTCCTTACAAAGTATTGCTTTCAAGAATGAAATTTTGGTACCTTCCATCGTTGGAAGGAATAAACCAACTGTATAATATGTTATTAGTCATCAAGTTATCTTACCATGTAAAGTTAGGTATCGATAGAGATCTTCTTAACTTCTGAATCTTGAGATCATTTCTTGAGCCTCGACTCTTTTCATTTGATCATTGAGTGATTCCATCTTTGTTCCTCTTCCTATAAATAAATTTAAAATTATAACTTATAGACTTCTGGATCCTATTGTTTAAAATCTTACTATTAAATATGGGCATCTTATAGGAGGTCAACCCTGCAAAGATACGTGAAGAAAGTTTGCAGAAGCTGTAACAAACTGCAGAGATGGAGTTCCATTTTAATCAATTTAGTTCCATTAAATTAGTACTAAATTTGTTTTAATTTAATTAGTGCTGGTACTAAATTCGTTTAATTTTAATTGGTACCAATTTAATAGTACCAAAACTTAATTAGTACCTAGTTTTAAACTAATGAGGTTTTAAAGGAAAAGTTCCAAAATGGTTCAAAACCTAATTGGTACCAGTACCAACCTGAATTTTATCTAAGTTGGTACCAAAATTAAAAATATTAAGCATGAAATTAGAAAAATTGTAGTTATAAACTAAGCATAAATATGATCTCTAATACTTCAAAATCAAGAATTATTGTTGCAATGGCAACTCCTGTACTGAGTAACTAAAACTAGAGAGGTTATTAGAGCTTTATAATAGAAATTTAAATTTGAATTTAAACATGGCGGCTAACTTAAATCGAAAAGCAGTTTCTCTTAGCAGTGGATAATCATAGCTAAACTTTGGCTCAACTAAAAGGCCAGAAGTTATTTATGTTGAGAGGGAGGTAGAACTAAGAGCTCTTGAGTTTGAAGCAGAGGTCTTCAAAATAGAAGTATAGAACTTAAAGGAGAGGGCAGAGATAGGACTTTAAAGATAAATTGAATATGTTGAGGACCTAAAAGAACAGCTCCCTATTGAAAAGATAAAACATTTTAATGTGAAGACTGCTAGAATCTTTTCTCAACAGAACAAAGCTTGAAGAGGCACATTAAAGAAGTACACTCTGGCAAGGCCAAAATTTATTTTAAACATGACAAAGTGGATGGAAGGTACCAATGCACAACATGCATGAAGTCTTACACTCACTCAGCAAAGGTTAAGAAGCATATGCAAAAACATCATCTTAGTGAATTCTTGATTTAAGACAAGGAGACTTAAAAACTTGTACCTGCTAAAAGAAAATCAAAAGTTCTTGAGTCTTAAAGAGAGCTACAGGAGAAGCTCAAGAGACAGTGTCGCTTTGAATCAATGAACTAGCCTGCAGATCATACTGTTTTAGCATGCTGTCAAGCGAAAGCTATGAGTATTCCTGCATTAAATGCAATTGAACTTAATAGCTGTATTTAAAATTACTTGCAAATAAGTGTGCCTAACAAGGCAAAGCTTATAGTAGTTGATGAGTATGCATACAAGGTATACCCTTTCAGCTATCTAATTAAAAATTAGCAGTATTAAAATGAGTTTGATAATGAATATATGATTCTCAGAGAAGCTTAAAGAAGAGATTGCAAGAACTTGCTTAAGTTAAATGGTGTTATATTAAGCTATGGTTTCATCGCACTAAGGCTCAAGAAATTTGAAATGACTTTAAGAGACTATCTATATCATAATAGATACCCTGATGACTTAAATGATATTCTCACAGATATGATTAAGGGTGTCAAGGAGTTGCATGAACTTGGATATGTTCATAGAGATTTGAAGCCTGAAAATACTATGCTAAACCTCTGCCCTTTAGAAGTCGTAGTTATCGATTTTAATAGAGCCTTAAGATAAGAGATAGTGACTTTGGCAAAAGTTCTTGGCACTCCTGGATACATACCTATCAGAGAGAAATGGACTAATGACTCAGTTCAGTGGGATGTCTGGGCAATAGCTGCTATTATATTAGAGAGCGACATGGAAAGTATGTAATACTTTGGAACAAAGCACGAGAAATAATCAATAAGGTTGGCTGCTAAACATATAAAATAAGAAGAAAACTGCGATAAAATAAAGAAGATAGTTGAGATGGTCATAGTAAAAGCTCCAGCATATCCAAGATAATCATTAGATGACATTCTAGAACAAGTAAAGACAGCGAATTCAAGAGGTATCACAGAGACAAGCAGATAAATTTTGTTTGAGTTAAGCACACTAATAATCATTAAATATTCATTAAATTCGTATAAAACCTGAATTTTATCTACTAACCCCAATAAGACCCCTACTATACCCTACAAATCAAAGCACTTATAAACCTCACTAAGGGGTTTTGGGGTTTTGACTCCAAAAAATTGTCTTAGACTTTTAGAAAGAATTATTATGGAAATCTCTAAAATCGCATTCTTTTTAATACGATCACACGAACTTCAAATGCCTCTAACTTTGCGAGTTTTAAAGATAAATCGATTCTGATTCTATATTAGTGCTCAGCGAGGTCTAAATAAGTAGAATCAATATTTCTTGGCAATTTAAATTATTTATTAAGTGCCTTTTTCTGAATTGTTGAATACTAAAATAAATTATTTAGTACTTTTTTAAAATAAATTTTTAAATGAAAGTTTTATTACTATTTTAACAGATGGAATAATAGATAGGGTTGAAGCTTAAGAAATGATCTCAAGATTTAGAAGCAAGGAAGATCTCTATCGATACCTCACTCAACATTGTAATTGTGTAAAATAAACTTAATTATATACTATAGTTGGTTTATTGCTTCCAACAATGGACGCTACCAAAATTTCATTCTTAAAAGCTATACTTTGTGATGAGAAGAAAGCCTTCAAAAACAAAGAAATAAAATTGATAGATATACAAAACTAACCAGAGATTTCAGTCTCTAATATCTACGATGATGCGATGAAAGATGAAAAGTGGGTTGTTTATCTTCCTACTAAGAAACAACTCTCTAACAAACTTCCAGAAAGGACTTCTTCTTTGGTGTTCTTGGCACTTTAAGAGCGGTTATCTCAGAGAGATTATTGAAGAAGCTCACAAAAAAAGCTACTTTATTTCTCTTGACGATTAAAAAAAGCAAGGCATACTAATAAGCGAGACCTGGTTCGTGGAGCTTAAGAAGCATCCATTCCTCTCTAGTAAGCTTTGACACATAACTTTGCAGGGAAACCTGGACTGAACTGGTATTTTCCTAATGAAAGAGAATGTAAAGGTTCACAGAGAGAGAAAGTCTTAAACAATTCAAAGTGAGCAAGAGACTTTTTAAGATGTTTAAAAGCCAGATGAAATGAACATAGATGCAGGAGCTGGTACTAAGAGAAGAAATATGGGCCTAAGAAAGCCATAGAAGAGGAGAAGAAAGAGAAGCCAAATCCATTTCTGGGTTAGTTTATTATATGAACTTATTCATTAATTTAAATCTAATACTTATTTATAAACATTCATTCTTCCTTCTCCTACACAAACTGTTGTTTTATCTATGCTCACTCTCTTGCAACTACTTGTATTAAGTCTACTGTATCGATTGGTAAATCATGCATAAGATGATACAGCAGTAGCATCTTGTAGTAAGTCTTGATTTAACTCCAGTAGATTCAATTCCATTAAATTTAGGACTGTAAGGAACGTTGTAAACAGGAGTAATGTTTAACCCTTCATAAGCTTTCTTTGACTCCTTAGTCTTATGAACTGAGATGTTGTCAACAAACAGGATGATCTCTTAATCGTTGTATATATCACTCAGCATATAGAGGAACTCTTTATAATACTATCGCTTAATAGAGCGAGGATGAATCACTTAACTTTCTAAACCAGAATCTTAACTAATGCCAGCTAAAATTGCATGAGTTACAACCTTTACTTTCTAATCGTAGATCTCTATGTTATCATAATAGCACACTGCATTTAATCTTATATAAAGTTTAAATTATTATTATAAAATGGCACTGTAAAGTCAATCACTCTCTCACTCTGTTGACAGTCTTGAAAGTAATACCATTTCTTCTATAAATGTTGGTTATAGTCTAAGGAGAGATACGAATGTCATGAAACCTGCGATGAAACATCACAGCTCGTTAGTCAAGAGGAAAGTGTGCCCAATACATTAAAGTCTTAGAATCACAGAGGTAGTCAATATGGGTCTGAGTGAACTTTTATTTTCTAACTGGATGTTTTCAAGAACCAGAATTAAAATGCGAAATAGCTAACATACAGTGATACCTAACAGTTGAGACACTCTTGTGTAAGAGCTTTGCTATAGCTGCATAATTCATTACTGGTTTGACTTATTGCATATTAAGACTCGTAACATACCTAAGCTTGGGCAGTAAATCTAAATATTACTCATCATAAATAGACACTAAATTTTCGCTAATTTCTATTTCTCATTTTGCATTTTGACCTAATTTCTCTACTAACCCCAATAAGACCCCAACTATACCCTATAAATCAAAGCACTTATAAACCTCACTAAGGGGTTTTGGGATTTTGATTTCGGGGATGCAAAAGCAATGGCACCATAATACTTTAGGAACGGAGTCAAAACTTTTTGCTATAAATATTTTATTTTTACAATGTACAACATTTTCACAAATCAATATGCTAACGTGACATGTCACCTCCAGGTTTTTGCTAATACTTGAAAAAAAGGAAGTTTAGAAAAAGTAAAGGAAGATAACAGATAAAAAAGAAGGTTGTAAAAAAAGATGAAAGGATAAAAGGAAAGAACAAAAAATAGTAGGATGTTCAAGGAAAGTATGAAAAGAAGTAAAGAATAAATGGAAGAATTAAAAGGAAGAAAGCAACGATACCTGTAGATGTTTCAAAACAATTTAAATTATTAAGAAGAAGCGTGGCACATGGGACTCTCGTGGTTGAATAGATTTTTCGGCCACTCAGATTTTTACAATTTAAAATCTTATTATTGTGTTTTTACAGTATTCCCATATTGCATTAATTTTTAAACATTTTAGGAATTGCTCCTCAATTGATTTTCTACATTTCCTGTGTCTTTAGGACTCTGGAACGAAAGAACTAAATTATTATAAAATTAAAAATCTTCCTCATTTAAAACAATCTTTTTCAATAAACTTTATCTATAATTAAGTAATTTTTACAATTATGTTGCAATTAAAAAATAAAGTCGATGATAATGATACTTGATAATGAGATTATTTACAAAAAAAATAAAATTACAGCTATGATTATAAGATTATATTTAATGTTATTATATTAAATCATGATACTAGTTTTTCTAAATAAATTACAAATTAACCACAAATAAATAGTTTATCTCAATCTTTCTGAGTTATTGTATTTCTTTTATTGCATTATAAATATTCAGAAATTAAATGATTCAAATTATATTTATATATATATATATTACTAGATTATTTTATTCTAGAATAACACACATGTTTTTTGAATATTAAAAGTTAAAAAATGCTTTATTTACCATATTCCTTAAATATTTAGTACAACTCTCTTCATAATGACTCATATATAGTTGCTTTCTAAATCAATAATCTCATTAATTATTTTCATTTAAGTTACTCTAAGCATTTAATCGTATTTTTATTAAGGGTATCCTTTTAGTTCAAACATTGAAAACTAAACTGTTCAACCTCTATATTTTATTAAATTATTTAATTAATTATCATTAATTAACAAGAATATATAAAATAATTGTAAAGCATTTGAGCCAGTGAGTTCTCAATAACTTAACATACACATAGATTGAATAATTTTCACATTTCACTGAAATTATTGGCATACTAAACTTTTGTGAATTACCACAGGTAATCATAATGGTAAAGCTTTAATGTTTAAATAATATGCATTTATATAGTTACGAGAAAAAATAAATTAAATGAGTGAGAATGACAATTATTTGTTAATCAGTAGAAATATCGGAAATAGCAGGACTACAAAAGATTATAGATTGATTCAAATTTAACTTATCTAAGATATATCAATTAAATCAATTCTTATTATAATAATTGCAGTAAATAAAATAAAAATGGTTTAAGCTATTAATTTTGTGTAGTGTATAAATTTCAAGATAATTTAAAAATTGAATTAAAAATTTATAGATTTATAAAATGAGTTGGGTATAAAATAATAGTGATAAAACCCCAAGAGTATAATTTTAAGCAATTTGGGTGAAATAGTTGTAATTTGTAATTAAAATAAAGAAATAATAAGTTTTGATTTAAGTCGTCTACAAGTGATTTGCATCAATAATAATTCGAAATTACGAAAATATAATTTGTTTAATGTACTAAAACATGGGAAAAAAAGTGAAACCCCATTAGTTTAATTAGAGTGGTGTTTGAGATTAGTGAAAATATATTTAAATGCTTAAATTATGAAAATGTTTTATCAATCACTTATCAGTAAAATGTACCTATATCATGAATGTGGGAGTGAAGCTCGCGAACTAGAGCCATGCCATGACAACCCCATCGTTTACCTCTAGTGGGGGGATCTAACACATCCATAATGCTGTCGAAGGGAGGGATGTACTGCTTGGTCCTGACCCTATCATAGTAAGAGAAAATCTTGGCGATTCTGGCGTGGGTCTTCCTGCTAGGGTCTGGTGCAGTGGGAGCACTCCATTTTTCTATAATCGAATTTGAATATTAAAGTTATAGTTTTAATTAATTAAAATAGGGCAGCTGTTTAAACTATAATAAAACCCTTGATTTAAACTATTAAACGATCAAATTTTTAAACTTACAAAATCTCCCAGACTTTTATGCCTTCGAGTTTTTTAGGAAATGCTGAGCTAGAGGGGCCAACTTAAAGTCATTTTGTAGCCCTTTCAAAACTAGGAGGAATTTGGGTTCTCGGGGCTCACAGCACACGCCCTGGCGGAGTTGCGCTAGATTTACTATTTCCCTAAAATTAGAATAAATATAAATATATTTAATTAATTAATTGATGATCCCCCAATGGTAATTGGTCAATGAACTTACCCCTAATAAGGCCTCCTAGGGGCTCAGATGGCGAGGGCGACCAAGGAATATGTGAAGGCGCCGGTGATCCACCCCATGTCGACATTAGTCGCTAAAAATTATAGTCATCAGGGGTGCCTAGAATGTCCTTCTTCCTGAGTGGCTTAGGATGGCAAGCATGTTTGACCTTGTGGGGGAAAAGCGTTCAGCGCTAATCAGTGTTCCTTCTCTAGATTAGAGGAAATCTCTAAATGAATCCCTAATAGTACCATAGGAAATCCGTGAGGGTGTATGCATCACTGGCCGAGGGGGGCTCTTATGAACATCTCCTGGAGGTTTTTATCAGCTGGCCTTTTGCTTGGCTTTTTTAGAAACTCTTAGTCATTAGGTTATTAGTTGAGTGTCCGTTAGGTATTTATTCTTTATTTCTTAGGTCGTTTTATTTTCTCTAGTAATTCGTTCAGTTATCGATGCAAGTCTGGAGACAGGCAGCCCACTGATGAGGAGTCAGGCTAGGAATCGGCACATTCTCATCCTGCATGCGCTGAGGGCGTCCACTCCTGATCTTCAATGTTTGATGGCCTCATTTTCTGGTCCATCGTGAAATCCTCAATGGCGGTTGGGGTTTTGTCCAGTATCTATTAGGAAGGGCCCCCACCTCTGACCATGGGCGCGTCTCCATCGTTGTGTCTTCCCATCGTTACTCTCATGGGTTGCCTCTCTAGTCAAGTCTCCCTCCATCTCCTTCAAGTAGGCTATGTCGTCGTGAAAGTCCAGCTTGCGGACTGATGGGTGGAGCTGAATACTGTGATCTACCATCTCCTGGTAGTGATTGGTTAAATTCCTGCCAAAGATGGTTTAGACCATATCGTCAATCTCCTTGTATGATCTGAGGACAAAGGATAGGTTGTCCACTAGGCACCTGAGTCGCGTCCCGAAGATGGCGGCGTCTGTGATTTGGGAGGGCTCGAGGACGACGCGGAGGATTGGTGTGAGGAGCTGTGGGTCCAACACTCACCGATGGCGACGATAGGAAGGGAATGATCTTGTGAGATACTCTGTTATCAGGGCTCAGCATCTTGGATTGGACTGGGGTGTATATATTATAATAATTAAGGCTTAATATACTCAAATAAAATTTAATCAGATCATAACTCAAAAGTTGGTAGCTTTATGTAAAATTATAGTAGTACTAATATATATATATATAGGGGGGTCTTCACAAATCAAAAAGCTACCAACTATTTATAATAATTAAAATATAAGAATTAATTAATTTTCAAATTCAACTTAATTCAAAAAATACTCTTGGGGTTTTAATTAATTGAAATTGATGATTATTTAGATGGAAGTTAACTGCAACTTGAAGATTGGCTTTATGGAATAAAACACCAATTAATCCAAAATTGGAAGCGGATAGACGAACATTGATTAATTACATACTAACAAATGAAATAGAAGTAAATACCGTAATATCAGCATTTAAAGTACAGTTAATTATTAGCTTTAAATGTAAACAGGTTCATCGATTATTATTAATGATGCATTAATAATGCGTTCTCAATAATAAATATATATATATAATATATATATATATATATATATATATATAAAGTAATTATTATTCATAAAATTTCCATATGTTTAGTCTAAATCAGTATTTTACTTTGATAGTTTTTCCCAATTTTTGTTTAAGAAACACTCATGATATTGTTCAAATTACAAAAAAATATGTTTACTCACAAATTCTTACTTCTATGTAGTTATGCAAATAAACTATTCATAATAATGGAAAAGAGTACCAGCATAAAATGACTTATAATTAAAATTACCATTAATATTTCATGTAGTTACATTAACTCCCCCCATCCAATTTACAAATATATATGTTGATAAGAAACGAATTAATCCTATTCATTATGTTAATCTTCAGTTGTTTCTCATACGTACTTCTATCCCAGATAGTAGAATTTGATGAAGTTTTAAATTTTTCAAATTTGTTTCTTTGTTAGTGAATTTTACAATGACTATTCTTGCTATGTAAGTCATATTGACAACTAAATTGTCCCCTTTTATATCTATGAATCTCATCATTAATCTTAACTTTGAATTTTAGATGAATCTATCTATATAATTTACTGTATATATGTATCATTTCATTTATAAATTATTTTGAAATTTTTAGAAAGTGTTTCGATGTTTGAGTTAATATGGATTGAATTGTTGATAATTGTTTTTCTTAGGATATCTATTACTATATCTACTCACTTGGTTCTTAAAGTTTGGAATAACTCTCTCCCATCTAAGGATCATTAATTGGCATTAATTTGTTAGGATTCATTTAGAAGTCAATCATGTTTTTTAAATTGTTAATTGCTCACTCTATAAATATCGTGTATTTTTAACGCTTATGAATGTGGCATTTTTTAATTTAAACAAGTCATAAATATCCTAAACTTTTAACTAAAAATATCTTAAACTTGTCCAGCATTAATTCTTGGAACGCCTGGGTTTATATGATAAAATTGTAATTTCCACAAATATATCTAGGAAAATTTCTAAACAATTACCAAAGAATTAAGAAAAATTAAATATCAATGAATTCAATAAAAATATAGTGGTAGCATTTTGTTATAATTATACTCAATAATTTAGTGAAAGTTTATAAATCTTATTTTTTATAAAAAAACTATGTAGTTTTTAACAGAATTAAATCTCCTCATCATAAATTATAGTTTACCAAACTCTAAATAAAAAATAATATATTATAAACTAATATTTAAAAACTAAACTTAAACTGATGTAATTTTTCATCGATAAAGTTAAATTAATTAAACTAATAAAATTAAATAACAAATTATATAAATTATATTAAACAAACAAAATTAGCTGAATTGGCAAGACCAGTCTGCTTTCTATATAAAGAAAAATGAAAAAAAATTATAATTAAAAGAGAAATTTGTGAATTATAAGTGAAAGTTAAAAATAATAATGACATATTAATTAATAGATGTAATTTAGGATTTACTTAAAAGACTAATTGAGAGCTTAAGTGAGTGAACTAGTTTCCATTAACTTTTTTACAATGAATATAATGTTTTTATCATAACTGTTGTAAATGTATAGTTAATTAACTTTTAGTAATGAATTGAATCTCTGAATAAATAAAGACCAAGTACTAATAACATCAGCATTGAGCTAACTAAATTATAAGACAGTAGAGAAACTTTCTCAAGCATTGCATGTGTTAGTATTACTTAAACATAAAGCTCCGAATTAACATCACTTAGTACCAGGATCTAACAGGCAACAGTGTACGGGAAGAAGAAAGTTGAGGCATAGATATTATCGGCATTTACTGCAACAACATTACTTAAGTCGACTTCTACATGGCTTCCTTAGAGAACTGGTGACATTGGATGAACCACCTATCATGTGACCATCTCTAGCGTAACCAAAAATACTTGAGGCTCTATAGGCAGTAGGAAGATTAGTGACAGCGTATTGCAAGGAGTCATTGGAGCAATGGGATTCAGAAGAGCGAGATCTGCCAACTTTACTATAGCTGATACTGCGAGCAAAGAATAATGGAGATGCTGATTTTTAATGATAAAATCCAGAGAGCTTGAAAACCCCTCAGAATTGATCAACTTAGGCTCTTTAGGCATCTGTGCTTGCTCCCTTTGGTGCGATGAGAAGCTTTATCGGAGATCTTAAGTGCGAGAGAATGGGAGCACAATGGGTTAAATAGCTACAAGTGAAGCGAAAGTATTCTTCAGATTGGCTAGGAGTGTCTCTTTAATAGTATGTCTTTGAAACTTAATCAAAATGTTGTAGATCAGAAGAAATTCCGCCTTAGCACCTTACTCAACAAGACAGTTTAAGCGTGCTACCCTAAAAAGAGAATGCGATACCACCTCATTGGATAGCATCTAATTGCTAAAAGTAATTAAACTATAGTACAGCCAGTAATTGGCATGCGTAAAGGAGTTTAAGGAAATATGATATAGGCTCTTTTGGGAAATCTTGATGCTCGATTATCTCTGGTCCCCCAGTAGATGTCTGAGTCGGACAGACATTCCACCGTCGTGAGATATCTCAAGCAGCTTCGACTGGTGCCCATGGTTAGCCGGCACAATACCGTTTATCCCATTTTGATTGCAAAACCGAATGTCACAACATGTTTTCATGAACAAAACGGAGAGTGTGCATAAGATCAGATTTGAGTCTAATTTAAGCTTTGATTCCCCAAAAAGGTCCTTACAACAACGACAGTCTTCCAAATCTACAAAATAAAAGATTCAGAGATCAGAAGAGCAAGGAGAATGTCTAGAATAAGACATGCCACAGACTTGGGCTTCCCACTCGGCGCTAAATATGACATTGAAAGAAACCAATGTCATAAAGCTCACAATGTGAATGTATACAACACGTACTAAGCTTACTGATTAAAGACAAAGAGAACGCACTTTGGCATCATGAGAAAGAAAAGATCAGTATAAATAAGGCGAAAAGGAATACATTGGAATACCATGAGTTATAATATTCAGTTGATGAGATAGAGAACATAAAGCAAGGATAATAATAAAATTATAATGCTTCAATCAGATTAATGAGCTAAGCAATATATCACAAATTATTTAAATAAAACATTAAATTTCATATTTTAATATTTCACATCACTTAAGTAAATAAATTTTCATTTTTTATCATCAAATTTTTACAATAATTTTAAGTTTCGTATTATTAATTAAGATTAATCATATTACTCGTAATTATTCTATTAAAATAATTGATGAATGCTTAATTATTTTTATATTAAAATTATTTGTCAAGGGAATATGATTACTTAGATTTTAAAGTATGATTATGTGTTTCATGCCAATTAGTTAAAATTATCTGTTTCAGTTTTGATTGATCTTATTTGTATTATAGAACTATCTTAAAGTTTAATTTAATGTATATCTTCATTAAAATGGTATTTTTTTGATAATAGTTTACTTTTATCAAATTGTTTCATATTGCTTTGGTATGATGTGCTCTAATATGTCCCAAATTGTCAAAACCATATAATATTATTGAGCTCTGTTCCTCGGTTTAATGAAAATCTATTGTTTTAGCTGAGTGTTACGTAGATATCCAAAGTTCTACAATAGAGTTTTTAATCAAAATCTGGATACTATTGATTATTTATTACCTATGGTAACAGTCAAGTGGTCAACTATTATTTCGTTAATAAATTCTTAGTTATTGACAGTGTTTAATCTCAACCAAGTTTAGTCTTGAAATATTTCGATACTTGAAAGTTCTACTATTAATATAACAGAAATACTTTTTGGGGTTATTTAAAAAATGAGGGATTATATAATATATTATATAATTGGCTATAATTGGATAGATTGGGCATTATTCTTACATCTTAGTAAGAAAAGCAAATGCAATTGATTATTTTAATAAATTTGGATTAAACTTAGTTCTTATGACTGTAAACATATTATTTTTATTCCTTGAGTATTTAATGATTTAATAAGATGACTCAACTATTCTTCTTGAATATAATATAAAGATATTGTTTTAAATAATTAATTAAAATGTGGTCTAAATATGTAAATGTAATGAATTATTATGATAATTTTAGAAAAACTTTTCTTATGTTTTTTTGCTATTTTTTATCAAATTTTACTAATAACATAATATTACTATTATCACTTTTCTTTAGAGTAAATTTTATTTCAGTTAAAAGCTAAATATCTTTTATACATGTTATGGCATTCTATATCATGTTATAGTAGAATCTTATTGCATAACTAAAAATGATGCAAATCATAATAATTATAAGATTTTAATATTATGCAATTAAATGAATTTTTTGTAATTCTACAAACAAACTGCTGTATATAATACGATTATCAACTAAATGCTGCACAAAATGTGAATACATGACATAAATATTATGTGAATTTATACTTAAACTTTATCACAAGCACTTCAATTCTGGCATGTTCATCAGTAATTATATATTATATATTAGTATTTTTTAATATATAAATGAAACAGTTTGCTTATAATTCATATAAATTATCTTTATTGACCTCTACACTGCTTTATTAAGCAAGAATACAAGGTGTGTTGATTTAATAACAGATAACTACTAAATTTACTTGCATTTCAAATTGAAAGTCATAATAAGCTTCATAAAGATAATGCTTTCATCAGAAACTAAATAGGTAGTGTTAATAAGTATAGATTATTTATATTATAATTTTAGATGAAACAAGTTAATGAGTAATTTGAACTGCGTTGATTCGTTAGAATGGATTCAAATAAGCTTAACTTAGAGATAGTGGAGATAAGCTGCCTAAAATATAACAGTGGAATATTAACATTTACGGTTTTGTAGCAGTTACTCTTGCCAGGTAGAGACTCCTATCATTATTGCACTTACAAAGGATTATAAAGTGAGATGGTTATTCTCAAACAAAAATTATGATAAATTGTTATTTGTCTAAGATAGAGGAGCGATATTTCTGTCTAAAGTTCATTAAGAAGTTTCATAAGTGTAACATGAAACTTCTTTTTTACTTTTTAATAATCATATTTATAATTGTTATAAAAGTATATTTGGACATAAAATAAAATAATCTTATAAGTTTTCCATTTTAAACACAAATTAAATATATATAAATAAATAATTAGCAATAATTAATATTTATGAATAATAATAGCCCAGACAAAGAGGTAAGTTGCTTTAGATAAAACTAATCTAAACCATTTTTAATGAATTATCAGCGGGAAGTTGATTACTAGATTAATTAAAATGATACTGAGGGGATATTCGGTAGAGATAACTGCTAAAGAATCAAAGTAATTTGAAACATTTACTGAAAAATTACTCAATTAATATCCAAATCAATTCATTATTGAAAGAATTAGTTAACAAAATAGACTTATATATATTTATATGTACTAGGTATAAAGATAATTATTTTGGGTGTGATTTGTTGAAATTTCCTAATATTAAAGTTTATATAAAATATAAAGGAAACGTATTTAGCTTTAAAAAATGCAGTTACTTTTAGATAGATTCAGTAATTTAGTTGTTATATTATAACGTAAAAATTAAACCCATATCATAATAATTTATAAACACTAAAACCTTATAAGATAAAATAAATAAAGATTAAGAGTGATTAATTGATTTAATTAAATATTTGAAATAATAAACATAATAAAACTAATTTAAATATACTAATAAATAGTGATGACATTGATATCTTTGGTAATCAAAGATATATTAAGTAAAAGAGTTTAAAATTGAGGGTAAATGAAAAATAAATACACAAATAAAACCCAATAGGCAAATATAAATAAGAGAGATAATGTATTTATTTAAGAGCATCATTACGAAATAAGACAACTTAATTGGCAAATTCAACAGGTTTTGCAGGATGCTTAAGAGTGAAAGTATAGATATTATTAGCGAAAGAGATGCACTGTAATTTCTACCTTTAGGTAAGACTACCCTTCTTGTCTGCAAGCCCTTGTGAGATTCATTGCAATGCTTTCCTTCCCTTTGTTTGCATGGCACATTCAGTTTAGGGTCTCTGATCTCATTGTGGCTCTTCAACACATACCATATTCTTCACTTAAGCATTTCGATGTCAGAATGTTGACGGATATTTAGCTTCTCAAAAAAGGATTCTTAAAGAATAAGCTTATAGGGACTCAATTGTTTTCTCAGTAGTAAGGTATAGTAAAGCTTCAGCATCTATTTCCATAGGCCTATTTGTTCTATTGCCTACAGCAGGAATTTAATTTCCTTTTAAGAATATGATCAAAATCCATACTTGGGAAATCAGGCATTTTTAAACTTTCAGTTTGCAAACGAAATAAGGGGCGAACTTTCGAATGGGAGACTGTCAGTGGTACCAAACGATTCTCCATGCAAAGACACTGGGAGATGGAATCTCCGACTAATACATCTATCCCAGGGGCCGCGATAATCGAAGATCTTTATTTCCTTGCCTAACCTATGTCGATTTGTCAGATGCCATTAGCACATTTCCTCATCTTTGTCTGAAATTACTCTCTATTCTAGCAACCAAGTTAACGATTTACTTTATGCCGCTGGCTCTTTCCTTCTAATGACAAATTCTCTTTCTCCATGCTTGCATAGTAGTTTCCTTGAAGGATTCCTGTTAGTGTGACTAGAAATTCGACGATGATTTGCCACTTTCCATTAGAGAGATTAGGGATTCCTGAATCTCTCTCATGCCAGCTCTTTTACAATTTGTATTTTAAATTAATGGGGTTCCCATCTACTCTCATGCTTCTGTCTCTTATATGACTTCTCACCTATTAAACCAGGCTCTAGCTCCAAAAGAGTTGAATTTAAATAAGGCTTTGATGTTTTCAAGATATCTGGATTCTATCATTGTTACTCCTCATCTCCGTGCTATTTAGCTTGCAGTTTCTGCTCAAACGCTACTACTGATACATTATTCACCTTAAAATGTATAATTTCTCTGGGGACTGCCTGAATAATGCTAACTTGAACCATTCAACTGCCGAAAGAGTCTCAAATGTTGTTAATCTGTCAAGAGATATTCACCTTATCGTTAGGTTCTACAAAGCCACTGATGCTCTATGGCAGCCTTGTAATGATGAAGCATGTAATAAAGTTACTGTTTAAGCCAACTATGACTATGACTCCAACCTCCTCTTGCCATTAACTTCTGATTGTTGGGGACACTGTTACTGGTAATGAATTATTATAGATCACATTAAATTTGGTAGCTTTTTATTTTTTTGATTAAGGTCCGATATATAAATATATTTGTATATAATAAGTACTCCTGTTAATAATTAGAAAGCTACGAAATAATTAATAATAACAAAAATACAATAATTAATTTGAATTTAAATTTAAATTAACAACTTCTATATCTCTAATAATTTTACTCTTTTATTATTAACTTATAAGTGAGAATATCTTATGAATTCTATTTATTGATAATTGTATAAAGCTGTTGGTGGCGATATATTTGTATGTTATTTCACTAACTTTACTATAAATTTTGACTTTCACTTATCTCTTTGTTTCTCACAAGATTAACTCCTCTTTATCATAATATTTATGCATACTCAAGAGAAAGTCTGTAATACTCATTATTTTCACTCAAGTACCATCTTATTATAGTAAACGATTTGATAATTTTATTTTTATTGCATGCTTTTAAGGCTCTTAAGCTCACTAATTTCTATTTTAATTCTAAGTTTGTAAGAGAAATCTCATATTTCCAGTATCTTCTATATCATGAACAAAAGTGGTTGATGCTGTCTTATTCATCAACTTCGAGGATAATCTAAGCTAAGTTTTCATTATAACTTCCCAAGGATTTACTCAGCTTGATGTGTCTTAAATTACTTGTGTGTGATTAGTTGAAGGATGTGCCACTCTAAATGAAGTAATTGAGGATTTTAAGTTGATTGTGGAGAGGAATTTCAATGAATTCCAAGTTGTCAATTAATAAAAAGACTATGTTAGCTTATAAGATGCATGCTTGGCTATTCCTATTTATGAGTTCCTCAACTAGGTAATTGCAAAATCTTTTGATGTGCTTAAACTATTAATATATTAAACAAATTTAAATATTTTAATTTAAACTTTTCAGGTAATTACTAGATAAATATATTAAATTTGTAGAATATTTAGTTAAAATGAGAAATAGAGTGTTAATTAAAGTTATATAAAGATTATTACAGAATTGAAGAATCGAAGTTGATAAATTGTGGTGATTACTCAACCTAACATTGTTTAGGATGTGAATTCCATTTGTATAAGGAAATATATGTTTACCAAATTAAGCTTTAATTCTTAAATTTTACTCGAGGTAATTTCATACATACATTTTATACATAATGGAGAATCAAATGTATTGATAGTTGTAGATCTTTGAGAAACAGTACTTTTAATACAATACATAGGCATAAACCAATACATTATTAGCATCTTAATCATCTTCCCGATTAGATTCTGATTCATACTTAACATTGTAATTCTTTTGTAGGTATTTAAACCACCAATTTCTTTATCAGTTAGAAAATGCAATAATACAGCAAATAATTAAATAGATTTAAACTATTGTAGATTTAAATCCTCCATAAATTTTTTGTTTAATGGTGAGGGAATATATTTTCTCTCATATTACTATTAAAGTGATAGAAATAATGTTTGTAATTAGATAAAGTAGTTACTGTTATTTTCAAGACAAAGTGTTATTTAATAAAAGAGTATTTATTTTTTTCATAAGAGAGATCTTAAAATAAAATATGCAAAAGAGCAATTACTATAAAGACATTGAATTTAATCACTTTGCTTAAAAACAACAGTTTAAATTTGAAATATTTATAATAAATAGAAGTTTATTTATGTTAAATAATTTAGTACAAAAATTCTAATGGATACTGCTAAACATCAGCCTACATAAAACATCTTATTAATACATTCAACAGTTATTGCTAATGATATCAAAGTGGTAAATTCTTTATAACAATGAGAAGTTAGACACCTAGCAAGTCACAGAGCACATATTGAAGAATGTAGTGTCATCACTACACTACTCGTGATACTAACTTTATCACAGAGAGCAATATCTCAAGTGTATAAAATGATATATGAGATTTTGCCTAAACTAATAGCACTTTGCTCGTCTCTATAAGTCCATATAGTTACAGAAAATCTTTAAGTTGTCTGTAGTAAATTATTTTGTGTTTTAAGTTGACATTGAAGCGTTAGGTATTCGAAGTCTATCATGCAATCAATATCATTTTATAAAAATTAATGATTATAGCCAAATGATCAAAGATGGGAGAATTGATAGATGCCATCGTACTCCAAATTGCTTGTGATTTACCCATCCACAATTCCAACCAGCTTAACATCTGGCCTCATTGAGTGAAAAAACTAAATGATGACTTGAAATTGACAGTTTGAATGTAGAACAGATTTAGAGAAATGTGAAATAATCATTAGTAAATAATAGGGGCTCTTAGGAATCAGTCAAATAAGTAAATTATCATGAATTAAATTATGCTTAAATGTTTAAAAATTTATATGCAAACATATTTGAATATTTTTATAAATATTTTTTAGAAATTAATTTGATTTTTCTCATTGTATTATATACTTTTAAGCAAAGAATAAAAAGCTATATATTTTACTAATTGGCCCAAAGCAAATTAAACAATAAAATTAATCAACCAAATTTCTAAAAATAAATTATTAAAATTTACAAATAATTATATTTTAACTTTCAATATATTTAAATATATTTAAGCATTATTTTATTCATTATTGTGAAATATTTTTATTAAATCTTAAAGTTTTCATATAGAGAGTTATAAACTTCCATCAAAAATCTTATTAAACCAATAGAAATCTACCTGGACACTTTCGCTCGCTATGTCATGACGATATTTGGATTACACTCAGAGGAAGCGATATTTGTAGTAGAAGAAAACAACTTCTTGTAAGGAATGCTTCTACTATAGTTCAAGATAATACAAAAAGACATGAAAAATAGACCTAAAAAATTGCATGGAGTGACCTGAGAAACGAAGATGTTCGCATATCTAGTCTCCTGTAACATATGTCTAAGCCTGACATTCCACCGTCGTGAGATAGTGTATGCTGTGAGCGCTGCGTACTTGAAATAGAGTTTCAATCACATTTATCCTTACAATCGTTTGCAAACTGTTATTTCGGGTAAATAAGAAAAAATAGACTGTATTTTTGAATAATCCATAATATAAAAATACTAATAGTTATATACACATGATTTGTGATGGTGGAGCTATAGTCTTTAACCATGGGAGAATCTTTTAAAGATGAATATTGCTAATTGCCTTGAAGTGATGTGTAAGAAACATGCTACACGTTAACATCCTTCTTATCAAAGAATACTTGCAAGGTACATTGATCAGAATAATCCGTGGCTTTTGTCTAATGAAACAAAATATCCATACTTATCTCTAACAAAGAGTTGCTAAATGTTTGGCTTGACATCTTTTGTAATTGAATGAGTAGGATAATCTAGTCTTATACATCCTTTTATCTGATCATTTACAAATTAATTACCATTATCATGAATGAGTACATATATTATGGAATAAGGGAGTCTATTATCATTGACAAGAAGGCAATTCATACTTTATGGGTCTCACCCATCTAAATATTTACAATATAAATATCAATATTATAAGCTAAAATAAATTAGAAAAATAACTAAACAATAACTAATCGCGTATACATAACAGAGACTATTCAAATAAATTTCTTAGCTTATTTTATTTCCCAGAATTTTATTTTTACAATATTTTATCTCATAATTACCTTAAAAATATTTGTAGTAATCCTAGAATCATTTTTATTTTTTTAACATGTGTTTAATCATAAAAAATTGCCACAAATTCATTTTTAATAGAATATGAATAAAATTGAATAGAGAAATAATAATGAATTACAATTAATGATGTAAGATAAGATTAATTTAATTTAGTTTAGTTTAATATATAGGTAGCAGTAGTAGTAGTAAAATACTTTAGGTAAATTAAATAAATGCAGATTAGATCACATTTCTTAAAATACCAACAAGTATAAATGTAGATAATCAGAGAACTAAGACCCTAATTCTCTGATTTCTCATACTTTTATACTCCTCGTGTTTTCCCAAATTGGATATTTAATCTATTGTCATTTTCAATCGAATAAATCTACAGGCTCCAGTATCAACTAATATCGCGTATTATGCAGATGATAATATCAAAGTTACAATTTCCGACAGCAATAAGCTTAATAATACTATTGTAGGAGCAGCGAAGACTTACAAAGCCACAATCACAAATGAAGGGCGTACGGTAACTAACTTTAAAGTGGGTATAGTTAATAAAGCAGAGGGCATGAGCTGGAAAAACCCTAGCTGTCCTGAGAATTTCCAGACTGGTAGCTCTTGTCAAATTGAGATTACTTACACTCCAACTAAAGATACTGGCGGTATAAGCACCAGTCAGCTGGCATTACAGGGTAAGTATAAGAATGTACTGGGTAATTCCAAAGAATACTCTCACAGACAGGTAATCAATTATTCAGCATTAGCTACAGCCAGTTTATTAAGTATTACTAAGCTTTCAAATGGTGATTTATTGAATGTGACAGCAAATGGTGGTAGCAAAACTGTTAAATATGAAGTTAAGAATACCGGACCTAGCGATGAAGCAAACTTTACCACAACGCTTACCACTAAGCCATACATCGCCGGACCTAACAATTTAACTAAAATTGATGGTCTTGAAGTTTCTTCAGCTAACTGTACCGAAGGTAAAGGAATTGCTGTTGGTGGAACTTGTGAAGTAGAGTTGAAATATACCCCAACCAAAGTTGTCTCATTCCAAGAGATTTATGTGGGTGTAGATTATGATGCAAATGATGGTAATGGTCATGGTTTGGGAGGGATTCAGGCTAAGTCAGCAGTCTTTGATGTATCTGCAACTGAAAAATTAGTTCCTCAATTTAATCTTAGTCAACAACCTACCAAAGTGCCGACTCTATTAGCTGGTAATGGTACAGCAGCAGCTCCATATAAATTTAGTGCTACGCATAAAAATGATCAGCTGGAAGTAACATACAGTATAAAAAATGATGGCACCGCTAATGGTAAATTCCAGCTTAATCTACCAGCAATTAATGCTGCAAATGCTGCTTATGAGGTAAAAGGCTGTGGCGATGGTCAGGAGATAGATCTGGAACTAGGCAAGGAGTGCAAATTAACTATACTGGCACCAACTGAAAAATGGCTAGCGAATAACTTTGGCAAATATGAAGATGTAACTCAGGGAAGTGTCACTATCCCTGTTAGTTATACTATGGATGGTGAGAAACAGGATGGAGAGTTATTGCATATCCAGTTTAACCGTAGTTCACTTGACATGAGCTATGAACCAAAGCTAGAAAGAACGGCAAAAGGCTATACAGCAACAGTCATTGCTAGACTTGAAAACCCGAATGAAGCAGGGATCAGTTATCCAATAACGATAACCCCAAGATCTGGAGCTGGTTCAAGCAATCTGGAATACGCTGATGTAATCACCTGTAGCATTAACGGACCACAGGCACAGGAGAATCAAGACACATGTACCGCAACAATAGTCTTCCCTACTGATTCATTCAATGTAAATGGGATGTTTACCGAGGTTGAGGCATATCTGGAGGCAAAAGAGAACTCAACTGATAAGTATCCTATTGCTAAAAAGATTATCTTTGATTTTAGTTCGCAACCAACGGCTAATGCTAGCATTAGCAAAGCTATAGCCGAAACCAGATTCACTGGTGTATTGGAGGATAAGAATTTGAATGACAAATACCACAATAAGCTGATTTATGGAGCCAAAGAAAAGCTACCATTTGAAATCAAGGTAACTAATGTAACTGAAGCTTCAGCTCAGGTAGTCGGTAAAGATAAGGATAGTGTTACAGTAGATGCATCCGATTGTACTAGTTCAAGCATTACCACTCATGGTAACCATGAGTGTACTATCAAAGGAACATATACTGTACCCGATTTTGTAAATAATCCTAGCGAAGATGCAGACAAATACCAAACCGAAACTTTTAGCTATGATTTTACAGTAGAAGTCAATGGTACTGATGTATGGGAAAACCAATATAGCAAGGAGTTATCATTTGCTGCTACTGATTTACTAAGAGTTATGTTGGCTGCTGTTAATAATAAAGATAATGATAATTATCACACACCTAATTATGGTTACACCTATGGACTATTCTTAGTAGGAGATAATGTTATTTCTCAGCTAGATAAAGATGGAAATCCTTTAAATACACCATTTAATAAATGGGGTTTATATTCTGGATGTGCTAGCATTTTAAGAGGTAATCTAAGTGTGTACCAGCTAAATGCTCAGAATAATAAAGGGAATACTAAACCAATATATATAGTTGGGGAAAGAAACACAGGCTCTTATGGTTATCCTTCACACATACCGCATGGGAGTTCAACTAGGAAAACACTATTTAGTATTACTAGATTACTCCAGATACACCAAGATAAAAACCTGTATCCCTATAGCAGTAATTTCTGCACCTCCAACTATATTGATGATACAAACAAAGTCCGGCTGATAAAGAGCAATGAACAATTGGAGCCAGGTCATTATCAAGCTACATTTTATTGCATAGCTAGTGAAGATTCTTATTATACCCGTGTTATCAAGTTTAACTTTGACTGGGATAAACAAAATTAAGCTATTTATCTTTCTCATCTTGGGAAATTATGGACATAAAGCCATAAAATGGCTTTATGTGGATTAACAATTTTAAAGGAGTTAAGTCATGGATAGATTGCAAGATGTTCCTGCAACTGACCGTACTGATGCTGGTAATCTTTACTGGTAAAATTTATAAAACTGTAATTTTAACAAGGAAATATTATGAACAAGAGATCTCATCCCTTTTTGTTGTCAACTGTTATCGCATCTTCATTATGTGGCTGTGCAATTAATAATAGCAATCTTGGTTATGGGGGACAGCCAACCGGAATTATCGTAGCTGATTACAAAACTCCGGGAAATTTGGCTAACCCGCAAGTTGCGCCAACTAAAACCGGTCGGGCGTGTACGAAGGGTGTTTTATGGGTAGCTGCTTGGGGTGATGCCGGAACCAATACAGCTATGCAAGCTGGCAATATTACTAAAGTCTCAAATGTTGAATATGATAACTACCGTATTTTAAACGGTTTATATAGTGAATATTGTACTATTGTTTATGGTGAATAATCCGGTAATAGATAATATCTAGAGTCTAAGCAGCAATTTGCTATCATCCCTATGACAACTAGGCGCCGCTTTTTGAGAAGCGGTGCGCCTGTTTTTCCCTACTAAATTAGTCAAAAAAATAACTCTCTTCCGCTCGCAAACCGAGTTTATATAAAGAGAGCAAAAACCTAATAACTGAAGCTGACAAAAAAGATGGTAATAATAACCTTCGATTAGGCTATTATCACCAATGAGGAGAGAAATGAAGAACTTTTCTAAAATGGAACCCTGATTCCAGCTTCGGCACCAAATGCATTGTTCCAAGGTAATGCCGGATTACCTGGTTTATTAGCACCAAAAGTACTACCTTGCAATAGCACTGCACCATAAAGCGTTACCTTATTGGCAAAAGTATGGCTATAATTGGAGTTTATTTCTTGGGTGGAAAACATATTTCCTGACATACCACCACCAAAAATTCCACCCAGACGTGTCCATTGCTGATAAACTGACAATTCTAGATTATCCCGGTCAGTAAAGTTAAATCCTTGTCCGCCAAAAATACGATAATCATAGCCCCCGGCAGTATTCATCCGTAGCCGTTGCCCAACAAACTGATAATATGTATCATTATATTGCGTGGTATAGCGGAGAAACTCCTCAATTCGCTGAGTTTGTGATGAGGGCGATCCTCCCCCAGTCCAGATAAGTTGATCTAACCGAATAATATTAGTCAAGCCAAATGAGGTACCGTAGCCCGCCTGAAACCTGAAGCGTAAATTTTGCTGCCCACTATTATTCCATGTCTCAGAACCATTAATTCCATCGTTATTATAGCTTGCCTGTGCCGAGCCACCAAGTATCCAACCATTACCAATTTTGCTATCAAAGCCAATTTGCATTACAGATACCGCATCCTGAAATGATACACCACCTGGTCCAGGGTCTAAATCAAGCTCCAATATCACATATGGGCTTAAAGGTACATTAGCCGCAGTTCCTGTTGAATCATCCAGAAATAACGGAACCTCGGTAATAGCAGATTCAGACTTATTCTTATATTTATTGCTTGGAGCTAGATCAAGAAGTAGTCCGGGCTTTTCCAGCGTTTTTTGATTTGCCATATTTGTCGAGGTTGTTGCTATAGTATTGGCGGAAATAGCTCCGCCGCTATCATTATTTGTATCTAGCAATAAAGGAACATCGAAAATGACTCCTGATTCAGACTGATATCTGCCTGCTGGAGCTGACTCATAAAATAACCCTGGTATGCCCAGATTATCAGCAACAGTCTCAGTAGGAGCAATTACTAATGCTGAGGTGAATAAAAAATTTTTTATATTTATGCTCATAGCCACAAGATTAATTATTTGATTTATTAAATAATAATTCGTTAATCAAATTACCCATAGCTTTTTGTGCCGTTGGTATTGATAAAACTCCGAAATGATCCGCTTTTGGATAGTAGCTGAATAATAGATTACTACTATTACCAAGCATTTCATTTACATAATTGATAGTTAATCGCGGATTATTATAAATATCATTACCACCTTGAAGAATCAAAGTCTTACCCGGTAGCTTGGTTGGTACTAAATCATAGTCTCTCAGTGCCTGATTAAATTTTGTATCATTAATAGCCTTATCATATCTGAATCCTGGGTAGTCATTTGCGCTCCAGTTATTAGTACTATCATAGATCGCATTCGATAAATCATAAAAACATAGCTTGACATCGTGACTATAAATATTAAACATTGCTGGTGTAAACAGTATAGCCGGGTCAATCTTGTAACCAGAGATTACTAATGAGTGGACGACTAATGTTATCAAAGCATTATCATTACTTAAGGTACCTCGTAGCCCTTCATAGTCATGATCACTATATTCTTCTTTAATATTTTTCCAATTATTACTCAAAGTTGCAGTAATATTTATAAGTGGTGATACCGCTATAGTTCCCTTATAATGCAATGATTTGTCCGCCTGTGTTGCCAGCGACGAATATTCAGCTGTAGCGAGTGCAGCATTTGCACCAATAAAATTCCCGAATGCCAGCCAGTCTCCAGAGAATTTGTTCCCCAAAAGATGTTTGGTAGCAACCACTGCATATATCATTGAATTTGCTAGGCTACGTTTATTCAAAAATGGGTGTCCGCTAGCAGGGACTCCCAATTGTAGTACACCCATCCTTCATAATCCGGCACTACCACAACGATACCAGCTTTTAGCAAGTTGGCAATCTGTTTATCATAGCGCCACCGACCTGTTTGCATGAGTTGGATGCTTGGTGAACAATTGCTAACAATGCCGCCATTATCGTGCCCAAAAACGATTAATGGAAAACCATTAGCTGGTAGTGAGGTTTTAGGTATAAATATCATGGCAGTAGCAGTTATCTGTGCGCCTGTTACTGATGGCATTTTATAGCTGATTACCCCACTTTGGCTAGTTACTGTAGAGATTATTGGAGGTAGCTTGCCTAGAGACATGGTACCATATACAAGGTTGCTATCATTTGCAGATACTGATGTTTCCGCATGTACTTTATTATATGGCAACAGGAGCATAACCATAAAGATAATGACTACTGGCAAGACCCTTAGTAAGTGTAAAAATATCATGATTAACCCCCTTGTCATAATTTATGATTTAATCTATTTAAAGGCTTTGCAATTAGTACTAATTTGTGTAACTTCAGTAAAGCCCTCAGCAATTTCTTTATCTGAATTAAATTTATTTGCTGCTTAATCTTGTTTATCCCAGTCAAAATTAAACTTGATCATACTAATTACAGGGGGTATTTTAGGTGAAGACACCTAATTTTAAAACACCAAACGACATCCACATAATTTGCACCAGATACAAATACACCACCCAAATATTAACCCCCTACAGAAGTTGTCACTACAGCAATATCCGTGAGGAATATCAATTAAAAATTCTGGCTTCCATCCCCTAATTTGAGCTACTAGACAGTAACGGTTTATCTGCAAGTTAAGTTACACTAACGGCTTTAGGTTAATTACAGTTAATTGTAGATTTACGATATAGTCATGACATATTAAGCAAATTATGTAATAAAATAGAGTATTATTGGGAGCTGTACGAATTGAATGAACCAACCAGCAATAGATATTTCTTGCGTATGCTATCCAACCAAAAGGATTAATTTATGAATCAAAAAAAACCAAATTTTATCTGATGATGATTTTTTTGAGTATTACTGCTCTTCGGCAAATGTTGTCTTTAATAATGGTGAACAGGAGGCTATCTTTATAAAAGACAAAAATTATGTTTTTCGTTATATTTCTCCAGGATATATATCTGATTTTGATCCAGAGAGAAACGTTTTAATTGAAACTCCTGAAGATTTACAGACCGAAGAAGAAAAAGCACGATCTAAAATCATATTACAACAAGATGAACTAGTTCGCACAAATTTAGAAACTCGTAAATATCTTTGTGTTGATAAATATAACCATATCATACTAATTCATAAATCACCAATTATTAATCCTTCAACTAATAATTTCGTTGGAATCCTTGGTTGTGCACAATCATTTATGCTACCAAACGTTTTAAACATAGTCTATAAAATTAATGGAATTAATTTTGGGCTAATCAATAATGAACAATCCAAACCACTAAAGTATCAATTAACTCCCCGACAACATATGGTTTTATTCTTCTATGTTAATAAATATTCTTATAGTGAAATTGCAACAATTATGACAACCTTGGGTCATAAAATTTCAGCTGGGCGAATAAATGACCACTTGGAAAACCTAAAATATATCTTTGCAGTGAAATCTAAAGAGCAATTAATAGAAAAAGCTATTAGTCTGAAATATCACCTATTTATTCCACGTCAACTTCTTAAAATAGGAAGTTATGAACTTAATGATATTATGCTCATTTCTGAATAATAGCATATAATAATGTGGAATGAGAGCCATACCCCTAAAACTGATAGCTTAGAAGCAAGCCCATTAAGAGTATTAGGAAACCAAGATAACAATTATTATAATGAAGGAATCTAGAAATGCATAATTTTACTTTATATAACCCAGTAAAAGTTTTATTCGGTAAAGGACAAATCGCTGAGCTGGCAAACCTCGTTGCCAAAGATAAAAAAATCTTGATGACTTATGGTGGTGGTTCAATTAAGGAAAATGGTGTTTATCAGCAGGTAATGTCAGCTCTTAATGGGCATGAAATTATTGAATTTGCCGGCATTGAAGCCAACCCTGAATTTAACACACTAATGAAGGCTGTTGAAATCTGTAAAACTGAAAAAATTGATCTAATTTTAGCAGTTGGTGGCGGCTCAATTATCGATGGTACAAAATTCATTGCCGCTGCGGCCAATTATGCTGGTGATCCTTGGGAAATTATGACTAAGCCAGATGCAAAGATTAACTCAGCAATACCATTTGGTACTGTGCTCACCTTGCCAGCTACTGGTTCAGAAATGAACTGTGGAGCAGTAATCTCAAGAAGAGAACTAAATGATAAGCTTGCATTCATGAACCCGCTAGTATTTCCACAATTCTCGATTCTTGACCCGGAGACAACCTACAGCTTACCTAAACGCCAATTACAAAATGGTATTGTAGATCCATTTATCCATGTAGCCGAACAGTATCTAACAACTGATCTAAATACACCTATTCAGGATGGCATGGCAGAAACAGTATTAAAAACTTTGATTAAGGTTGGTAAAGATATTGTAAATGGTACACAGGATTATGATACCCGTGCTAGCTGGATGTGGGCAGCGACCAATGCACTAAATGGCTTTATCGGAGTGGGTGTAGATCATGACTGGGCAACTCATATGATAGGTCATGAATTAACTGCTGCTTATGGATTAGATCATGCTCAGACACTAGCAATCGTAGCACCAAAACTTTGGCGGCATCAAATGGAAAATAAATCTGCGAAACTACTAAAATTCGCTCACAATGTGTGGGGATTAGAAAACAGTCATGATGAAATTGCAATCAAGCAAAGCATCATTTTGACTGAAGAATTCTTTGCTAGTCTCGATATAAAGCTAACTTTGAAAGAGTATGGAATTTCGCCAGATTATGATAAGATAATTAAAAATTTATTTAAATATAGTAAAAATCCTCTTGGTGAAAGAGGTAATTTAGATGAGAAAGCGGTAAAAGAAATTCTGCAAATGGCATCATAAAAATAAAGCCGGGTAAATACCCCGGCTTCATTTTCTAAGGAACCTTAGTTACTACAATGCCATTCTACGCATATCAGATAATACCTGAGCTAAGAAAGTAGTAAACTTAGCAGCCAAAGCTCCATCAATAATCCGATGATCAAATGATAATGATAGCGGCAACATCAAGCGCGGTGCAAATTCCTTACCATTCCAAACTGGCTCAATTGCTGATTTAGACACACCAAGAATAGCCACTTCTGGAGCATTGATAATCGGCGTAAATGCAGTTGAGCCAAGACCACCAAGACTGGATACAGTAAATGTACCACCTTGCATATCTGTTGGCTTCAATTTACCATCACGTGCAGATTTTGCCAAAGCTGACGTTTCCTGAGCAATCTCAACTAGTCCTTTTTTATCTGCATCTTTTACCACTGGGACAGTCAGACCATTTGGCGTATCTGCGGCAAAACCGATATTGAAGTACTGTTTATAAACAATACTATCACCATCAATTGAGGCATTAAATTCTGGGAATTTTTTAAGTGCAAATACTGATGCCTTAATCAAGAAAGCCAATGGTGTAACTTTAATCTCTGCTCGTTTATACTCTTCATTAAGCTGTTTACGAAATTCTTCCATATCGGTAATATCAGCTTTTTCAAACACAGTAACATGCGGGATCATTATCCAGTTACGCGCCATATTTCCGCCAGAGATTTTTTTGATTCTGGTCATTTCCTTACGTTCAACCGGACCGAATTTGGCAAAATCAACTTTTGGCCATGGCAATAGATCAAGTCCAATACCAGAGCCACTAGAGGCAGCAGCACCGTTACTAATTTGACCAGTCATAACACCTTTCACAAATGATTTCACATCATTTTCAGTGATACGACCTTTAGTTCCTGTGCCTTTAACCTTACCTAGATCAACTCCGAGTTCACGAGCAAGTTTACGCATCGACGGAGAAGCAAATGCTTTGGTAAATGAAGCCTCATCAACTACGGCTACTGGTGCAGACGGTGCAGCTTTTGCTACGGATTCAGTTGCAACTGGGGCTACTGGGGCTGACGCTTGTGGAGATGCTGGAGCTGGATTGGCTGCTGCAACTGTTGCACCCCCAACTGTTTCAACTAGCATAATCAGGTCACCCTGACTGACTTTACCACCAACAGCAACCTTCAATTCCTTAATTACACCAGTAGCAGTAGATGGAACTTCCATAGTTGCCTTATCTGTCTCCAGTGTCATGATAGTATCATCTTCTTTGATGCTATCACCCACTTTAACTGCGATCTCTATAATGGCTACATTACTATGCCCACTCAGATCTGGTACTGTAACCTGAACTGTTTGGCTACCACCAGTAGGCGCGACTACCTTCACAGGCTCATTAGCAGGAGCAGATTGTTGCTCATTAACTGGCTCGGCTACTGGAGCTGTAGTTGTGGCAGCACCTTCAGCCTGAACCTTTATAACTACATCACCTTCGTTTACTTTTGAACCAACCTGAACCAAAACTTCAGTAACAACCCCAGCTACTTCAGCAGGCACTTCCATCGTTGCCTTATCAGTCTCTAGCATCAAAAGATTATCATCAACCTTAACTACATCACCAACTTTTATATAAACTTCAGCAACATTTACGTCACTATGTCCGCCAATATCAGGGATTTTTAATTCTATTACACTCATTGTTTAGCCTCATTATTATCTGAATAATTACCTCTGGAGCAAGTACCTGTTTCAGAGTCGCAACCACAACCTGTATTCTTGTATGCATCACATGATTGCTGGTCACCCCCGGAACATCCGGCAGAAAGATTCTGGCACAAATTATTGACAGCACCCTGATTACGTCCATCTGTCGCATAACTTGAACCGATCAGCAAACATCCAGTGAGTATCAATAATTTGTACATTCTAATCTCCAGTTAAACTTCCCAAGGATTAGCCTTGTTAGTATTAATACCATACTTGCTAATTGCCTCAGCTGCTTTAGTAGCATCAATCTGCCCTGCCTCAGCAAGAGCACTTAATGCAGCTAAAACTACATAATAGCGGTTAACTTCAAAGAACTCGCGTAATGCCTTACGGTAATCAGAACGACCAAATCCGTCAGTACCTAAAGTTACGTATTTACCCGGAACATACTCACGAATCTGATCTGAGTAAGCACGAATATAATCCGTTGACGATACAGTTACGATAGCACCCGTTTTCTCCAGTAAGCTAGTAACAAATGGTTTAGCTTTTTCTTTACCAGGATTAAGCATATTATGCCGAACAATAGCACGTCCATCACGGGCAAGCTTATTATAAGATGTTGCCGAGAAGAGGTTAACCTTAACACCAAAATCTTGAGCTAACAAATCAGCAGCAGCAATAACTTCGCGGAAAATTGTACCACTTCCCATAAGATTAACACTAACATTGCCATCGCCAACTGTCTTAAACAGATAAGCGCCACTGATAATATCTTGTTCAGCACCCGCAGGGATTTCTGGATGATGATAATTCTCATTCATAGTTGTTATATAGTAGAATTTATCTTTATTCTCTACATACATTTCTTGCATACCATGCTGAAGAATTGTTACCAACTCATACGAGAAAGTCGGATCATAAGTTTCACAATTGGGAATTAAC
>ARYC01000021.1:0-11765 GCA_000711775.1 Oxytricha trifallax
TTCAAAAATGCCACCAGATTAGTACCGATTGTAACTTCAGAGCCCACATAGAAAAATATCGCCCCCATCCCAAAAATTAGGTTTAAGTGATTTAAGGCAAATAACTTACCCCCAGTGTCATGAGATGCATATTCTTCTTTGGTATGCAAAAATTTATAAATCATAAGCGCCAGCAAGCCAAAAAAACCTGCTAGTATGATATACGGATATTTAAGGTTTTCAGAATTGCTTTTTACTTGAAGTAATTCGTAAAATACAAGAACACCAATAATTGGTGCGATTGCCGTTGCCAAAGAATTGAACCCACCAGCAAGATTTAAACGACTAGCAGCAGTATCAGGATTTCCAGTAATAAGCACTAGCGGATTAGCTGAAATTTGTAGGAAAGTAAAGCCAAAACCTATAGCAAAAAGCCCAGTTAAGAATATTCCGTAACTTTTATAAATAGCTGCTGGAACAAATATTAAACAACCAGTGGCAGAGAGAATCAACCCAAAGAGAATTAAACCTTTATAGCCCAGATTCTCAAAGAACTTAATTCCAAATTTGGCTGCCATAACATAAATCAATGAACCAATGAAGTAAGCAGTAAAAAAGGCAAAAGCTACTAGATTTGCCTGAAAATGAGAGATTGAGAACAACCCTTTAAATATTGGCGTTAAAAGATCATTTAAACAGGTTACAAATCCCCACCCAAAAAACAAACAGTATAAAACAATAAAATTAAGTGTATTATTTTGCTGCTTCATAAAAAAATCCTACAAAACGTTTGTAGGATTATATCATTTATATAAAAGAATTAACCATTAATTGATGAATAACAGTTATCCAAAACTGGATAACTGTTATTGATTATTTTCTAATACTCATTCACCAGCAAAGAACCCTTTTACCTTATCAAAAAAAGATGCTGATTTTGGATGATGTGGCGAATTTGCACCATTACTACTTTCTCCAAACTGCTTTAACAATTCTTTCTGGGCATCAGTTAATTTAACTGGCGTTTCAACATAAATATGACAATATAAATCACCAACTAGCACACTACGTAACCCTTTAATACCTTTTTCACGAATACGTAATACCTGATTGGTTTGCGTTCCCTCTGGAATTTTAAGTTTTACTGTTTTACCATCCAATGTTGGAACATCAACTTCACCACCAAGCGAAGCTGTTACAAAATTAATTGGAATTTCACAATGTAGGTCTTTACCCTGCCGCGTAAATACTTTATGCTGTTTTACAGTTACATGAACATATAAATCACCATTTGGACCGCCATTTAAGCCAGCTTCACCCTCACCAGTTAGACGAAGAGTACTACCATTTTCAACAC
This sequence comes from Oxytricha trifallax, assembly GCA_000711775.1. NCBI lineage: Eukaryota > Ciliophora > Spirotrichea > Sporadotrichida > Oxytrichidae > Oxytricha > Oxytricha trifallax. The sequence goes on from ARYC01000021.1 coordinate 1,337, forward strand.
CAGCCGGAATCGTAACTTTAACTTTACGATTTTCCTTGATTAAGCCACTTCCACGGCAATCGGTACATGGGCTTTTAATCGTTTTACCCCTACCATGACAGTCCGGACAAGTTTGCTGTACTGAGAAAAATCCTTGGGCAAAACGAACCTGACCTACACCGTTACAAGTTTTACAAGTAACCACATCTTCAGGTTTTTTGGTACCTTTACCATCACAAGTGCCGCATTTCTCAGTGCGTGGAAATTTTATTTCCTTCTCTACACCAGTAGCGGACTCCTCCAAAGTAATCTGAATATTATACTCAAGATCACTACCACGCATCGCACCATTTGGGTTTCTACCTCCGCCACGTCTGCCACCACCGCCAAAAATATCACCAAAGACATCAAAAATGTCTTCAAATCCGGCACCACCAGTAAACCCTTCAAACCCACCGCCACCAGCAGAATTACCCCCAACACCAGCATGACCAAATTGATCATACATCTGACGTTTTTGGGCATCAGAAAGCACCGCATAGGCTTCTTGCAATTCTTTAAATTTGTCCTCAGCCTCTTTTTTTTCCTTATCTGGCAACGTAGAAACCCGATCTGGGTGAAATTTCATTGCTAGTTTACGATAGGCTTTTTTTATTTCATCATCTGAGGCACCCTTAGCTACACCTAGAACCTCATAATAATCACGTTTGGACATTTTTATTAACCCTAATTAAATTTAATTGTTATAGTTAGACAAGATATGGTATCTTTCAAGATTTTTTCAAGAGTAAGATTTGGAATAATTCAGAAAATCAGAGAAAAATGATTTGGAGACAACATCCATATATAAAAAATTGCAGCTCAGCATTAAATCTAGTTATCAGGAAATAACAACGCCTTCATGCTTTAATAGCCACTTTTTGATATCAAGACTAAAAAATATATTACCAGAATTGAATCCACCAAGCTTGTTATTAGCAGCAATTATCCGGTGACATGGAATAAACACTGGCAGTGGATTTTTACCACAAGCACCACCAATAGCCCGAGGTGCAGAATGAATAAGACTTGCGGCATCACTATAGCTAATAGTACACCCACGTGGAATTTGGCGAATTATCTGCCAGACTTTTAGCTGATGAATACTACCATCAAAACGATATGGAAGATTAAACTGATAGTCAGGGTTCTGGCTATACTCATCCAACTGCCGAATTATTTCGCTAGTTAACTCATACTTTACTCCGGAAATCTCTGGTAAGGAATCATCTCGTCTAGCAAAATTTGCACGATAGATATAATCATGATCATGCTCAACCTGTAACATAAACCCAGGGAAAGAGTAATTTAGTCGAGTTAATGCGAACATAATTTATGGTCCCGTACAAAAATCTTTTAAAAATTGGTAATCCTGATTTTTTGGCTGTTTAGCGATGTTTTTAAACATAGCACAGTATTTACGTCCATTACCGCATGAATTATCATCTAACATGACACCATCTTGATAGCAGCCATCCTGAACTGCTATTTTAAGTATGTCAGTTGCTGACATTTTGCCAAATTTTTGCTTAACATCTGTAGTTTTTGCTTTATTAAGCTGACCAACTATACCATTTTCATAACGATAACTAACCGTAAAGTCATCACCAAGATATGGATTATTTTGTGGCATTACCATTATTACTGAGTTGCTTTCCTCAATAATTGCAGTTAATGGTAAACAGGAACCAAATGGCTTGGTAATATTTAGCTTATCAGTAATAGTTAACATCACATACTGGCGGCTACATTGGTTTCCACCCTGGTCGAATCCCAAAAGCATCACCTGATTATCGCCTATACTGAAGCCCTTAATGAGTTCAATTGGGGAAACTGTGGTTAGTCCGGCAGGATTACCATCAAGCATCAAAGAATATTGACCGACACCTTTTTCCTCTTCAAGCTTAGTGCTTTTGAGTACTCCGGCAGAAGTCTTAATCCCAGCCTCTAGCATTGCTGTTAAACTTAATTTCTCAACCGTCCCTGCACTGGCAGCCAATAATTGCGACTCAGAATGATTGACTACTTGCGAATACTCAACTACGCTACCGCTCTGATCATGATTACGTAAATATAACCAACCACCAGCAACAGTAGCGACTATTAAAACAATTCCAATAATTTTTTTCATTAAAATCTTATATTGTCAGAAATTAATTATTTCGGCATTGGTGGCGTACCTTGTCCACCCTGCTGTTGCATCATCTGGCGACGTTTGGGAAAACACTCTGGGTGACTTTCAAAAATCTGCCGATTCTGCATCATTAGTTTACCCATGGTACAAGCATCTTTTTTATCATAAGCAGCATCAATTGCCTGATGATTTTGTTTCATTTGCTGATGATATTGCTTACACGAAGCGGGTACACTTTCAGCCATCATCGGCATATTTGGCGCAGCAAATACAACTCCAACATTTAATAAACCAGCGAATACTAATAGTTTTTTCATAGTAAATCCTTTTTTATTTTAGAACATCACAACCCATATACGAACGTAAAACTTCTGGCACTGTTACTGAACCATCTGCATTTTGATAGTTTTCAAGTACCGCAACCAAAGTACGTCCGACCGCAAGCCCAGAGCCATTTAAAGTATGGACTAAACGATTTTTGCCCGCGTTATCTTTAAATCGTGCCTGCATCCTTCTTGCCTGAAAATCAGTCATATTTGAGCACGATGAAATTTCACGATAGGTATTTTGTGATGGAACCCAAACTTCAAGATCATAAGTTTTGGCAGCACCAAAAGTCATATCACCACCACAAAGAGTTATAACACGGTATGGTAATTTTAATGCTTTTAATACATTCTCAGCACATTGCACCATTGCTTCCAAAGCTTCAAATGATTTATCCGGATGAACAATATTAACCATCTCAACTTTATCAAATTGATGCATGCGGATCATACCACGAGTATCACGACCATAACTACCTGCTTCACTTCTAAAGCATGGCGAATGGCAGCTATACTTAAATGGTAACTCTTCTTCTTTATAGATTTCGCCAGCTGCAAGGTTAGTAACAGATACTTCTGAAGTTGGAATCAGATACATATCGTCATCGCCACGCTTAGTTTTAAATAAGTCTTCTTCAAATTTTGGTAATTGCCCGGTACCATATAATGAATTGGCATTCACCAAGTACGGTGAGTAAACTTCAGTGTAACCGTGTTCAGTAGTATGTAGATCAAGCATAAATTGAGCTAATGCGCGGTGAAGTTTGGCAATATTACCTTTTAGAAAGGCAAATCGGCTACCTGAGACTTTAGCACCAGCTTCAAAATCAATCCCGTTATTAAGGCTAGCTCCCAAATCAACATGATCTTTTACCTGAAAATCAAAGTCACGTGGAACACCTACCCGACGAACTTCAACATTAGCTGTCTCATCATTGCCAAGTGGTACCGACTCATGCGGTAAATTGGGTACAGTAGCCAGATAAGCATTTAACTCATTAGCAACATTATTGAATCCCGTCTCAACAGATTTTAATTCATCACCCAAGCCAGCAATTTCTGCCATTATAGCTGAAGTATCTTCACCTTTTGCTTTTAGCTGACCAATCTGCTTCGAGTTTACATTACGTTTTGCCTGTAGCTCTTCTGTTTTTACCTGCAACTGTTTACGTTCTTGCTCTAACCGATTAAATAATTCTTTATCAAACTTAAATTTTTTAATAACCAGACGTTCGGCAATCTCATCAAGGTTATTACGTAATAAATTCACATCCAACATCTTAGTAGCTTTCCACTTAATATAAATTATCAGGTAGGTATTTTATCACTTTCCTAGTATGACATTGATAACTGTCTTAAAATTAGTAAATAAATCATCATTGTAAGGAATCTGGATTTTTTAGAATGATTAATGATAGATAAAATTAAAAATATGAATAGAAAAAACTAATTATAAGTAAACTTTATAGAGTGAATATTTATAACATTGAAAAATCCTGAAGTGAATTGATAATTGAAAAAAAAATATTTAAAAAGATTAGTTTAGTTAAATTTAATATGACTAGATAAAAATTCTTTTTATTAATTTTTTTAATAAAAAATTGTTGATATAAATATAAAGCTCAGAGCATCAATTTTTGGAATATTTTTCAATTTAAATATATTCTAATATAAAAGATCTCTACATTTATCAATACTTAATAAGCAGATATATTAGTTTTATACGATTAAATATTAAAAATAAATCAATTTAAACTTTTATATTAAAAGTTTTTTCCAATTTTTTTGGTTAAGTTGTTTTAATTGTTTAATTAATTTATTATTAAGATTAAAATTAGATAATATTTAAATAATCAGCAGTTTTTATTATTTTTTTTACAATTTCTCAATTATTAGTATTTATTATTATATTAATTTTTTTGAAATCAAATGTTTAATTTTCCTCGTATTTTAGGATATTTTTATTATATTTCTAAAATCTTTTTTTTCAATAAATTACTTAATCACTAAAATAATATGCTTAATTGATTTAAATATTTTTAAAATAAGAATATTAGAATTTATTATTTTTCATTTTAATTAAAAATTAAAATTAATATATAGATCTACGCTTGAATGAGCCTTTCAAAATAATTAAACAAATATATAATTAAATTATATTGTCTTATGCCTAAAATCAATTTACGAGTAGCAGACAATATAATATACAAAATTTTGAATGAATTTCTAAAATAAAGATAAGCAAAATTTTAAATAATTGATAATTTTGTCGATAATATAATTACTTTATGATTAAAATAATATCTATTAGATTATATGATATGAGAAACCATTTATTGAACAATACTTATGTTTATCGTTTATTTAAATTTAATTATTGGCAAAGCTAAATTTGTATGATACTACAATATTCCTTAGATTTTTCTATTTATTTACTTTTATGTAAATTAAATAAAAATAATAAATAAAAGAAAATTTTCTTAAAAAATATTAGGATATTTAATTATGTCTATTTATTATATTATTAATTATAAATATTAACTATCCATTTCCCAAAATTAATAAGAATTTTCTACCATAATAATACTAAAATTATATAAAGAAAATATCCAATATTAATTATTTCATAAATTTTGATTTTTAATGCATAATTTTAATAATGTAAGTCATTCTTATAATTATTTACTTCACAATAATAAATAATAACTACTTTCTTCCCCCACAAATTAATTGTATAGTTTTATACGTTTACTATTTTAATAATCTTTAAACTTAAATAATTAAAAAAGCTTATCAAGTTTTATCATTATAAATTAAATCTAAACTTATCCTCCTTATAATTTTATTTGAAATAATTTTATCAGAAAAACAATGCAAAATTTAGATTAAATAATTAAATTGTAAATTTTATAGTAAAAGATCTTTTAAAACTGAGGTTATGATATTTTTAAAAATAAAATAATTATTATTAATAATTATATGTTTATGTTTTTTTAAATAAAAAATATATATTTTAATAAGCCTTTACAGGTTTAACAATTTATGAAGGAGGTCGAGAGCAAAGCTTAGCTGATTAAAACTTATATTTTTAAAGTAATTTTTTCCAAATTATATGCTACAACTTGAAAATATTTTAAATTATTTTCAAATTATATAGTTTAGTTTTTTGTTAATACTTCTTTTGGAATAAGGATTAATAAAAACTCCTATAAAAAATTTAATTTTAAAAGATTAATAAATATTTTTGGTTTTATTTTTTTTTATATTTCTCAGTAATTTATTTTAAAACAAATTTTGTGTGCTAGTTATTTAAAAATTCTTAAGCGAATATTACTCATAAATTTTAGATTTTTTTCTTGAATTATTTGAAAAAGAAGAAAAAATGCTATAAACTATTAAAATATTTTAATGGGGTTTGATTAGTTTCTTAATCTCATTGGTTACCGCAATTATAACACAAAAAAACAGTAATTATTATATATTTAATATTCAATAATATGTTTAACAATAATTTCAAGGAAAAAAAATTTTTTCATTATATTAGTTTTTTTATATTTTTAATACAAAATATTTTAAAGCCTTACAAAATAAAAATTTTAATTTCTCAGTGTGACTTCATAATGAAAAATGATATTTCTAATTTTTTTTAATTCGAAAAATGGAGGGCATTCATGCTATCATAATTTTTGAATTTTGTATTCAACTTTTTTTTACAATACCTATTTAAATAAATGAGCCTATAATTTGGTATTTTAAAATGATAATTAAATAAATATCTTATATTCCCTCTCTATATTTATTATGTTCTTATTAAATCAACTATTTTTATTAATTTTCATTAAATTATTTATCTAAATTAATAATGGGTAATATTAAGCATTAATATAATTCTTAAGCTTGGCTTATCCTACTAAAAATTAACATGACATTTTAGATATGAATTATTTAAATATGTTATTTTCTGACCAAGAAATTTTTCTCTCTAATTCTTTATCTATATAACTTACCTAAAATATTCAACAGAAATGTCATTTTATTATCATCAAAACTTTTATAAAATTACTAAAATTCGTATAACATCAAGACTATTTATTTATATCTTAAAATAGAAATAGCTGCTTTCATTTAATTTTATTTATTTGAATAGAAAATATAGATACTGAGATGGCTATATTTTAACTTTAAAAATCATTCTATAGAAATGTGAGAAAAAATGAAATTCAAATAGTTTACTAGTTGATTTTTATATATCTTCCATTTTTACATTTATTGTAGCTAATGATTTTTCATTTTATGTTTAATGAAATAATAATCATAAATATGAATAAAAATAAAATAATTCCTATTAGTTTATGGAAGTGTAAAACATTTATTATAATGCATAAATTGTTAAAAGCTTTTTTTATCATTAAAGATAATAATAAATAAAATTGAATATAAGAATTTGGAATTTGAAAATATAAGCAAATAAAGATCTAAATATGATAAGTTGTTGTACTTGAACAAATATATATAAATCAATTATTTTTAAATATGCATCAATTAAGCAATGATTCACTATGATTTGCTAATGTATGTAGAATGTTTTTTTCTTTTTTATGTCATTTTTGTACAAGAATATTCCTTAATTTAATTTTTAATTTAGTAATCTTTTAATTAGCAATATAAATTAGGTAGAATTATAAATTTTTGAAAAATGGTATTGAAAAATAATTTCGAATTATAAATTAATATGTAAAATTTAAAAACATTAACATTTACTCATTTTTTATAATCAAACTAAAAATAATATCAATATTTAAAAATTAAAATTCAAAATAAATTAATTATTTAATTTGGATTTTTAATCCTTGAGAAGAACTTACTGATTAATTGCTCATTTTAACCATCGGAGGAATTTATTTTAATGTAAATATATCTTTCTAATAAAAACTAAAAACTAAATATAATTTATTAAAAAAGGAGCATCCATGTATATTTTTTACATAACAACAATATCCCATACCCCCACACCCCCCCATACCCCACACCCTACCCCACCCCCTTAAAATACCCCATTTCATATCAAATTTATTATCTACAAGGTCTAAATCGATCTCCTTCAAGACATCTCGACACTCAAGACCCTATTTTATATAAAAGCATATAATTAATAATATATTGTGTTTAATGATTAAAATCAAATAAATTTAACATATCACTGTTTAATACTAAAATCGAACCATCAATCTTAATCGTGACGTCGACATATCTGAGTAAGTTGACGTGGCAAATTCCTTGACGTGGCAGTCATGAAGTAGAAAACTCGTAAAAAACCATTCTCGCTATTACCTAGTCTTCACCCAAAATCAAGATGTCAGCCCAGTAATTAATATATTAAAAAAATTTTAAATCTATTATTACACTTTATTGGAGTAGATTAATCATATTATTTATTTCAAACTTATTCTAAAAAAAGAGTTTCCCATAAGAAATTCGAATTCTTCCTTAATAAATTTAAATTATTACTTTTCCAATCTAAACAAAGTATTAATGTTGTAGTCTTACTATCATATTTTGACTTTAAATATATCATTTTGAAAATTTCAGTAATTAGATTAAAGAGAGATTTTGTTACTTCAATTTTCTTTTAGATTTGAGAATAATAGTTTTTAGTGGAAAAGAATTTAACTAAAGAAAACCTATTGATTAAATAGTATTTCTGTCACACAAATAGAGAAGTAGACGCAACTGAGGATAAAATTAAGAGATAAACTTAAACTTAAAAGAATCAACAATGAAAATCATGATATGGAGGAAAACCAAATCTAATAATTTAAAGGATTTTAAAATTTTGATTAATTTAAATAATTAAAACTATTTGCTTGTTAGGTATTTATCACTTTGAGATTTTAGTTTTAAATCAATATTGTAGGAATACATTTAATTTGGAAAATAAATAATAATTAATAAATAAATATTAAATTCGCGGCAGTTAACTTTCTGGAAACCCTCACATTATGGTACTTGTTCGATAGAGAATTATAAATCAGCTGGACTTTACTATTGCCGGTACTCCTCTATCACATCCCTGAAGCAAGATAAATCGACTTTAATTTTTGGTGATTTGTTTAGTTTATTTTAATGCCGAAATTAAAGTCAATTTATCTTGCTTCAGGGATGTGATAGAGGAGTACCGCCAATAGTAAAGTCCAGCTGATTTATAATTCTCTATCGAACAAGTACCATAATGTGAGGGTTTCCAGAAAGTTAACTGCCACGAATTTAATATTTCATTGATTTTAATTAATTTAATTTTTCCCAAATCAAATGTATTCCTACAATATCAACACTGATTTATATTTCAACATTATTTATATTTCTATTACGACCTATTTATCTATAATAATACTAATGGAGTTTTATAAAATAGGGTATAATATCAAATTGCTATATTTCCATAATTGAAAAACTTCTTCTTTAATTTTTTTTTTACTTATAGTAAGATATTTATATACTATAGTAGGAAAAAAATTTTATAAAATTTTATCCCTTAAATCAACTCCATCCGACATAACTCGAAGAAATAGTATGATTAATTTTTATGTTTTTTATTTTCTTTATTTATAAAGAATAATGGACAAATAGATATTTAAAATAAGAAAATAAAAAACATAAAAAATTAATCATACTATTTCTTCGAGTTATGTCGGATGGAGTTGATTTAAGGGATAAAAAATTTTATAAATTTTTTTCCTACTAAAGTATATAAATATCTTACTATAAGTAAAAAAAAAATTAAAGAAGAAGTTTTTCAATTATGGAAATAAAGCAATTTGATATTATACCCTATTTTATAATATAAATAGGGTCTTTGATGTCGAGATATCATGAAGGAGATCGATTTAGACCCTGTAGATAGAAAATTTGATATGAAATGGGGTATTTTTTAGGGGGTGGGGTAGGGTATGGGGTGTGGGGGTAGGGCTGTGGGGTAGCGGGGTGGTAGGGTATCTCGGTAGGAACATATATTCTTTAATTTTAGTGCTCATTCAATAAATTTTATAGAAAATTATTCATAAATAATAATAAATATTTTAATTTAATTAATATTTTTATTATAGTTATAACAAAACAAATATTTAATTCAATTTTATACTTTTAAATGAATAGCTATTAAAAAACTGATTTAAAAAAACTAAAAAACTATTTATGTTAAAGGAAATGTATTAAATAATAATAATATATTATGCTACAAAATTGGCTTTATATCTTAAATTATCATCATATTATAGTATCTTTCTAATTCTTTAAATCTAACAAATATATAAATTATAATTATTATGACATGAAGAAGTTTAAGAAATGGGATTTTTTCCTACATTATCATATTATGCTTAAATTGATAATTTAGTCTCCTTAAATAACAATTAAACATCACTTTCTTTTAGAAATAGAAAATGCTTCCAAAACCTTTCATTTGTAAAATACCTTTTTACATTAGTTTTTAATCAAGAATATTAATTGATTTAAATAATTTAAAATATTTTTCAAAAGAAATTATTAAATGATTTAAAATAGTAAAGAAACTCCTTACAATTTTCAAAATAAATTCAAAATAAACCACTATATTTATCATGAACATATTTTCAATCAGTGTTGTTAATATTAATAGAAATTTTTTACCGACATTTGAAGTTCTCAAATATTTCCCTTAAAATTTCTTTATTTACAATTTAGTCTGATTTCTAATTCACTTCTTATTATTAAAAATACTTTGAACTTTTTTAAATAACTCATAAATCTATCTGTTTCCATATTTAATCTGGAAATATTTAATCAATTTTTTCAAAGCTTCAAACAATTTATATATTAAAAAAATATAAAACTTTATCAAATGAATGACCTCAAATAAAAAAATGCAATAATTGACTTAAATGACTTTTTAATAGATATAATTTTATTAGCAATT
>ARYC01000022.1:0-30856 GCA_000711775.1 Oxytricha trifallax
AGAGTGAATCAGTGTTTTAAAAATTAGAATTTTTTTAAGGAGAAATTAGATGTCAGCTATTGTCGATATTATTGCTCGTGAGATTCTTGATTCGCGTGGATTCCCAACTGTAGAAGTTGATGTTATCCTTGAGTCTGGAGCTTTTGGGCGGGCAGCGGTACCAAGTGGTGCATCAACTGGTTCGCGTGAAGCTCTGGAATTAAGGGATGGTGATAAAAGCCGCTTTAATGGTAAAGGTGTGTTAAAAGCTGTAGAAAATGTTAATGGTCCAATTACTGAAGCTTTATTAGGTTTAGATGCGCTTGATCAGACTGCCATTGATCAGACTATGCTTGAATTAGATGGTACTGAATTTAAATCAAATCTTGGGGCAAATGCAATTTTAGCTGTATCGGTAGCTACTGCCCGTGCTGCTGCTGATGAATTAGGCGTTCCTTTCTTCAAGTACATCGGTGGTGCAGGTAAAAAGATGTTACCAGTACCAATGATGAATGTCATCAATGGTGGTGCACATGCTAATAATAATCTGGATGCTCAAGAGTTTATGATTATGCCTGTGGGGGCACCTAGCCTTAAAGAAGCTATTCGTTATGGTTCAGAGACTTTTCAAGCATTGAAATCAATCTGTAATGAACGTGGATTCCCAACTTCTGTTGGCGATGAAGGTGGCTTTGCCCCTAATCTCAATAGTAATAAAGAAGCACTGGAAATGATTATTCAGGCAATTGAAAAGGCTGGCTATGTACCAGGCAAAGATATTATGATTGCTCTTGATCCGGCTGCCTCCGAGTTTTATAAAGATGGTCATTACGTTTTATCGGCTGAAGGTCTTAAATTAACTTCAGATCAAATGATTGATTATTGGGAAAACCTGATTGATAATTATCCGATAATTTCTCTGGAAGATGGTTTGTCTGAAGAGGATAAAGATGGCTGGACAAAAATGCGTGCTCGGTTAGGTAGCAAAGTCCAGTTGGTTGGCGATGATGTATTTGTTACTAATCCAAAAATCTTGGCTAATGGAATTAAAAATAAAATGGCAAATGCCTTACTTGTTAAAATCAACCAGATTGGTACCTTAACTGAGACCATTGAAGCTGTAGAAATGGCTAAAACTGCGGGTTGGACTACGGTTATGTCTCATCGTTCTGGCGAGACGGAAGATTCGGTAATTGCTGATCTTGCTGTTGGCTTAAATACTGGGCAAATTAAAACTGGTTCAATGTCGCGTTCAGATCGGATCGCTAAGTATAATCAATTAATCCGAATTGAAGAGATGCTGGGTGAAAATGCTTATTTTCCTGGGCTGGCAGCTTTTTATAATATCAAGTAATTTGCTAACTCTACAAATAAAAATAGCACCCGATAGGGTGCTATTTTTTTAGTAGCTTGATTCATAATTATGCGCATAATCTTGATTAAAAGAAATGTCATCTAATTCATCATCATTTACGCTATCTTCTAGACCATTATTTCTGTTTGCCAGAATATGTACTTCATTAGCAACAATTTCGGTTGTGAAGCGATTGTTGTTCTGCTGATCTATCCATTTTCTGGTGCGTAATCTACCTTCAACATACATATGGCTACCTTTTTTGGCAAATTTACCAATTATTTCTGCAAGCTTGCCATAAACAACAACTCTATGCCATTCAGTTTGCTCTTTTTTCTCACCACTAGCCTTGTCTCGCCAAGCTTCTGTTGTTGCCAAGCTAAAGCTGGTTACTGGTTCACTATTTGTCATATATCGAACTTCCGGATCTCCACCCAGATTTCCAATTAAAATTACTTTATTCACCGATCCGCGCGCCATAAGCCCCCCAAGTTATTATATCAGTATGTAATGGTTTATATCTAAACATGAGTTTATCATAAGCTACTATTTTGCTCAACTTTAATGGCTTAGTGATTATATTGAAATTGCATTTTATATCAGTATGATAATGTGTATGGTTAATAATGTCTCCGTGTGAAATAATTCAAAATTAATAAAAAACGTTGTATTTAGTAACGATTTTATCCATATTTATGTCTCATTATTATTGGGATTGCTTACCCTCTCCGATATATTAGATTTAATCTTACTTGTTGGATAAGAACAAAATAATGGGTTATGAAAGAGGTCTAATAGGCTTAAAAAATAAGATATAGAGTATTTCAGAAAATAACAGTTAGTAAACTTCAGGGGATTTAAGTATATGATATAATCCAGCTACATGTTTACTGAGAAAGAGTTTAAGTGTTTTTAACTAAGACGGATATTGATGAAAAACTGATCATAAAAAAAGAAGCGATCAAAACTTTTGTTTTTGATTTGGATGGCACTATAGTTTACAATGGCAAACCAGTAGATGAAAAATTTAATCAATTGCTATTGGATATCAAAGATGCAGGACATCAGATAATTTACGCTACTGGGCGATCTTTTCGTGATTTTATCCCGGTAATTCCTGAATGGTCAGTCGGTGAACCAAGTGTAGTTTTTGGTGGTGGGCTAGTTATTGCTAATGATGAAATAAAATTTCAGCAATTTATTGATGAAACCTATTTGCATGAAATAATTGAATTCCTTGAAAAAAATCATGTTCATTATTTGGTTGACGGACAAAGCAATTTTTATCATCCATCGAAAGAGCATTGGCTTTATCAGGATATTGTTAAATTAACTGGCAAGGTTAAAGCTGAAAGTGCACACCATGTAATTTGTGATGGTGCTTATAAAATACTTATCCTTGATTTTGAATGGTTAAGCCACTTTCAGCAGTTTATTATTGACAAAGCCCTAACAATAAAATGCCATTTTTATGATAAATGTTTTGATATTATGCCAGCAAATGTCAATAAATATAATGGCTTGAGTATTCTATCCTTGCCAGAAGCGAATAATATTTATGTGTTTGGTAATGATCAGAATGATTTGGAATTAATGCAAAACCTTCCAAATAGCATCATGCTTGGTCATCATCAAGAACTATCTAAATATGCAAAAATCCAGATTCCTTACAATGATGATTTATTTACTAATTTTAAGACAGTTATCAATGTCATACTAGGAAAGTGATAAAATACCTACCTGATAATTTATATTAAGTGGAAAGCTACTAAGATGTTGGATGTGAATTTATTACGTAATAACCTTGATGAGATTGCCGAACGTCTGGTTATTAAAAAATTTAAGTTTGATAAAGAATTATTTAATCGGTTAGAGCAAGAACGTAAACAGTTGCAGGTAAAAACAGAAGAGCTACAGGCAAAACGTAATGTAAACTCGAAGCAGATTGGTCAGCTAAAAGCAAAAGGTGAAGATACTTCAGCTATAATGGCAGAAATTGCTGGCTTGGGTGATGAATTAAAATCTGTTGAGACGGGATTCAATAATGTTGCTAATGAGTTAAATGCTTATCTGGCTACTGTACCCAATTTACCGCATGAGTCGGTACCACTTGGCAATGATGAGACAGCTAATGTTGAAGTTCGTCGGGTAGGTGTTCCACGTGACTTTGATTTTCAGGTAAAAGATCATGTTGATTTGGGAGCTAGCCTTAATAACGGGATTGATTTTGAAGCTGGTGCTAAAGTCTCAGGTAGCCGATTTGCCTTTCTAAAAGGTAATATTGCCAAACTTCACCGCGCATTAGCTCAATTTATGCTTGATCTACATACTACTGAACACGGTTACACTGAAGTTTACTCACCGTACTTGGTGAATGCCAATTCATTATATGGTACCGGGCAATTACCAAAATTTGAAGAAGACTTATTTAAAACTAAGCGTGGCGATGACGATATGTATCTGATTCCAACTTCAGAAGTATCTGTTACTAACCTTGCAGCTGGCGAAATCTATAAAGAAGAAGAGTTACCATTTAAGTATAGCTGCCATTCGCCATGCTTTAGAAGTGAAGCAGGTAGTTATGGTCGTGATACTCGTGGTATGATCCGCATGCATCAATTTGATAAAGTTGAGATGGTTAATATTGTTCATCCGGATAAATCATTTGAAGCTTTGGAAGCAATGGTGCAATGTGCTGAGAATGTATTAAAAGCATTAAAATTACCATACCGTGTTATAACTCTTTGTGGTGGTGATATGACTTTTGGTGCTGCCAAAACTTATGATCTTGAAGTTTGGGTTCCATCACAAAATACCTATCGTGAAATTTCATCGTGCTCAAATATGACTGATTTTCAGGCAAGAAGGATGCAGGCACGATTTAAAGATAACGCGGGCAAAAATCGTTTAGTCCATACTTTAAATGGCTCTGGGCTTGCGGTCGGACGTACTTTGGTTGCGGTACTTGAAAACTATCAAAATGCAGATGGTTCAGTAACAGTGCCAGAAGTTTTACGTTCGTATATGGGTTGTGATGTTCTAAAATAAAAAAGGATTTACTATGAAAAAACTATTAGTATTCGCTGGTTTATTAAATGTTGGAGTTGTATTTGCTGCGCCAAATATGCCGATGATGGCTGAAAGTGTACCCGCTTCGTGTAAGCAATATCATCAGCAAATGAAACAAAATCATCAGGCAATTGATGCTGCTTATGATAAAAAAGATGCTTGTACCATGGGTAAACTAATGATGCAGAATCGGCAGATTTTTGAAAGTCACCCAGAGTGTTTTCCCAAACGTCGCCAGATGATGCAACAGCAGGGTGGACAAGGTACGCCACCAATGCCGAAATAATTAATTTCTGACAATATAAGATTTTAATGAAAAAAATTATTGGAATTGTTTTAATAGTCGCTACTGTTGCTGGTGGTTGGTTATATTTACGTAATCATGATCAGAGCGGTAGCGTAGTTGAGTATTCGCAAGTAGTCAATCATTCTGAGTCGCAATTATTGGCTGCCAGTGCAGGGACGGTTGAGAAATTAAGTTTAACAGCAATGCTAGAGGCTGGGATTAAGACTTCTGCCGGAGTACTCAAAAGCACTAAGCTTGAAGAGGAAAAAGGTGTCGGTCAATATTCTTTGATGCTTGATGGTAATCCTGCCGGACTAACCACAGTTTCCCCAATTGAACTCATTAAGGGCTTCAGTATAGGCGATAATCAGGTGATGCTTTTGGGATTCGACCAGGGTGGAAACCAATGTAGCCGCCAGTATGTGATGTTAACTATTACTGATAAGCTAAATATTACCAAGCCATTTGGTTCCTGTTTACCATTAACTGCAATTATTGAGGAAAGCAACTCAGTAATAATGGTAATGCCACAAAATAATCCATATCTTGGTGATGACTTTACGGTTAGTTATCGTTATGAAAATGGTATAGTTGGTCAGCTTAATAAAGCAAAAACTACAGATGTTAAGCAAAAATTTGGCAAAATGTCAGCAACTGACATACTTAAAATAGCAGTTCAGGATGGCTGCTATCAAGATGGTGTCATGTTAGATGATAATTCATGCGGTAATGGACGTAAATACTGTGCTATGTTTAAAAACATCGCTAAACAGCCAAAAAATCAGGATTACCAATTTTTAAAAGATTTTTGTACGGGACCATAAATTATGTTCGCATTAACTCGACTAAATTACTCTTTCCCTGGGTTTATGTTACAGGTTGAGCATGATCATGATTATATCTATCGTGCAAATTTTGCTAGACGAGATGATTCCTTACCAGAGATTTCCGGAGTAAAGTATGAGTTAACTAGCGAAATAATTCGGCAGTTGGATGAGTATAGCCAGAACCCTGACTATCAGTTTAATCTTCCATATCGTTTTGATGGTAGTATTCATCAGCTAAAAGTCTGGCAGATAATTCGCCAAATTCCACGTGGGTGTACTATTAGCTATAGTGATGCCGCAAGTCTTATTCATTCTGCACCTCGGGCTATTGGTGGTGCTTGTGGTAAAAATCCACTGCCAGTGTTTATTCCATGTCACCGGATAATTGCTGCTAATAACAAGCTTGGTGGATTCAATTCTGGTAATATATTTTTTAGTCTTGATATCAAAAAGTGGCTATTAAAGCATGAAGGCGTTGTTATTTCCTGATAACTAGATTTAATGCTGAGCTGCAATTTTTTATATATGGATGTTGTCTCCAAATCATTTTTCTCTGATTTTCTGAATTATTCCAAATCTTACTCTTGAAAAAATCTTGAAAGATACCATATCTTGTCTAACTATAACAATTAAATTTAATTAGGGTTAATAAAAATGTCCAAACGTGATTATTATGAGGTTCTAGGTGTAGCTAAGGGTGCCTCAGATGATGAAATAAAAAAAGCCTATCGTAAACTAGCAATGAAATTTCACCCAGATCGGGTTTCTACGTTGCCAGATAAGGAAAAAAAAGAGGCTGAGGACAAATTTAAAGAATTGCAAGAAGCCTATGCGGTGCTTTCTGATGCCCAAAAACGTCAGATGTATGATCAATTTGTCATGCTGGTGTTGGGGGTAATTCTGCTGGTGGCGGTGGGTTTGAAGGGTTTACTGGTGGTGCCGGATTTGAAGACATTTTTGATGTCTTTGGTGATATTTTTGGCGGTGGTGGCAGACGTGGCGGAGGTAGAAACCCAAATGGTGCGATGCGTGGTAGTGATCTTGAGTATAATATTCAGATTACTTTGGAGGAGTCCGCTACTGGTGTAGAGAAGGAAATAAAATTTCCACGCACTGAGAAATGCGGCACTTGTGATGGTAAAGGTACCAAAAAACCTGAAGATGTGGTTACTTGTAAAACTTGTAACGGTGTAGGTCAGGTTCGTTTTGCCCAAGGATTGTCATCTTCTAGGTCAAGAGCACCACCTAATTATTAATGCTGGAGGGTGGATGAAGCTATATTATTGCTATCAATATTGTTAGTTTATTTATGCTCTTCAATTTGCTCCATTTTATATAATTGCTAATAATCTCAATTATTATAATAACTCTTACTTCATTTCATAAATAATTAAACTTACCATTAATTATGCAATGATTTAAGATTAATCAGGTTCCTTATTATTTACTGTCTTTTATTTAAGTATGGGGGCCTCAGCTTAAAATGATGTCTAAGTTTATTAAAACAGATGAGCACAGTAGTTTTAATTTATAGTAAAATTAACCTAGCAACCACATAAATGTAGAAAGACAATCAAGAAATTAATAGATTCACTCTAGTAAACCAAGAACATCATTTAACATTTATAGAAGCAATATAACTTAATTCAATGTTAATATTAATCATTAAAGCAGTTAATTTTAAGCCACTCGGAGTTGATTAGATCACACAATCCAGAGAAGGGCTTCCAGAAACTTCAGATTTCAAGAACTAATAAATCATTAATATTTCTAGTAACCATAAATAACATCAATAGCATTTTGGTTAATTGTAGAATGAAAACATAAAATTGATCTTATCATAGAAGAGTCTATAATCCAATCCTTAGGAATATGATGTACAAGTAGATAGTGTGAAGCAAGTTGTAGACTTAACTCGCCAACAGATCAATTTAGAGGACACAGCTAACATCAAATATTAAAATACTATGAATTCAATTGTCAGTTAACTTTCCCCAAGATTAGAATTTGATCACCTTGAATAATCTTAATGAGGGACAAAAACTTGTGAAAACTTAATTTGTTAAGAAATTAAATTAATCAATAACCTTAGATTTATTACTTATAAAATACACATAAAATAGCTTAAATCTCATTTTTTCCAATCTATGGCTTTCTCTTTTTTAATCATTAAATCTCTGTAGGATCGCTTTTCTTTTCTACAATATTTTGCATTTGATGTGCAATACTATATGCAGTTGTAAATGAAGGTCTAATTTGATTGATCTCCACAGATCCACAAGTACCCAGATACTTGACTGGGGTGACAGGATCGATATTTTTAAGCATTCTAAGCAGCTTTTCTCTTCTCAATTCTTGAATGTCTTCAATAATACTTTTTACTCTCTAAACTCCGCTTGTAGCTGATGAACCACCCTAGCCATTATTAATTGAAAACTCATCAGAGCAATTATTAAAGAGTAGAGTTGCTATTTCATAGTAATAGTATGGAATCTCACTGCTGAAATCTATGCTAAGCTCCATTTCTTCTGCCTTAACTCTCTTCAAGTGATCGTAGTCTAGCCATTTGGGAAGTTAAACTTGACATCTGCCTCTTGATTTGAGATAGATAGCGAGCCATATAGGTACAACAACTGGCTTAGCTGGTCTGAAAGGGCCGTAAGTTCCACCTACAAATGAAAAGGACTCTTCCTTGAATTTAGGGATGATTGGAATGAGTTCATTTTCCGCGAAAAATTCGTTCTCTTGTGGAGTATAATTCCTGTAATTCATTACCGCTTTTATTTAAATTTTATAATATCAATGTCTTATCAAGATAATAAATAAATGAAACATCATTTGTATTAGCTAAAGATTTAAAATTTAAAACTCACAAATAAGTAAATTAGGTAGCAACTTCCTAATTCATATTACTTCTTGTATGTGTATAAACTTCAGTGAATGAAAGTGGATTCACAGGTACAGTACTTTGACCATTTAATTAGTGATATTCTAAGCCTTCCTCCTTAGCAAGATATTTAATGTCAAACTTTCGCATTAATCCTTCATTTTTGAATCGTCCTTGACTTACGAACTTTCTTATTCTTCCATCTTAAACTATTTTATAATCTTTGAATACTCCACTTTATTGTACACCAGAGTGTTCCAATACAAATCTCATATCGAATGAATTATGAGCATCAACATCCATTTTAACTAATTGAAGAGATTTGAAATAGTCCATGTAAACTATTAGAGATATCAAGTTTGCTTCACTAATGACTCCTTCTATATCTATTAAAGTCAAGTGCTTAAATCTATGGCGAGTCTGAAACCAAGATACAGAATAGAGTGGGTCTAAGATACCTCTACGATGGACTTGGGATTGCTTAATTACATACTCTCTTAAGTTTGAATTTGAGAAAGGTTTCAAAAGCAAGTCTAAATAGTTTGTGGCTGACTAAACGAATTCAAATCTTTTGCATTTCCCAAGCATGCCTTAAGCTATATTTGCTCTACCCCAAATTGTTGATTTTTTAACTATGAACTACTCAGCATGTAAGGGTTTCCAAGTCCAAAATTTGAATTATGAATCTAGAATGTAAATCATTTTACACTTCCAGAATACCATATAGAAAACTTTCTTGGTAATAAATTAGCAGTTTTTCATTTTGACTGAAGTTACTTAAGGTAGTGGCTTCACATAATCAAAGATGTCTAAATGTTCTTGCTTGTTATCATCTACATCAAACATATCTAGGCAAAATCTCATCTTACTATTGTTAAATTAATTGTAATATGTTGATAGCTTGAAAAGATACTCTTTGTCTGTAGATGGAGTAATTACCATTGTAATAACATTGAAAAGTTCAAGAAAGCTTCTTAGTTTCATAAGCTTTAGGTAACTGTTGTTGAAATATTAAGTCTTAACTTTTGCCTCTCTTTTTAGTGAAATTTTGTCTTTATATTTGTAAATGTATCCTTTAACATCTCTTGAAAGTTATTGATGCTTAATTAGAGAAACTGGCATTGGTAATAATAGGGATATTGTTAAGAAAATCTTTGTGATATCAAGTAACTTTTATTTTGGATGATAATAATCAAAGCGTCTATTGTTTTGCTTAAAGACTAATTCAGGATTTATCGAGAATGAGTTTGGGCCTGAAGATTGCAATTTTTGCTTGTTCATTGTTGAGTTAATGCAAGAAAATCTTTGTATAAAATATAGCTAACTGCCTACCAACTCACAAAATTTAATTGTATTTAAATATTAAAATATTAATTAATTTAACCAATTTATAGAACCGAATTAATCTTGATATGGCTTCAATCTTTGTATAGGTCTTCACAGCTCATGACTTTCATCGTTAAATCTTCTGTTACAGCTATCTCAACTGACCTGATTTTCTAGATTTTATCTCCCACTAGTTTCTTCTCTCTAACTTTTCTCACAATTTTGTAGTGATGGCTTCTCAAATCATCCTCCTCCCATTCAATCTGATTCAAGTTCAAATCTAAGTATCTTATCTTTGGAAGTTAAAGCCTCGATACTATCTGCATAAACGAGCTAATGATTAAATTTCTTTCAAGAGTCATGCGCTCGAGTGTATTAGCAAATACAGCACCCTTATTGATTAAGTTCACTAACCCCTAAAACTCAATTTAATTGTAACTTAAATCTAACGCTTTTAGGTTTTTAAAAGGACTGTCAAAAGCGAGATATTTAGCAACTATGTTTTCAACTGAGAAAGTTCTTCTTATTGCTAAGACTTTTAAGTTTTCACTAAAAATCTTCAAGTTGTCTCGCATTATTTCGCATCTAACAATATTTGCCTACTCACAATTTATCATTTTAGTGTGTTCTAGATGTTGTATGTTTGAGCAAGATTTCATAGTTAAGTATTTGCACTCCGACTTAACTATTTCTTTTGAGATATGCATAAATACCACATTTTTGAAGCATATACGTTCACAGCATGCAGCAAGTCCGTTCAAATAGGAACCTCTAATTTATCCATTCATGAGCTTAAGATACTTTATCTTCTTGTGTTTGAACATATTATAGCAGAATGTAGTTCTTCTCTCATTCAATTCATCCATGACCAAGTAAACTTCTCGATTCATAACATAATTGAATAGCCATTAATTGTAGTCTGGGAAGTAGTGATAGAGATAGATGTGAACTTTATTTACTAACTAGATTATCTTATTGTTTCGTGTTGGATAAACATAGCCCGGTTTGAAGTTATAGTAGAAAACACGTTCTGGACAGAAGAACTGAATTTTAGTTTCAACAAATTGCTTCATTTTCTTGCCGAGCTTTCTAGTTACCATCATATGATGTTTAAAGGTGAAGTAAGATAATATTTTGAGTAGAGGCAATACTTAGAGATACATGTATTCTTTTGGCTGTGCGTTGGGATTTGAGGACAGATTGGAAGCGGCATCTTTTTATAATTGCTGATACTGCTCTATTATCATAGTGTGCTCTTCTTGAGTTTATTCTAAAAATTTAAACATTTTTATGGAAATTTTTATTGATAAGTTGATTCCTTAGAGTATTTGATGTTTTAAGACCTGGTGTCGGATGGCAATAAAGACTTTAAAAGATTTAATATATTAGAAATGTATCTTAATTTATTTTTGTAATAATATATTTGCAAATATTTAAAGCCAAAGGATTTGAATCCAAATTTTCAATTTTTGTGCAAAATCCCTTTAACTTTTATTTGTATTTAATGTTTTAATTTTTACAAGTGAGTGTTGCTGAGATAGTTAAAAAACAATTACATCTAAAATTTAAAGCATTCTAATATAGTAAACTGTTTTGTCTGATCATTTCAATCAGTTAAAGTAAAAGTTAAAGTTTTATTAATAAAAATATAAATTCAATCTAAAAGATAGATAATTATTGAGAAATGGAGTCACACCACTAATAAAACGAGTTCGTGATTAAAAAGGCAACGATGATTAGGAAAAATGATAGAGATGTTAATAGTGTCTACTCAATTGAGAGAGGATTTACAAATTTTAGAATAATTTTTCATGTCTATAAGAATATTTAATTGTAAATTTAACCAATTAATTATTAAAATTAACTAAGAGGAGTAAATAAGCTTTTTCTTATAAAATATTTCGGAAAGTATAATAAAAGTAATTTAGAAATTGGGAAGTGGATCGTATGGAGTGGTTCACAGGGGAACACATTTGACACTTGGATATGAACGAGCTATTAAAGTTATTCCCAGATCTAAAATTAAGAACATGGATAGATTCAAGACTGATTTTATAAATATGTGTATGCATATTATTTTAATTCAAAATTTTAAATATGAAACTGAAGTTAGAATTTTATAGACACTTGTAAGATTGAAAATGTGAATTTATTGATTTAGGATCATCCAAACGTTATTAAGCTTTATGAATAAAATTTATATTATAATTATTCAGTATTATAAATTGAAATTGCAGTTTACTTTGAAGATGAGACAAATGTATATCTAGTGATGGAGTAAGTAGCCAACTTGTTTCACAATACATTCATTTTTTTTTCGAATTTCCAAATAGTCAACTATTCATGATTTAATTTTTATAAATAAATAGAGTATGCAGCGGTGGTGAGCTTTTTGAAAGAATCATAGAAAAGGAATATTTTTCTGAGTAATATGCGGCAGTTGTTTTTAAGCAAATCTTAGAAGCTATAAATTATTGCCACAATAATAATGTTTGTCACAGAGACTTAAAGCCAGAGAATTTCCTCTACGAGAGCAAGGACGATGCTTCAGATGTTAAAATCATTGACTTCGGTCTTTCAAAGATACTGGATGCTGGTTGTAAGTTTTTCTCTATATTTCACTTTCAATTCCTAATACAACTTTGTTTAGCCAAAAATGTTTTGCAAAGAATGAAAACTAAGGCAGGCACTCCTTACTATATTTCTCCAGAAGTCTTGACTGGAAACTATGAAATTTCTTGTGATATGTGGTCAGCTGGATGTATCCTATACATTTTGCTTTGTGGCTATCCACCATTCTATGGTGATGATGATCAAGAAATTTTGAGAATGGTAAAGAAAGGAGAATTTGATTTTGATGGAGAAGAATGGGAAGATGTCTCAAATGATGCTAAAGACTTGATTAAGAAATTGATATGCAAACCAGAACGCAGACTTTTCAAAATAATATTTTATTTTTACTTATTATGACTCACAGCAGAAGAAGCTTTATAGCACCACTGGATCAGGACTCTTGCAAAGAATAGAAAGGTAGAGAGATTGACTAGAATCAACATAGAATCCCTGAAAAAGTTCCAACATCACTAAAAACTTAAGCAAGCTGCTCTTACTGCAATTGCAGTCCATATCAATCCAAAAGATATCAAACATCTCAAGGATACTTTCAAAGCCCTTGACAGAAATGGAGATGGTAGTTTGAACTTGGAGGAGCTCAGATAAGGTCTAAGTGATGTCAAGAATGGAGAAGAAATTTTGGCTTTAATGCAAGCTGCTGACACTGATAAATCGGGTACTATCAACTATACAGGTAAACAATTTATTATTTAATCAAAATGAATTTGTAGAATTTATCGCTGCAACAATTGACGCATAAATATTTTTGAGAGAAGAACACTTGAGAAATGCCTTCATGATTTTTGACACAGATAACTCAGGTAGAATTGATGCAAGAGAAATCTAGAACCTATTAGAAGGAGACGATATTTTGGATGAGATTCCATCAGACTAGCTGAAAAGAATTGTATAAGAAGTTGATAAGAATGGCGATGGAGAGATTGATTTCGAAGAATTCCTCAATATGATGAGAACTATAAACCCTAATTGAGGAGTGAAAAATTCATTCTAAAATTATATGCATAGAAGTCAATTTAAAATTAAAAAGTTGCCAAACTTAAAGTTATATATTTGTCTGTTTGTTGGCTCTCAGCCCTATAAATTTAATCCTAACCTCTAAAATTATAATTATTAAATAAATAAAATAAAGTGCTCATAACTCTTAAGCAAATAAAGGCGCGACTACATCAGTGTGATTTATTCATAGGTCACTCTGCTCAATCGCAGCCAACAACACATAGAGGAATTTGGGTAGGATGCAGTAGGAAATCCTTGACTGAGACGTCCAATTCTTTTCTCCATCAACTTCTTATTAAATGATTATTAAGGCGAGATACTCAAGGTCTTCATATACATATTGCATTAAAATGTCGTTTTAATTCTAAATTAATTCGGGAAGTTGAGTGGGTGTAAATAGAGGAATTGAATTATTATGTATTAATATGGAGATCTCCTTTTCCCTTGCCAACAAAAATCGAGGATCAGGCAGAAGTTAGTTCTTTTTACAATAACTAACCTCTTCGTTCAAATTCTCCAACACCTCTCTTTTAAAATTGGAACTTTAGTCTCTCAGCTATGTAGATTGAATGGGAAATTTGTTTTTGGAAATTTTCATGTGCAGTCTTCATTTTACTGTTTAATATACAAAAGGAAATAGTTTGACGATTTTATCAATCACAAAGATATGCACTCAATATGCAGTATAATAAATCATATTTTGCACATTGAATATAATTTAATTGCATGTTTTTAGAAATTTAAAATAATCAGTAAAAAATAAACCTAATTATAACTAAAAATATAATGGACAATTACCCTGAAACCACAAAATAAATAAGGACTCATTTTAGTAGAAGTTCTAAAACTAGAAATTCTTAACTTAGAAATTCATTACTAATGATTGACTCTTCAACTCAAAATGACACCTATGAAGCTTAATATACAACCTAAAATTCTAAAAATTAATAAGAACAACCAGATCTAAAATATATTAAAATAAGTCATTCTCAAGAGAAGTAAAATAAATATTTGGGGTAAATGACTCAGCAAATCTTAAATGTACCTATTCAATAATATCTTTAACAATAGAATACAAATTAATAGATTTTCTCATCCCAAAACAATAATTTGACTAATCCTGGAGCATCCAAGCATGTTTAGGACTTTTTTCACAAGTTATTAAACTTAAAGACAATTAAATCATAAAAGCTTTAATTTTGTTATTAAAGTTTACCTTAGAATTACAAAAGAGTTTTTGGAATGAAATCTCCTCACTAATCTTACAAAACTTAGTCTCCCAGCTTAAATCTATCCTCAAATTTGCTTCAAAGCAGAGCCACTCACACTCCATAGACATATTCTTAAAAATGTAATACTAAAACTTAAAGACTAGGGAAAAATAAATCATAAATAAATAGGTCGGAGAATGCTGGGCAGATGAGACTTCCATCTATATCAAGCTGCTTGAAGTATAATATTTTGCCTAAATAGTCTGTCCTCATTATTAAATTCTATGATTTATTTAAAAGAATTGACCGTATATTAATCATAAATTGAAACTATAATTAAATTTTTTTAAAAAAATTGATTAATATTTGCTCATTCAGGACTATATATTATAGAATCAAATAAAAGCAAAAGTTAAGCTCCCAAATAATTCTACAGACCTCGCTAAACTATTCTCAAAAGGTTTGTAAAACATCAATAAATAACAAATTAAAGTTGAGAATATTTAATCCTCACCAAACAAACTTAAAGATTAATTTGATCTCTTTCCACACGATTTAAATATGTTTTTATATTTTATTTAATTAAAAACGATGAAATTAGAGTTTAGGAGTAATTAATTTCAGACCTAATAACTCCATAAAAGCAATAAAATTAACAGTTTTAATGGTAGGATAGTTAAGCTTTATAATAACTATAATCTTAATAGCTTAATTAAGATCCTTCGATATATAATCAAAATAATAATAGTAATAATATTAATATTCAGGAATTAATTTTGTAAAACTCTTAGCAACATAAGTTAAACTAAAACTAATATTTAGAAGGTATAAATTATTTAAGAATATTAATTATCATTAAATATACAAATTACTTTTATACATACTAAACTTTATTCATTTTTTTTATCAAAGCATTAAATCTTTTTATATAAAATAGTTTTTGATTTTAATTTTTAAGTGATTATTTATACAACTGTGTACACTAATATTACTTATATCATTTAAAATAGTTTATCATAGTTTTTATCCCTTAATTTCTATCTTACACTTGATGTAGAATTCTTTCATAATTTAATTTTGGGACTTAAATTAAATTAAAAGATTGTAATTATTTTATTTTAAACCATATTTCTAATATGAACATCATTTAAATAATAATAAGACGAAGATTACGATAAGTACAGTTTGTCAGATATTTAAAATAATTATGAAAATTCTTATAAAATGCTGGATGATTGTCAACTAACTCCAACCAATTTAAATAAACTTGAAACTTAAAATTTCTAGTAAAATAATAGAAGTCAAATTAAAACTTAGCAATAAAAATACAGATACAGAAATTTAACTTCATAAACAAAGTAATAGCCAACAAGCACTGGGAAAAGTAGAAGTAGATAAACTAAGAGCAGGTAGTATTGGAGAGAAAACTAAACTGTAACAAACATTTAATTAGTAAATCCTGTTGAAAGCATTAACAATAATTACTTTCCATTCAATATGTCATATGTAATTAATGAAAATAAAATCAGAAATCCAGCATCTCAGAGAAATACTTCAGTAATTATTGATTCAAAAGATTAAATTGCTTATAATACAGCCATAAAGAATAACCATAATGCTACATAATATACAAAACAGAGTCGTAATAGAGGTAAATAGATGAGCACATCTTTTGATAAGGTATTTAGGAATTATACTGAGTAAAAATTGAAGCATTAAAATATAACTATGGCAAACTAAAACACTGTGATACTCAAAAATATCAATGTTAATTGTGCTCTAGAGATATCATAAGAAAAGCTTAGGTCTTTTATTTAATCATACTTAGTATTATATTTTGATATGTTGATAAGCAATTATATATTGACTAGGATTTAATAAAGCTAATTAATTAGTAATCATTAAATTAAAGAAATCTTATAGAATCTCATAGTAATTTGTTTAGTAATTTAGCTAACAATTTTTCTTTCCAGTTAAGCTTATCTTCGTCTTCCTTGAGGATATTTAAATTAATTTATAATATCTTCTGAAAAAATACCTTTATTTATAATGCTAATATAAGATTTAATTGCAGATATGATTGATACTGACTTATTTGCTATTCTTAAACAAATGATCGCTCTCCTCCTTCATTTTCTTCCTGAAACTCAAGCAATCACTAACTATATACAACTAGGCCTCAGTATCTCTTCTATTAGATCTCGCACTATAATTTGAGCTCCCAATCACAGTCATGACTGGCAAGTCAGATGTATCATCAACTCTTTTAGAGTCACTTGTACTTTCATTTTCATAAAACCAAGCTCCCTTGGCATGATAAGTCCACTCTCCCATTTCCCATTCGTGAATCTTAATGTTTTGATTATTTTTGTTTTGTTTTAAGATGGAGAGTTCATTTGCTCTATACATACCTGGAATGAATTTCTTAAATTTCCCTGCTTTATAAAATCCATTTGCACGGGGAGATGAGGTAAGCAAGTCTGTTATAAGATTTTTATGTTGGTTCAAGATTTGAAGGAATTCCTTCTAAAGATTTAATAAATATAAAATAAATTTTTATTTAGTGGTCAATACAATATAAGATTCAAATACCCAGTAGCTAACTAAATATGCTTTAAATTATTATTTGGCTATGAATAGTACTTAAGTAAACCGAGGAATAAATTCTCATCTTCTCTATAATCAATAACATTCATTTGCAATGTAGGGAAAATAAACACCCTCCCATCATCTTACTCAACTTATGTATTCTTTTTGTTTATCTGAACTATTTTATTCAAAATATACTCATCTGAAAGAAGAGTATTCTATATCAATACTTGCTCTTCAGCAGCTAATGAAGCCTCGGCCTCAGCTTGACTAGATTTGGTATCTTATGTCTTTAAATTCAAATTTTAATTAGTTTAGTCTACCTCACTTGATTGCTTAAATGGTCTACTTTTAGATTTAGAGTCAATGAGTAAAAATTGAGTCAATTTCCAAAATATAATCAAATAATCAATCATTTATTCACGCTATTTTAATATTAATATTTTTAATCTAATTAAAAGCACGTATCTCGAAATTTTGATCATTTTGAGATACGTGCCAAATAAATATAATTAAATAATCATACATTAAACATTTAGGTATAAATGAAATTAAGTATTTCTACAAATTAAAGTTCATTTTAAAATATAATATAGATAAGATAATATTAGTATATAGTTTATTTATTAGACATAGAAATTTTAAAATAATCAGTATAATATATAAAACAAAATAAATATATATGTAATTTTTAAAGATTTTTAAAATGAACTTTAATTTGTAGAAATGCTTAATTTCATTTATACCTAAATGTTTTAAAGTATGATTATTTAATTATATTTATTTGGCACGTATCTCAAAATGATCAAAATTTCGAGATACGTGCTTTTTAATTAGATTAAAAATATTAATATTAAAATAGCGTGAATAAATGATTGATTATTTGATTATATTTTGGAAATTGACTCAATTTTTACTCAATGAGAACTACATCCTCTTCATTCTTGTTTTTTGGCTTATCTTCAGCAAAAAAATCTTCAATAGTCAGCTCTTCATTTGTGGGAATTTACGTTCTATGCTGAAATCTCAAGAACCTTAAGTGGTGACTCATTTAATTCTTGAAATCCTTTGGTTTACGATGTGGTTCAGGGTATTGAGGGAGCATATCTAAAGTGCCATTTTCTGTTACATTGTATGAGCAATCAGTCACTATAATTAAAATCTTAATTTATTAGAATTCTTAATACTTACGAATACCAATTAGATCATCGAAATAATTAGCTAGTGGCTCACAATCATTTATCACATAGCATCTGTCTTATCTATCTGTGAAATAATCTTCACTCAAATTAGCTCTAAAATTTGAAGTTTATAACATATTTTAGCTTACCCCGTAATGACAACGTTATGATCGAAGACATGTGCTTTGATATGATGAACTCCAAATATTTCTCTCAAGGGTCCTGCCATCATCTTGCCCTTCCAAAATCCAGTATCCGGGTGATGCCAAAACCCAATTCTCAACTTATCCCCTCTATGAACATGCTTTTCCTTTAATCCCCTCATCAATTCAAATGAACTTGAATTATCCTTAGAAACTATTCTTGTTCCACGCATATAATCCATTAAAATGTTCATTTTTAAGTTTGGGCTTGTTTCAAGCTTTTTATCCAATCTCTCTACTAAATATTTTTCTAGGTTTCCTGTACCCATATACAAAGCGCTCATTGAGATTCTTAGTTCACTTTATTTTGCAAGTTTCTACAAAAAATTGTATAAATTTATAGTTATTTGTAACATTTCATTTATAGAAATCATTCGTTAACCTAAAAAAATAAAAACTTACATGAAGTGCTAAGTAGTAATCAACAGGGTCTTTTAAAATCTAAATCTAACTGCTGCGGACTTCAAAACACGGAGACTTTCTTTCTTTAATTAGGTTATTGAAAAGAAACTCCTGAGCTTTTGAGAATTTTTTCATTTTATTTTATTCTACGGCTTAAATTTAATTATAAAATTTTAGTAAATTTTAAATGTTATTTACTAATATTAATTCTTAGAATTACTTTAATATATTATTAAAGCTAAGATAAAAATAATTAAATTTTGAGAATATATTTATATTTTGCAAATGGTAGATACTTTACATTCATCCCCTAAACACTCTCCCAAGAACATTTTAAGACTCAACAAACTACAATCCACCAATTTGAATCAAGATACAATTATGAAGTCTTTAGCAGTGTCTCTAGCTTCAAGAGTCTCAGGTAAGAGTATATATTTATTTTGGATGTTCTGTAATTTCTAACAAAATATTTTATATTGTTGCTATAACTGTCGATGCTTTATATTTTTCACAATTTATTCCTTGATGTTTGAACTTCTTTTATGAATAGGCTCTGTTCATGAATCATTTATGGGAAATAATCAAAGTTCAAAAGTTCAAAATAACGAGATGGGAGGGTATTCAGACAGGATCTAAAACCTGTCAATTAAGATCAATTCATAGATCACAGACTTAGATGACAGACTGGATTAGATATTGGAGAAGCACGAGAAAGACTTTCTCACTGCATATAGGGTAAGTCAAAACATCAATAAAATTTATGATAACCTCCTATGATAGTATCACATGTTAAAAGTGCAAAAAGAATTGGTGGCTTTAAAGTAGAAAGCCAATGAAAATGAATTGAAAAATTAGCAAGAATCCAGGATTAATGAACTTGAAAAGTAAACTTAAATGTTTAGAGAGTAGTGCATGAAACTAAGAAACAAATGTGATGCTCAAGACAAGACTTTAGGTAAGACATCCTATAAACCTCGAGCATTTATTTATTTTTATGATCAATTTAACGAATGATTGTATAGATAACTTGAAAAACTCAATCGATGAACTTGAGGATGACCGGAAATTTCTAGACTACGAGATCAGAGACTCCAGATTGCAAAATAAAATGCTCAAAATAACATTATCTAAACAGCATAATGAATGCGAGGAAATCAGCTAGATTAATCAAACCACTAAAGATTAGATATCTAATCTATAAAATTAAACCATGATTAACAGGACATTCAACTAGCAGTAGGAGTAAAATTAATAGTAATAGTTTTAATTGAATAGCTAAATGGATTCCATACAAAATCAAACTTAAAATTTCAATGAAAGTAATGACATCTACTTAATGGGTAATTAATAATTGACAAGTCAGTTTAAATCTAACCAACAATAGCAGTCTTACTTTGACAAGGACACCACTGAGATGACGACAGCGAGATTACACGGAGTGAAAGATCAATCACAGTCTTATATAAAAGATTCACATGCTTTTAAGATAGATCCTTTGAGATTCGTTGAAGGTTCGGTTTAAGAGGAGGAATACGAAGAGACTCTACAACTTAATACTTAATAAGTGCAGAATTAAGGGAGTGGTAATAACAATCTATATGCTACTTTTATGAAGGAAAGCTAATAGTATTGTTTAATATAATTTATTTAATGGAAACAAATTGAAATTGCTTATTTAGATTAAATTTTAATAACTTTTCCTATATATTATCCCTTATTTTTCAAAAAATGAAAAAGTGTCGCTTGGATTGATAAAACTCTTAAAACAGTTTTATTTTTTTATTTTAAATTAAAAATTCTCTATTCTGTAATAACTTTTGCTAAAAAAATAATTATATTATGTCTTTTATGCAAATAGAGACATGATTTGATTGTTAAATCTATTCTATTATAAACCTTAAATTAATTGTAAACAAGCATTAGCAGTAAGATAATATAGCAAACTCTTAATTAAATAAAGTACAAATTTTGCAAGATGTTAATAGCTCTGATTAATAAAATTAAAACGAACATCTAGAAGTATAATATTATACTATAATTAAATGATTTTAGACTAATCCTCTATGATTAAATTAAATATTATTAATTTATCTAGAAGCTGAAGAGACTTAATATGATAAAAGAACTTCTAATAGTGAGCAGCAACTCAACACTTATTAACAAGATCTATCTCCACTCAATTTGTAAGATTCTTATGAGCAATAGAACTTAGCAGATCATTCTAAGATCAGCCAATATTGCTGAAGTAATATCAAGGAAATTGAGAGATAATGATACTACTTATTATGTTGTTTATAAATGATTTAAACAATTGTATATTTATAATAATAGTACTAAAACAGCAACATAAATCAAACCCAAAAATTGAAGTATATGTCAAAGATAAGCTAAGGTTATAAGGAAGGCAGAGGACCTGGAGACTTAAAGAAAACATTCATGTATAACGCAAAATTTACTCAGCAACTTTTTGACATTTTGGAATTGACTTAGAAATAAGTAGCACCAACAGCTGTTATGGTTGAATAAACCCACCCACGTTTTTGAATATAAATTACTATTCAATGCTACTTTATATCTCAGAGTTAACTTAGATATCTTTACCAAAGTTTAGCTATTTGAGGAAGATACCAGGAGAAGGCAAGAAATGGCAGAGCACCTAAGAGTCAAATTAGCTCAATAAAAGCAGATAAATCTTCAAAAACAGCAACAAATCTAGCTCCAAAAACAAATGCTTCAATAAAAGAAAGAATCTGAGGTGCTTGTCTAGACATTTAAGAACTGTATAGATGCTGTCATTTTAGATAAGAAAGACAGATTGAATATTAGTTAGAATGTGAAGAAAGATCAACTTTATGGGAGTGATAAGAAGAGAATTCTGGAGTTATTTGTTGAAAATGATCATACACTCTCACATCTGCTGGAGTTCATTTCAAGTAAGCTTAAGTAGCTTTATTCCAAAGTATTAGACATAAATCTGTAGGATTTCTCAATTATTTGAGTAATTTAAATGATATTAAAGAAATAAATTGAAACATAAGTCGAAGTCATTATTTCAATATGACTTGTATAGGTTAATCACTAGTAATAACCAGCATAATCATACTGCTGTTACTATTGCAATTTTTGGAAGTTGCTCTTCATATCATCCTCGTCTTCAGAGTCTTCATCGGATTCTTCGCTTTAACTTTCATTGTGTCCATGCTTTGGCCTTGATCCTCTTCTTGAATGCTCTTTTATCATATTCAACTGCGCTGCTTGTCCATAACTCTAGTTTTGACCATAAGGATCCAGCGCCCTTGCTGACAAGTCATTTGCTATTCTGTCCAAGTCCATGCTCATTAGACTCTTTCTGGCACCATTCTTAATTTTCTGATTATTGTTTCTGATGAAGTTATAATATAAATCAATAAAGATATATGACTCCTCATGCCATTAAAATTTATAATTATATAAGTATTATAAAGGCTTTTGCGTTTAAGCCAAACATGGCGTTTTGAGAGTTTCCTCCATTAGGGACAGATAAGAATTGTTGATCATCAGCACTCTTATAAGTTTTATCTCTTTGATTAGTGTTATTACTTTTACCATCATCGTGTAAGTTTACACCTTCATCAAATGAATTGTCTTCTGAGCTACTAGATTCAACCATTCTATCGAGATCTAAAAAGTACATAGCAAATAAAATCAATATATTCCATAGTTTATTCAATCATTGATCTAGCATCATACCATCACCAACTTTGCCATTATCTTATCTTTGCTATTCAAGCTCCTATTCCTCCAACAGTATCTCATCGATAAGTTTCATCAATTCCTCTTCGTTTAGTAAAAATGGATTAAGATTTGAAAATTCATAAGCCTCCTTCACATCTAAATCAATAATAAACCTCTTCAGGAGATTTTGAGTTTCTCTTAAATCTGGGCTTGATTTCTCTAATTCACTACGAATTTTGGTGAGTCTCTAAATCTGAGTGAATTGCGCATTATTCAGGTAGTTGTCTGGTAAGTCTATATCTATAGAACGGAAGACATCTACGCTTTGAATAGTGTCTATAATTGTGCACATGTCCTATTTATAGTCCAAAATCTTCACTAAGGGATCGTTGTTGTTTATACTCATAATGCCACTTTTGTCTCTGCTTTTGCCATTGAGATTGTTTTTACCTCCTCTGATCTAAAAAGGCATCTACTAAGCCAAATCCTTCAATACTTCATCGTATTCTGCATCTTTTGCCTAGGCAATTACGAATTTCTCAAACACAAGAAGTTAATCAACACTTACACTCACAAAGAAATATTTCAATAGAATTTCGTTCTTTAAAGCGTTTTAGAGTATAAGCTTCTAGTTATCATTTAAGGTTTGCTAAAACTCTGGGATCTCTTATATTAATTGCAGAAATCTATGATCTTTCTAAATCTATTAACGATATTGAGTCTTGTTGGCTAAGTCTGGCTGTATGATAGAAGATAACTGTATTTGGTTTTGTGGAGATAACTATGACAGATATTTGGATCTGTTTATCTTCCAAATTTATGATTTGGTGAAGAGATTAAGCTAGAAAGGGTTTAAGATCTCTTTGAACTCATTTGGAATGTAGAGAGGTGTACTCAATTGAGAGTTAAGCTAGCATTTAGAAAGGGAGGATAACTGTTTATCTGAAAGGGAGAGTAGGAATGCAATTAAATAGGGAGCTACTTTTTCGAATAACTGTGTCTTTACAACGTTATAAGAAATTGATAAAGACTGTTATATTATATTGAATTATTATAAGGTAATTGTCAAAACCTCTGCTAATTAATCGCTCGACATCATCATCCTCATCTTCTATAGGTTTCTAAGATTATTATTATGCTGCGAAAGAAAATCTATTTTGCATAGAATTCATTATTACTGATTTTCTGTCATTCTTGTTTGCTTATCTAGTGGGTGACTAATCTTTGTCATCTTAAATTTTTAGCTTTACAACTCATTTATTTACTTATTTTAACCAAAATGCTCAGTAATAATGCAAATATTTATATCTAAAACAGAAAGTTACGCCTGTCCTTCAAGAGTTTTTTCATCCATATTTTATCTATGCTTAAGCAGAATATTTAATAAGTGATTGATATCAGCAGCTTAATCGGGTAGGAGAGGTTTATCAACCATACACAGCAAACCGTAGATTAGCTTTTAATCAACCTCTGGAATCTTTTACTTCCTGTCCCATTCGTTCTCACTCTCACTAGAAATCACTCCAAATATCTCTTGAAGCACTAACTCAGAAGCAAGAGCCAAGTTTCTATTCTAAATATTTACATCCTGAGTTTCTGAGTTTTATATTAATTGGATATTCTGCTTTTGAATGAATTCGTAGTACTAATAGGCATCTCTGTACCTTGAATTTTTAGAAATCAAAGATTGTTCTTGCAAGAGCTGCTGTCTCAAATTCTATCTCTAATTTAATACTATATCTATCCATTTTTAATCCCATAGTTAAGCACTTATCGAGTGAGTCTACTGTTTCCCAACAACTATTTCATGATCTTAATATAGATTCTAGCCTTAATCTGATTTATCATTGTTGTTGTTTTGTGAATTATATTGCTGTAGTAGTTTTTCGGTGGGCTTGAATATCAATCGAGATAAACTATCCTTGATATAATCTCTGTCGTGGCCATGACTTTCTATATGAATTTACTCAACAATCATTTAACCTTTATCCTGTTTTTGTTCGTCTTCATTAAACAAGCTTTCAACTTAGCTGGACATAATATCTATATTTATCTAATCTTTTGTAGCTTTTTGGAAGTAGCTATCGTACTTCTTGCTCTTAAATATCTCTGATGTCATTTGAGCTTCCTGTCTGACTTATTTTAAATACATGATTGCATCCACATCACCTTCTGGCATATCATACTCTTCTAACATAACATCTTCATCTAATGGAAGTGCTTTCCTCAAAAGCTTCTCTTCTTCTTTTTTCTCTTGAAAAGTTGATTAGGAGTGAGTTTTGATGTTTTTGGATTAATGTTTTGGTTTATGATTGTGATTTGACTTCATTTATTTATGTAAAATTATTTAAGATAATGATTAATTATGATATAATTACAAATTAAACTATAATAATTGGTTATGAAATTAATTAAGCATTATAGTTTGTCAGAATAATATGATTTAAAGCGAGATGTGTATATTCTTCAAATCATTATTCTGATTCTTGCTTAGGGGGAGGAGGACCACATGGCTGAATCATTTTCTATATAATATTAGTTAATAATTTGTTCATTTATATTTTGGAGGTAAACAGGATAATGTTTCAAAAAATTTTTACAAATATTACTTACCTCAAGAAGTTTATGTCTTGTTTTCCCGATGGATTCATTCTCAGCTACTGCCATGTAGGAAAGCCTAGAAAAATGTCCAATGTGTGAAGCATAACTATCCCTGTGCACTCCAGTCACAAACTCCCTAAATGAATTTCAATATTATTTCAAAACAATCAAATTAATTTAATTACCATTTAGACATATCAGCATGACCACAACCGTGATACTTCGCATACAAATGCTCCATTTAGTTCTACATTTTATTGATTTCTTTTTATTTAAAATTATTATTATTATCGAAAGATGAAATTCTTTATATGATAAGTCAAATATTGAGAAGATTCTAGATTATTAGTATTAGTATCTACAATTTTGATTAGCCAATAAAACAATTCTGCAATTTTATAATATAAATTTGAATTTGCTAAAAAGCACGACACTAATTTAAACATACTTAAAAAATGAATCCATACGCTTCCGAAGATTTTAACCGCATGAAGGTCAAGGGTACTCCCAAGCCTAAACCAGAACCAGAAAATGAAAACTAAATTGATCATCCATTTTTCGAAGGAAAGAAATTGGAGATGTCTAAGAATGAACTTAGAGCATTTACAAAGGCCATGGAGCAACCTGAATTTAAAGACATGTTGGCGGATTACGTCAAGGAAATCTCTGATCCAGGTAACTAAATAATATATTAATCTAGTTTAATGTAACAAAGCCGAGTATGAGACTTATTTGAGGCAACTCGAAGATGCTGGAGATCTTCCAATAGGTACCAAATTAATTGAACCAACAGGTTTGTTCTGCATAAAGACTACAGCCAAGAAATTGATAAGTGATACTAACAAGCAATTCTTTGATTAAAAGACATTCATTAATGTTTGCGTGCATGAGGATGTAGAGAAACCAAGAAAGGAATATGTGAAGATTCCTGATGGTAAATCTGGCTACTCATGTTTTAAATTGTTAAATTTTACTCTATTATTAGATAAATATAGTGATTACTAAACTCATGGCAACTACCTTACAGAGTGTCCAAGCCTCGTCACGATTAAGACAAAAACGGTGCTCTATGCTCCACTTTTGATATAGTTTTCCACAGTGACGTGGGAAGTTTCATAATTCACGATGACTTTAAGAAGTTCGTATCAGATACCGCCATCGATGGAGTGAATAGAGTAATGGCTGAACACAAGGAAAAGTGT
Source organism: Oxytricha trifallax (assembly GCA_000711775.1). Classification (NCBI taxonomy): domain Eukaryota; phylum Ciliophora; class Spirotrichea; order Sporadotrichida; family Oxytrichidae; genus Oxytricha; species Oxytricha trifallax. The sequence goes on from ARYC01000022.1 coordinate 26,462, forward strand.
TCAAGTGACTATAAAATCATGAAACATTTGCAATGTAAAGGTGGGAAGCCCGGTTTGCTCACAATCAAAGTTTAGACTGAGAATAAACTACTGGCTAATGCAGATGTTAACAAGCATGAAACTAAACTCTAGAAAGATATCACTAATCAGACTGATGAGTTTAAGAAGTTGCAATAAGAGGAGGAAGAATTGAGAGCTAAGGCTAAATATTATTGCATAACTTTTCTTAAATTAAAAATATTTATGATTGTGAAATATTTTGCAATAAGATGCTAAAGCACTTGGTGAAATCGATGAAGATGATGAAGACAAGGAAGAGGAAGAGCAAATGCCAACAAGTGTAGTGAGACCTAAATACAAAATTGTATTCTCTTACCCAGCAAATATAGAGGATACTTGGGAAGGTTTCAGCACCAACGAAGGATTTAAAAATAAAGGTCTTGATCACAAGATCCCCAAAGAATTGACTATCACCATATTACTAATTTTAATGGTGTTGTCTATTTTTACTTGTTTTACCATGCTTATATAGTTCATTTTTTTGAGTTATAAACGTCCCATTCATAGAGTCTATGAAACTGGCAAAGTTAGACATAAACGAGACGAACATGATTTTCGAATACCCAGATCTCTACTATTTAGATTTGAATCTAAAGTATATCTGCAATTGTGCCAAGGGAACCGCCAAATTCGATAAAAGCAAGAAGACTCTTACATTTTTATATTTTTGCTTTTCTTATACAATCAGAGTCCCAATTACTGGCTTGACTGAAGATTCTTAGAAGGTTTATTCAGAGAACATGACTAAATACAACGAAATCTAATAGAGAAAGCAAAATGAACTGGAAAGATCAAAGAAAGAAGAAGAGGAGGATAAGAAAAGGGAAGATGAAGCAGCAGCCAAGATAAGTTTGTCTTAGGAAGCAGGTTCTGGAGAATCCATTCAGAGAATCCTACCAACTATTGATGTGGTTGGAGGAGATCTTGGAAGTAATTTTCAAATGAACTCTGATGAACTTGTTGACTTATAGAAGCTGCAACAAGAAGCTTTATAAATTCTAATTTTATAGAACTTATAATGATATATTATTAAATATTCTCATTATTTTCTTAGCTTTGAAGGAAGAAGATGGATAGAATACAAAAGTTGATGAAACAACACAACACAGAGAAAACTTCCTTAAAGTGTATTCAGAAGACAAAGACACTCTCAATACAAATAATGATGATGATGATCTTTCAGACTTGAAAGATATCAAATTCAAGTAAAACTTAGATGAAGAAGATGATTCATAGTCAAATATTAAAATCACAGGTATAAATGACAGGGATGTGGGAAAGAAACCTTTAATCTAAGAGATAAAAACTACTTAAAATACAACAACATAGGTAGATTCTAATGCGAAAAATTCTTTACCAGAGACTGACTAAAAACCAGTCATTTAATAAGCATAAACTCAAATTGAAGCGTTTAGTTGGGAAACAGCTGAGAGAGTAGTTGCTAAGTATCAGTTTTTCCATCAGAAAGAGCTCGTATTCGTAAACTTAAACTTTAAAGGCTACAATAAACTGACTGATGTGCGTTATGCTCTCTCTGAAAACGAACTTCTCTTGGAAGTTAGGCACCCACCTCAATCTAACTAAATTCACAGAATGTGCTATACTTTGAACAAGGAAGTTGATGTAGCCTAGTCAAATATCGACTTGCTAGTTGACTTTATTTCCATCAAGTTGAAGAAATAAGATAAAGACAGCACTTGGAATTCAGTTGGGTATGAAATCAGTGACTTTACCATACCACTTAAGGGCTAAATGAAGTCAAATTTCTTAAAGCATGAAAAGCCAGTTTAATAAGTAGCTTCAAACCACGATGAAGACAAGGAAAACATTAGCAATGACAATAAGTAGGTGGATGATGGTAATAATGATTTAGATGATAAACAGAATGTTGAAAATCAGTAAGTGGAGTAATTGCAGTAAGAAGTAACTAGAAAGATAGATACAGCTCAATTGAACTTTATGAATTTGGACTCATCTGTTATCTTCAAAATATACTGACCGAAATTGAAATAAATTATCTTTTTTTTTGTTTTTATATTACAAATAAGACTATTATACTATCTTAAAAAATTATATACTTTAAAAATATATTACTGAGTATTTTGGATAGAGATTCCGTTGATTATCAAATTGTTCTTACTCAACAAACTTAATTAATTTGAAAATAAAATGCATATTTTATTGATTACATTTCTCTTTAATTCACTTAACAATATTTCTATATACCAAAATAATTGTACTAATCTATTTATCTTAAGATTTTTTGAATTCTTAGGAGCTACTGCTAAGCAGCATCATATTGATTTGCTGCTTTTTTTTATGTAATTCCTAATTTAATTAGTTTTACTATACTCTTTGGCCAACCATATTTGATGGACCACCTGATAATAGCCTCTTCTACCCAATAATAAGATCTTTTGTGTTAAATTTATCATTAATATTTTTATTACTGCTCATATTTAGCGACTTGAATATCTCATTATTCTCAAATATGTTGCTCTATATGTCCATGTTATCAGCTTTATAGCGTTTTGTGTTGCTTTAATTTAAATTGAATTTCGCTAAATCTACTTAATTCTTTTGTTTATGCTGTGTCTTTGGCCGTGGCTTGATTTTAACAACGTTGCTGTTTATTTAATTAGTATCATAACTCTCTTGTAAGTGGTAATTGGAAGAGAGAATGTTGGAGGAGCTGTTTATGTTCGTAAGAGGGGCGTTATCAAGGGTTTTGGGGTTTTTGTACTCTATCAGATAGTTCGAGAAATTTTCTTAATTATTAGCGTCTAAAGTCAAGTTAAATTAATAGGGTATACTGGTAAATCATTAAATTTAATTGATAAAATAAATTAAAATAACTTATCTTTATTTTAAATTGATATTCATCTAGCAGAATGAGATTTTGATTAATTTTCTAGTCAAAATTCTTGCTTATTTATTTACTTATCTTGCTATTGATAATTATTAATAATTTTATAATGTTATGATAAAACCAATTTATATAAAGCAATAAGCTACCCATCAAATCTCTAACTAAGCACGACTTCTCTCCTGCTCTCCCCACTTTTGAGTCTAATTTAATCCTTAGAAATAACTGAGTCTTCTTCTAATTACTATAGATATACTATTGAACTTGCAGCATCTTTCATTTGCTTGTTTAAAATAGCTTATAATATATTTTAAGCACTTAGGATAAAAATTTGAATAATTGAGAATTTTAGATAAAATTAAAGTTAAAAATGATTAATCATCTTAAAAGATTGCAATTATTATAGTTTTCGTTTACTTCATTTGAAATTTGATTCTTTTAGTTGTAATACCTGTACCTGTTAAATAAAGTAGAATATTCTTTACTAGGTTATTTATTATCAATTTCTGAATTGAAGTTGATTTTTTGTGAAAATACACCGAAATCATTTTCAATCCCTTTAGTTTGCTCATTTGTAGGATTTTATATATTATCATTAAACAATTTCCTACCTAAATGACTCCTAGAGTAATTCCGAACGCTTTTGGATGTATTTGTATTATATGACTATGTGTTATTTAGATTTTAAGCAGTTTAGTACCCTGAAATGTTTTAAGAAAATAGAGGCAGCTGTCTATTTCTTTCACGGATATTTTGTATCAATACTTAATCGCTTATTAGTTCTTTGAATTTAGTAAAAAATAGATTTATGTAAATAGATCGCAATATCATTCAAATATAACTTAAAATATTTCAAGTTATAAGTACAAATTGGAGTTAAGAATTTTAAACTCTAATAAACAAAAGGATTTTTTATTAATTAAAGGTTTCAATCAACTTTTGGAATAATTTTTATTTTGGATGTTTTGCTTCTGCTTACGACTTTATTGTATCTAAATTATAAAAATTAGATTATTATTGTGTATGAATTGACTCAGTATTTATTAAATAAACATATACTCTGTTTGAGCTTGTTAAACCTATATAATCTGATTTAATTTTTGAAAAAATGTAGTGCTTCTTATATGTAAAATTTCTTAAGACTATTTAGTATATTTATTGAAACATATAAATTACATAATTTGAATAATAAATTTTAAATGAAAAGTTACATTTTAAATATCACTATATACTAAAATATCATTTGATTTAACTTATTTTCTAGTGATATTAAACAGCACTCTAATATATTTATAAGATTGATATGATTTTCTGAATAATTATAGCAAGTTTTCTAATAATAATATATATTTATAATTAAGTTAAAAGAGTCATCAATCAAAATTAATAAGTAAGATGTTCAAGACCAATTCAAATGCCGTTGGCCACTATATCTTGGGTAAGACTTTGGGAGAAGGCACATTTGGAAA
>ARYC01000023.1:0-26633 GCA_000711775.1 Oxytricha trifallax
CCCCAAAATCATGCCGCTCCATGATAGAGAAGGACTAAGCTCCACCCATAAGCCAAGCTCATTTAATGGATGAAAATCAAGATGATATTCATTAATAGCATAGGAAAAAGGTGAATTTAACAAAGCTAAGACTTTAACACCAAGAGTTGGAGCTGACATAGACAATAATTTGGCCGATATCAATGGCGTCGGTAAAGTATCAGCTAATAACTCAAAACCGTCACCAAGGATCAAAACTGGTAAAGCGGTCTTTCTTCGAGCTCTAAGCATACTAGCCAAAGCCGACACACCTTTCAAAATGGACTTATTTTCCCAGCTATCTTTATTAGCAATAATTACCCATAGACCAACCTCGGAATCAAGCAGCGAATCTTTTATTCCTGTCCACGCCATTTTGGGCAAGTCATCAACCCAAAAACCACCATCAACAGGAATATGATACGGCTTTAAAGCAGTCATCAAATTTTTAACGCTATTTTCATTGTGCGCTAGAGAAGTAATCCAGATTTTTTTCATATTAACTCAGTATCATCACTTTTTCTTGGCTTGGCATAGTATCTGCACCTACCGCATTTCCATCATTCTGCTTGGTCGTATTACCCATAAAGACCGCAGTATTACCCTCAAATTTAACTTTGGTACTTCCCATTACAAATTCTACAGGTCCCATAATTTTACCGGAAACAAGACCACCAGCAACCCCAGGCTGATCGCCCTGACTCGGGTTTATTTTGGATGCTTTGGTAAGTGCCGGAGCACCTGCTATCATTATTTTTTGTGTAACAGGATTAGCACTAGGTGTCATACCTATGTTTGAAAATGGAGTCGGAATTGGTGGACCTGGAGGTGCCGGAACTTTACATACATCAGGCATAGCCATTGCTTGTCCGGTTTGTTTTGTTATTGCAAACATTTTGTTCTCGATTGCTATAAAATGATAGGAATAAAACAGTAACAATAATTTTCAAGCCTCCACCAACTCAGATAAGCTTCTTACTAAGTGAAAACCTGAACGATTATGCTACTAGCCCATATTGATTTTTTTACCATCAATACCAACTTCTTCTTCAGCATTGAGAGTAACATGTCTTGCCTTATAAAATAATCTACCAGTAACCATAGTTCGAATTCGATTAGCCTTGGTAAACTCAATACCTTCAATTGTTTTAAACACGTTTACTATTTTTTCTGTAACAGTATTGATGATTTTTTCAGCACTTTCAGCAATAAATAAGCTTTTACCAGTACGGACTTCACTCCAGTTACTTAATAATTTGCTATGGCTAAATTTTGCGGTTCCCGTTAATCCTGTCAAATTGACTTCTGGAGCTTCAACGTTAATAGCTTTTTGCGCTTCAAGCTTTAAATTATGGGCACGTAGGGATACTTCCTGCCCTAAATCAACGACATTTTCATTAGCTGTCCGATTTAATATCTGCAATATATATGCAGACTCACCATTTATTTCACTACTCAGCAAAATTAAATCATCAATCGCTGGAAGCAAAAAACAGCTTTCAGCTTTTAATGCATTTACAACACTATCATCACCAAGCTGGACAGAGTAATGCAATTGATTAGCAACCTGTTCCAGCGCAATCACTTTACCAAAATAAAGCTCCGCTGGTATCGGCGCAGACACCTTCTTAACCAGCTGTAAATTATTTTTCATTTCATATCATCCTTTAAAATCTCTCTTTTTTGCAGGTAATTCTTTAATTGGTTGCCAGTCCTCTGCTTCTTTTAGCTTCTTATTCGTGCCAAAAGTCGTATTTAACTGTAATGCATTCTCAAGTTTAGCACCGCGAATACCATGTATATTAGCATAGTAAAGTGATGCTTGGTTAAAATCTGTTTGCTCAGTAGAAGCATTTGAAAAGTTTACATAATCTAGCTTGCTAGAATAGAAACTGGCATAATCCAGCCTCGCATTTTCAAATATACTATTTGTAATTTCCGAGTTTGCTAAGCTAGCAGTTATCAAATTGGAGTTACTAAAATTAACCATATCAAATTTTACACCAGTAAAGTTACTTTGTCTAGCCTCGGCTTTAATAAAAGCAATATAACTACCAGAACACCCTATAAATGTTGCCCCACCTAACTTGGCATCATTAAAGCTTGACTGACTAATATCATGATAAGAGAAATCAGCATTTGATAGGTCACAACCATCAAAAATAGCCATAAACAAAATACAGTTAGAGAATTTTTGCCGAACAAGACTACATTCGCTAAATAAGGCACTTGTCAAGTTAGTATTTTCAAAAGTTGCTTTATTAAAAGTAGTTTTTTGGGCAATTAATCGGTATAAATCTGAATTGGCAAAACTCGTGCCGTCAATTGCTATTGATGACCAAACGGACATTGGTAGTTTAGCTCCAAACATTTTTACCTGCCGAAAGTTACAATCACTAAAATGCACACTTTCGCCATTAATCGAAGTCAGGTCGGCATTGGAAAAATCACACTCTGAAAACCCGCTATTTTGCACTGAAGCCGACTGCATAATTGATCTGGTAAAATTAGTATTGGTAATGCTACTTTGATTTAATTGCAACCCTTTTAAAATTGATGATTCAAATGTCGCATTAATAATCAGGGAATTATCAAAATTGGCACCAGTAAGATTGCTTTTAGAAAAGTTTGTGCCCTCAATCCTCAAATTTGAAAAATCGAGCCCAACCAGATTTAAATTACTCAAATCAAGAGAAGAAAGGGCTCCAATTTTTTTACTTTCTGCCAAGATTTCTTGAATATTCATTAATTCTGACTTTCTACTATTAACATTTGTTAATTGAATAATTGATCCTGAGTTCTATTATTTTATAAATCAGGAATCCCTAACTCACCCTCCAATATAATGGAGTATGAGTAAATTGATTTACTCAACAATAAATTCTATACCAACCAAAATTTGATTGTACCAAAAGAAACAAATGGCTGTTAGCAATTATTTTTTCCCAAGCCCCATTATGTTTATCAAGAGATTAATTATTATTGCAAAAAGACAAGCTAAACCCATTCCTTTTAACTGTAATGTTCCAATCTGTAAACTAACCCCAGAAACACCAATAACTAGAATTATTGCAGCTACAGTCAAATTGTGTGTGTTATTAAAATCAGCCCTTTTTTCGACCAGCATTCGAATACCAGACACGGCAATAACACCAAAAAGCAGCATCGAAACTCCGCCAATGACACTAGTTGGAATGGACATAATTAAAGCGGATAACTTACCACAAAAGGAAAGCAGTATTGCGATTATTGCAGCCAAGCGTATGACATAGGTACTATAAACCCTAGTCATGGCTAATACCCCAATATTTTCGCCATAGGTAGTGTTTGGAGTAGCACCCATCAAAGCCGAGACACAAGTGGAAGCACCATTACTAAATAAAGAAAGATTCATCCATGGTCGCTTAACCAGATTATCATTCACAATATTGCCTGTTACATATAAATGCCCGATATGTTCGGCAAATACCACTAAAATTGCAGGTATGATCATTCCAATCGCATTAATATTAAAATGTAGGCTATACCAGTGGGGTAATTTTACCCAAGGAGTAGTATAAACGCTCTGAAAATCGACAACCCCCATAAAAAAAGCCATAATATAACCAGTAAGCATACCTAGTAAAATCGCTATCACACGAATAAAACCACGAAAAAACAGGCTAAAAAGGATTGTGGCTGTTAAAGTTATAAAACCGATTAAAGTGTTCTTATCATATACTGGACCAAGAAAGTTTGCCATTTTTGCCGCCACAGGTGCTAATTCAAGTCCGATTACAATAACAATTGCGCCAATTGAAGCGCTGGGTAGAACCCTTTCGATCCAGTTGACACCATATTTCTGAATAACTCCGGCTAGTACCATTAGGATAATACCGCTAACCCAGAAACCGGATAATGCAGCCGAGTAACCATATTTGCTGATAACCAACATTACTGGCGCAATAAAGGCAAAGCTTGAACCAAGATATGCAGGTATTCTGTTTCTAGTTATAAAAAGATACAACAGCGTTCCAAAACCATTACATAGAAGACATAATGAAGGATCAATGTGAAAAAGCATTGGGACTAATATTGTTGAACCAAACATAGCAAAAACATGCTGCAAGCTTAAAGGCAGTTTTTGGTAAAATGGCAGATTCTGATTAACTTTTATTACTGGCTGCATAATCGTAAGAATAAATTCCCAAACATTGATTTTCTAGTGGTTGTAGGTGTCCAACCAGATTAAACATTTATGACAAAAAATTAAATAATGCGCTTTAAATTTTAATCTGGCTAAATATAATACCACAATGAACTTTATTAATTTCGTACAACATAATCGGCTGGTGTACCATTGATTACGTTATTAACCCAGCTATTATAGTAGCTAACCGAGGTATCAACACCATATGCCGTCGGTAATGGTCCGTATGTGCCGGGGTTAAGTAGCGACCAAGAGTGTACTCCAACTATACTGAATTTGTTGTTAGCATAAATAAAGTCGCCGCCACCAGAATCGCCAGGTCCAACAAATTTCCAGACATAATTATCAACCGGTATTGACCCAACAGTATATAGCTCACCTACATTCGGGCTTCCCGCAGCAAATGGTGAGAGATTAGTTGAATAATATATCTGACGATAGAACAAAATTCCAGACATGTGTTTGTATTCAGTCGTACCAAATCCAGTAAGCCAAAGCATGGTGTACTGTGCCAAGTTAGCATTAGTGTTTAATAGCGCGGTTAGTGGATAGGTATTGTTTACTTTCAAAATGGCGATATCAGCTGGCGGTGTTATACCTGAACCCATCGACTGAGGCGAATATGCACTATGTACATAGACAGCTGCCACAGATACCGGGTCACTAGAGGGTTTCTTCAAATTAGACCCCTGCCACAGGTAAATATCAGCCGGATTAGTTATATCCGTTGCCTGCCAACCCGATGTGGGTTTAGCATCTCCGGTGATTAGGCAATGTGCAGCAGTTAAAACCCAAGTGCCATCACCAATTGGCGTACCAGTACAATAAGTACTTTTTTGTGCACTTTCTGGATTACTACTTCCGCTAATTCCAACAACTAATTGCGTTATTAAGCTACTTTCCGGAGGGTTACAACCATTAGCAACCTTCAAAGCTGCTTTACTAGAATTAGCTGAATTGCCAGAATACGTCGAACCACCAAAATTACAGATAGGTGCGGGCTGCTCATATATAGTAGTTGTAGTATTAGAACCACTATTGCAGGCAATTATACCAATACCAACAAGTGGCATAGCAATCAAATTTTTTTGAAATCTCATGTTATTTTATTACTCCAAAATGAATAGATCTATATACGTTTTTCTTAATTTACCCGGGAGACCTTTGATATCCGCATTAATGGTTTTATATTTTTAAGCTCTAGTGGAATAAAAATACTGCTACAAGCATGAATATCGCTGGTTAAGCCTAATGTAATATTTATTGTACCATCATTATTTAGTCTATCAATCGTAAACCCTGTATTATCGCCATTAATCGTACCAGCAATACAGCCAAGTTGGCTATCTCTACTCGCCGCCATTGCACCGCTAAGCTCATCATAACTTGAAATCTTACCTGATGGTATTTTAGTTTTAGCCAAACCTTTTTTTATCAAATCACTTTGTAATAATTTGTTCACCACTTGTTTTTCGTCTGCAACTTGGCTAATTTTTAGCAAATCTGAAGAATCACCAGCTTTGGAGCACAATAACTCATTAACCGTATAAGGATGTGCCATTCCAGTTGCCATTGAGAATTGCTGGTGATAATAACATGCATATTGATTATTAATAATTGAAACCGGCTTATATATCGCCTGATTATCTACAGTATAACTTTTAAAGTCAGTATTTTTTAATAAATCATCATTATCAGCACGAATTTTATCTGGGCTAATATCAGCAACAAAATTATAAACTACGTTCTTGTTTATAGAGAGATAATTCCAGCCTATTATCACTGAAGATTCTCCTGTAAGTTGCCTTTTATAGCTCCTATCAAGATATTGAGTTAATTTCTGGTATGTTGTTACACATAATTTACTCTCACCATCTGTTGCAATTCCAACCATATATTTATCAGGAGCAGTACTAGTATAGGCAAGCATTATTTTTTTATCATCAAACTGAGCCTTATATTTAGCAAAGCAATCTTCTGCATTTGCTGCCATATTAATTGAAACTACGGATAATACAAATAATAACCTGTAACTATGCATACTTATTCCTCTGTAATTTTAAATCTACTTATCAGAGATTGTTATCTCTACCATTTACTTTATCATGCTTGAAGTAGATCTTAGCTCTACCAGAGTGTACCTCATTGATGTGTCTCTTCAAGCTAGACTCAGTTGAGAAGAAATTTTAGCAGTCTTCACATTAAAATGTTTTAATTTTTTCTATTGGTTGCTGTTCCTTATCTTCCTCAACCAATTCAACTTATGTTTAAACTCCCATCTCAGCTCTCTACTTTTTGTTTTAAACTTAAATTTTAAAGACCTCAGCTTCAAACTCTAGAGCTCTTTGCTCTACATCCTTTTCAATATAAATTACTTCTGGTTTCTTGGAGGAGCCAAAGTTGAGCAATGATTAACCTGTTCCAAGAGAAACTGCCTTACGATTTAAGTTAGCCGCCATGTTTAAATTCAAATTTAAATTTCTATTATTAATAAGTAAAAACCTCACTGGCTATACTCACTTTGTATAGGAGCTGGCACTGCAACAACAATGGTTGATTCTTAGGTGTTAGACATCATATTTATACTTAGTTTATAACTATAAATTTTCTAATTTTATGCTTAATATTTCTAATTTTGGTACCAATTGAGAATAAATTCAGGTTGGTACTGGTACCAATTAGGTTTTGAACCATTTTGGAACTTTTCCATTAAAACCTCATTAGTTAAAAACTAGGTACTAATTAAGTTTTGGTGCTATTAAATTGGTACCAATTCAATTTAAACGAATAGTACCGGTACTAATTAAATTTAAACAAATTTAGTACTAATTTAATGGAACTAAATTGATAAAAATGGAGCTCTATCTCTGAAGTTTGTTACAGCTTCTGACAGCTTTCTCCACGTATCATTACCAAGTTGACCTCCTATAAGATGCCCATATTTAATACTAAGATTTTTAACAGTAGGATCCAGAACTCTATATATTAAAATTTGAAATTCAATAACAAGAGAAGGACCAAGGATGGAATCTATAAGTACTGCAATGAAGAGAGTTGGAGCTTAAGAAATGATCTCAAGATTTAGAAGCAAGGAAGATCTCTATCGATACCTCACTTAGCATGGTAAGCATGTGACATATACTATAGTGGGTTTATTCCTTCCAACGATGGAAGGTACCAAAATTTCATTCTTAAAAGCTATACTCTGCGATGAGAAGAAAGCCTTCAAAATTAATGAAATAAAAGTTTATAGATATACCAAACTACCCAGAGATTTCAGTCACTAATCTCTACGAGGATGCGATGAAAGATGAAGAGTTGGTAGTTTATCTTCCTACCAAGAAACAACTCTCTAACAAGCTTCCAGAAAGGAGCTTCTTCTTTGGAGTACTTGGTACTTTAAGAGAGAGTTATCTCAGAGAGATCATTGAAGAAGCTCACAAAAAACGCTACTCTAATTCTCCTGAAGATTAAAAGAAGCAAGGCATACTAATAAGCGAGACCTGGCTCGCTGAGCTTAAGAAACACCCATTCCTCTCTAGTAAGCTTTGATTCATAACTTTGTAGGGAAACCTGGAACTGGTATATTCCTAATGAAAGAGCATGCGAAGGTTCACAGAGAGAGAAAGTCATAGACTATTTATGAAGTGAGCAAAAGACTTTATAAAGATGTCTAAAAGCCAGAAGAAATGAACATAGATGCAGGAGCTGGCACAAAGAGAAGAAAAATGGGTCCAAGCAAGCCATAAGAAGAGGAGAAGAAAGAGAAGCCAAACCCCTTTATGGGCCAATTTAATATGTGAATATATTCATTCGTATAAATCTAAAACTTATTTATAAACATTCATTCTTCCTTCTCTCGCACAAACTGTTGTCTTATCTACGCTTACTCTCTTACAGCTGCTTTGAATCAATCTACTGTATCGATAGGCAAGTCATGCATAAGATGATACAGCAGCAGCTTCTTGTATTGAGTCTTGATTTAACTCCAATAGAATTCTATTCCATTAAATTAAGGACTATAAGGAACGTTATAAACAGGAGTTATATTTAGGTCTTCATAAGCTTTCTTAGACACCTTAGTCTTATGAACTGATAGGTTATCAACAAACAGGATGATCTCTTGGTTGCTATACTTCTCTCTGAGCTTATGTAGGAACTCTATATACTACTCTCGCTTAATAGAGCGAGGGTGAATCACATAACTCTCTAAGCCTGAATCTTCACTTATACTAGCTAAAATTGCATGGGTAACTACCTTCACTTTTTAGTCATAAACTTCTATATTATCATACTTCTTATACCTAGACTTATTAATAAAAGTGTTGAAAGTAAACACAGCTTCATCTGCATGTATGAACTTGATGTTATTATCAATAGCTCTCTGCATTTAATCATATATATAGTTTAAATTATTACTATAAAATGGCACTGTAAAATCAATCACTCTCTTCACTCTGTTGACAGTCTTGAAAGTAATACCATTTCTTCTATAAATGTTGGCTATAGTCTAAGGAGAGATGCGCATATCAGGAAACTTGCGATGAAACATTACAGCTCGCTAGTCTAGAGGAAAGTGTGCCCAATACTTTAAAGTCTTAGAGTCACAGAGGTAGTCAATATGATGCTGTGAGAACTTTTATTTTCTAGCAGGATGCTTTCAAGTACCAGAATTAAAATGCTAAACAGCTAACATGCAGTGATACCTAACAGTAGAGGCACTCTTGTGTAAGAGCTTTGCAATAGCTGCATAATTCAATACTGGTTTGACTTAATCTATATTAATACTCGTACCATACCTAAGCTGAAGCAGTAAATCTAAATATTTCTCATCATAAATCGACCCTAAATTTCGCTAATTTCTATTTCTCATTTTGTAAATAGGCCTAATTTCTCTACTAACCCCAATAAGACCCCAACTATACCCTACAAATCAAAGCACTTATAAACCTCACTAAGGGGTTTTGGGGTTTTGAATGTCTGGTCTGCTCCCATAGACTTGAGGGTATAAACATTTCACTCATGCTATTCACATAAATCCTGGCGTTTGTTAAACTTAATTCTTTGAGAATTATTACACCCTCATCCTTCTTCTCTTGATCTCTAATATGGGATTTATATTATCATTTTATCCAAAACTTACAAGTGTTATGGTTTACTTCTAAAGAAATTAAGATGCAGTAATGAATCAAAAGTCCATTCTGTATCCGATGTTGTAAGATCTAGTTTATCAGTAACTACTCCAAATGAATAGGGGCTATCGGCTGAAAAATAGTCATCTTCAAATCTTATGTGTAAATTCTTGATGCTCAGCTTCAAGTTTTTCATTAAACTGTTGAAATTGCTCCGTAGTGAATCATCGTTTTCTTCTTGATTTTACTGTTTCTGTTGATTTTAAGAGCTTGCCTTGTCTATATCTATAATTGACATTACTATTAGCATAATGTATTCGAAATGATAAGGTCGCAGGGCACTTACTCTTTGTCTTTTTCTTGATCTAAAGTTCATGTTCGAAAATATTGAAGACATTGGTTGAATCGTAAGACTCGTCTAGCTCCTCATCGGCAATATAACTTTCATCATGACTGACAAAACTCATGTTTGGCCCCAATATTAAGTACAAATCGTCAATCGTGAGCTCAAGTGGGTTAGACCATACTGATAATATGCTGAACTATATATTGAATGGTTAATTTTATAATAAATAAAGTAATGTACTTTAATTTGAAGATTCCCGATCATGCCCGCCTTTAGGGAAACTGGTAGCATAAGTCCATCAATTAATCTGTTAGCTTCATCGGGACGAATATTCACTGATTTCAAATTTATAAAATAATATTATTTCTGACTAAATTTAGCAACTTTGTGAATCTCGTTATATTTCTTAAATTACTTACTATGAATAAATACAAATTTATGTTACCTATAGTATTATTAAAAGATCATGCCATGTTATTTATATTAAGATAATCCCTTTATCATTTTCATTATTATTTAGTTACCTTTAAGTATGGACATATTTAACTAGTTTTTATCGAAGCCAAAGAGGTAGCGATCCAAATACTGCTTAATCACATCATAAATTTTGTTAGTAAACATTTTATTAATTGTTTGTTAAAATTTATAATATTACTTTCATTTAACACTATATCATAATTTATATTATATTGAATTATTCTATTTTTATCAATCACACCACTTATTAAGAATGATATTTTATTTTTAATTAGTTTTATAAAAGCAAAAATCTTACCAAAAAAATAATCAAAAGTTATTAGAATTTTCAAAAGAACAAATAAATTGTACTAATAAATAAATTTAAATAGAAGAATTTGAAAAATAAATACTTTGAAGTTACTGCTCGATCAGCTTTAATAATAAATATATAACTTTGTTCCTAGATAAATAAAATTTTAATAAATTTGTTTTTCACAGATGAACCCAACTCCCTTCTAAATTTATAATTTTGTTAATTTTAATTGTAAAACTTTGTAAATTAATCTTTAATTCTATGATATGTAATTCATTTTTAATATGAAATTAATATGATATAAAAGTAATAGTAAAAAATTTAGTTTATATTTTTAGTTCATAATAAGACTTAGTAATTATAATATATTTATATAGAAAATGCATTAGCTGCTTTCAACGTAAGTTAATGGCTAAAATTTGGGCTCCTCCTATGGCAAAATAGAAATGAAGTCCACTATATAAGCCAACGATATTATCTCTCTTTCAAGTTTTATTTAGTTATATATTATAAAATGAAATAATATAATTTTCACCATATTTATTTTAATATTAATAGAGTGATAAAAGCTCGACATGCTATTTTATTGTAAAAAATATTTGGGTTATTTATATTCTTTAAATATTTGAAAGATGTTCATTTTAAATTGAAAAAGTATTAATGAATAAATGATATAGGACATTATCGAGCTTTGATTTAAAATAAATTTAATTTAAAAATAAATCATTTCACTCTATTGTAAATCAAATCAAGAGATAAACATGCTGTTTGATCACACATTGAAGTTTATAATTTTGATACAATTTTATTTCAAACAAAATGTGCTTAAAATGAATTTAAATTCTATTTTAAATTTCTAATTAAATTTCATTATTGTTTTTTCATGATTATTTAGTAAATTAATTAATTAAATAGATTATTTAAATTTATTCTCAAGTTTTGAGATAGTAAAAAATCTGAAAATCATCTTTTATAAATATTTTATACAATTTAGAAATATTTACAAATTCAATTAAGAATAGCAATGTAAATAATTCTATAATTTAGTTATAATTGAACTAAATGCCTCTTGTGGTGTATTTAGCTTTAATAGTAATAGAAGTAGTTTATATGATAAGCACACCTGTGTAAAAACTTGTATACTCTAATGTCTCCATTACAGAAGACTTGTTTCAAATTATAACTATATCTGTACTCAGGGTACTTATTATCATGATTTCAGTCTTCCTAATAATTTAATTTTTTTTTGTAGTTTCTAAATTTATTAATTAGATTAAAACTAATAATGATGGCGTCCTTTATTTTTCTAAGAGGAAGAAGCTTAAAGTTAAGCCAAACTAAAGGTAATGAATCTGCGAATCACAAATCAGATGATAATGGAAAATAATCAACTTTATTATATTAATGATTTATAGTAAACATTTCTCTATATAGATGTGTTTAATTAATCAAACACAATAGTAATAAATATAGTCAAGTTATCAGGTATATTTTTAATACTACTTACAACAGCAATGAGTCAATTTTTGATTAAGATGTTTGTTACACAATTTTATTGCACTGAAGATTATGAAATTAAAGCTGATTGCAATAGTGTACTCAGATAACTTGGCCAATATTTTGGCATTATTGGTTTATAAAGCCCTGTTATAAATTTTCTTTGTTAATTGCTAAAGTTAAGGAAACAATTAAAACTATTATGAATCATATATCCATATCAGAATTATTAAGACTACATATGTTAAAAATTAAATATATTTAAACTACTAATCTTTATCAATAAATATGCGTCCTTATACAGTGAGGGGTTTATAAGGGGTCATCTAATAAGAATTTTATAATTAAAATGCTATCGTTCAAAAATATCTTGAATATTTTTATTTAATACTTTAATTTGTTTAGTGTTGTTAATAATGCTTGTTACTTATACAGACTTTTTTATCACAAAATAATTTCCAGATAAAAATATACCATGGGCTTCTTGGAACGATAGGGGTAGATTTATTAGAAACATCTACAAGCTATAATTTAAAATTTCATCTTAAATAATATTCAAAATAGAATTTTAGTTTTATTTTAGTGTAGATTTTATCAATAGAAATCCTTACTGAAACATACATAGATATTATTAACTTCATATGCCTAGTCCTAGCAACTTACTTAATTTACGATAGATTTATGAGGCCTTCTCTTTACAATAAAATTGTGCATATGACTATGGTATTTCTAGAATGTCAATTATTTTTATTCACTTTAATGGCATGTCTTCAAGGGTTTGCAAAATTAAACTTAGGTATGATTGCTATCCTTTTTCTTATTTTAACTGGAACAAGTATCGGTTTTTTGTTAGACTACTTAATCAAAAAGAAAGAACAGGAGATCATAGCAAATGATACAGACCTTAAGAACTTTAAGAATATTTTCTAGATTGAGCTGTACCTCGTTGTTATGCTTCATGAAATGGAGAAACTCGTAAATAATGAAGAACATGGTCAAGAAAAACACATACATTTGGTAAAAATTCTAAATATTCGTCGAATTATAAGAAATAATACATAAATTTGATTTGATCAATTATAATATTTAATTTAAATGATTCTAAATTTTTTGCTTTTCTCACATTATGTAAGGCAATCGAGAAAAGTTGTCGAGCATTTTTCGATTGCCTTACATTTTCTTGATAAGTTTAATTGTTTGATTATAATTTAAATATACATCTATAATTTATCACCTTCTTAACTTGAATATACCAGATGCAATATTATATGTGAGTAAATGATAGTTCATTTTGGCAGAAAAGCACCCTCGTTTAAATTTCTAATTTATTTATAAAATTTGGTTATATATAATTTTAATCTAACTATACAAGTTTAAAGATTAAGCTATTATTTTTATAATAAGTACAGTGTAATTTAAAAAAATGAATTAAATAAAATATGTTAACTCTTTTAAACAAAATGAACAATAATTTGCTCAATAAATAAATTAAATTATTAATGAGTAAATTTTAGATTACTAACATTACTTTACTATAACCACATAACTTAATAACTAAAAAATAATTAAAATCACATAATGTCAGTCAAACCCAAGCTATTTCTTAGATTTTAATATATTCTTAATTTACTTTTTCAATTTGTTTCATATTTTTATTAAAAGTTAATAAATTGCTTAATCATTTATTCATACTATATTAATTAATACATTCGCATATTTTTTTGAAAATCTTACCAATTCTGTGATTAGCAGGCACATGGAGGAATGCGAAAATGAGGCATGTCTTTGTCGAAACTATGAGCCAGAATATGATAAGAAATTCACAACAGTGGGCTCAAAGAGACTAACTGGTAGCTTATCTATGGGAGGAAATTTAACTCATATGGGATCTGATAAGTCCCTATAAGATCTAAAGAGACTTCCTTACAAGCTTAGTTACAAGACTAAAATTGACATTTTTAAGAAGGAATTTGAAATAAGAATTGATGACTTCTTGGAGGCATATCCCAAGTCTCATGGCATCAAACTTCTGAAAAGTTTTTTCAATCACAAATATTGTGATAGCTCTTATAAAGCTCTCTTCGTACAACTTGAAAATGCTATAACTTGCAAGAATTTCTAAGGAAAAATATATATTTACCATTTGAAGACTTAAATTCAAGATGAAATGAATAAGTCCTTAGAAAGTCCCCTTTCATTCGATATTAATTCGCTGCTTAAATTTGAAAAGTATAAATTAGACTTTGAGAAGAATCTTGAAGATCTAAGTTTTAGTTGTTAATAATTTTGGCAGGATCTTATTAAGGAAGATTATGATGTAGATAAAACACTGGGCACAGCATATTTAGTATCGGAAAAGATATAACTATTCACATATGAGTAGTTTTATTTAAATGCATTGATTAAATTTATAATTGAAATCAAATCATTATTCTCAAAGCTAATCATGATAAACCCTTTGTGCATAGATACATCAAGCACCTATGCCCTGGCTTATCGTTACATCTTAAGAGATGAATCAACTTTTTCAGAATTAGTTACAAGAATCCAGTAAATTAAAAACTCTTCAAAACTAGAACAGCAAAGAGAGCAAGGTATAAGATTTTTTGACTCGGATATTTATTCATTACTTATGGTATCAGGAGATATAAAGGAGCTTGGAAGAATAAAGTAAGCTAATAGCTCTTGTAGATTTGTTTATGGATACGACCCAAGGGACTTAATAGGAAGCAAAATTAATAAACTTATGCCATCACCTTTTGCAATGATTCATGATAGATTCCTTAATAAACTATATACAAAATAATTTAAAGTGTATGTTTTTATAGTAATTTTACATTCTTGATGAAAGGTAAATCTTCATTTTTAGAAAGAAATCAACCACTACCAGTAGTAAAACATAATTTTTATAGTAATATTATAAAAATAATCATTATAACCAAAGATGGATACTTGTAAATGACTTTATTCTATATTAAACCTTAAGTATCTCTACACTTTGGTTTAATTTTCTCAACTTTTGGCAAAATCCTGAATAAGTAAACTGTGAAAATTAACTTTACTTTTAAGATACTTTTTATTTCTGACCCATTATACTTAAAACATTTGGAAAGATATTTATATTGGTTTATAGAATAGCTGATGATTCTCACGAATATGTAAAAATGTCAAAGTTATGTGTCATACTTACTGATGGTGAAGGCCAGATTCATGGTATAAACGATTAATGCTCAAAATTAATGGGTATGCCTCCTCCAAACGCCAAGAAATAACTTTCATTAAATGATAACCAATTATTCTCTATCTAACAAATATGCAAACCCATTATGCAGTAAGAATATGAGTTTGAGTTGGTAAAGGGAGTTCAAATGACTATTGACTCTACTTTCTTAAATAAGGAGAGATAATTTAGAAGAGAGTACCCAGATATTGCCTGTAAAATAGGATAATATTAAGCTGATGTGGGAGTTCATAAATATTCCTATCGTGAACTAAGATCAGAAATAAATATTTTCGTTATAAAACTTGATGAAAAAGACCCCATTTAAATGGGAAGATTAGGTCAGAACTTTGCTGATAGTATAAAAAGCAAATCTTAAGAAGATCTCACATATTCTGAATTCTCCATAACTACAGCAAATTCTAGTGTTGCTTCAAGTTAAGTTGCAACTTCTAAATTCAAGACTTTCAAATCAAAAATTTAAAGCTTAAATACTCCCACATAAATCTCTAGATTCCAAAAAATCTCAATGCTAACTTTCTTTCTATTACTAGGTATTGCAGCGACAAATTTTGCAATAAATCTTATTCAAAATCATTCTTTTATGACAAATCTAGAGGTCCTTAATAGCTTATAAATATTGATTCAATCAGTTCCAGAAGCTTCTCATGCTACAAGATAAATGATTCTTATCTCAAACAATTTAGTCAATTAATACAATGATGAAGTGATCAGTGATTAAAGCTAATTAAAAACATATAAATTCTATAAGATTTTTATACTATCCAACAAAGTACAGTTTTTATTCTTCATTATTGGCATAAACGAGTGAAAGATTTGAAGGGATTCAAAATCAGATGTAGACTACTTTAAAAGATAAAGTTAGCTTTGACACTTACAAAATTTTTATAAGTGATGTATAAAGTGATTCAGATGTTAAGAAAATGAGCTCCTCTATGTAAACCTCTCTAAATCTCTTCAGTTCTAAAATATTAAAGCTTTCAACTTATAAGAATAGCACTTTTGTAAACACTACAGTACCATTAATTTCATTTTAATGGCAGTAAATGCTGAATTCTAATGCAAGCATACCATTAGTTAGTGATCTTTAATAAGATGCATACTTTGTTATCTAAAACGGATTAGGAACTATAGTTGAGGGATTAATGGATTTACAAACAAAAACAGTAAATTAAATCAATGAGTCATCTGATTAAGCAGCTATTATAGCTATAGCTTTGGCTGCAGTAAGCATATTTTTAGTAATAGTCCTGCTTCCTACTAGTTTACCTACTCTAACACATATTGAGTTGATTAGTCAGCTTACTTTAATGTCATTAAATAGACTGCCAGAAAACTTTTGTGTTAATGAAACAAAAGCTTGCATGGAAATTATCTTGTTCTTGAACGAATAAAAGGAGGGTGAAAAGTCAACTCATCAAATGATAAAGAAGCATGAACATAGAAAACAGAATCGATAGATATTGAAGTTGCCTAAAAATACTAAGAACCTTCATGGAATGGGAAGCATTAGCTCAATGGATTCAGACTCAGACTATGACAAAAGTACTTTAATGAAATCGTAAAAGAAATCAAGACTATATGAAGATGATTCAGCAAGTACAGGCTCAGCTGCTTCTAATACCGCATCTATCTCTTCCTCAAAGATTACAACACTTGCAAAAGTGAGGGCAAACTAAAACGAGTACGAATCTTAACAACTATCCTAGGCACAAAGAGTCAAGAGAAATCAAGGAGGAGTCATAGAACTTGAATTAATGCACGCAAAAACTTCAGAGCTTCTTGATGATGATTAAGAAGAAAATTAAAATGCTGAACTCACAGAAACTGAAATTAAATAAAGAGAAAGAGAAAAATCTAGAAAAATTCAAATTAACAAAACTTTTAGCAGGATGAAGATAAAGAAATTTGCCTATTTAATTTTAGTCGCACTTTTCATTGCTATGTACTTTGTTATTACAAGTTGGTACTTGACCTTAGTTCATCAATATGAAAGAATGTATTCAAAGAACTACCAAGAAATTGGTGATAGAATCTAATGCTACACAAATGTAGCTACTTATACAATCGATACTCTTTCAAGAAATAAGAATGTAACTAAGAATGATATCAAAAGTCTAAGCGATTACTATATCGATTCTTGCCTTGAAAGAGAGGAGAAATATCTTTAGCTTTTATTAGATGGTCTAGAAGCTGAGGCAACGTTAGATACCTTTAACCAGTTGAATTCTAAGTTTAATGGCGATTAAATTTGCTAAACTCTCTCTCAACAAAAAGGCCTTAATTCAGCTGAGTGCCTCAATGTTATGGACGGTATTTTAACCAAAGGTCTCACTGAAACATTAAATCACTTTTTAAGAAATATGAAATCTAACATGCTCATATTTGATGACTCTTAGAATTTAACTACCTACGATTCTCAGGTTTTTATCATTAAACAACTTCTCAAAAGATCTTAGAGCAACGATCTCATATCCCTTCATGAAATCTATTTAAAGACAACTTTCGAGTACTTGAGAGAGGAAAGCCTGAAAATAATTTAAGGTTTCTTTGAGAAAATGAACAGCTACTACAATATGCTCTTTGGCATGTTTGTGGGCATCCTCTCCATAACTTAACTTCTAATTCAAACTTAATTGGTAAAGAAACTATCCAGGCAAATCATCAAAATGTATCATGTCGTACTGCTTATTCCATTCAGTGGCAGAACCCAAAATGATCTCAATAAACTCATGATGATCAAACTTTGAAAAAATTCTATATTTCATCTGCCAATCAATTCTTACTTTGTAAATATATTAAGTGTTTTAACATTATCAAATTCATAATTCTTATTTATACTAAATCTAATAAGTAGCATTCATAAAGATATTAGCTTCAATAAGGTATTATAAATAAACTTTTATGAAAATTCGTAAGATTAACTTGCTTTATGTTGTTGTTAAAACATTTGATTTATAATTTATCATTTACATTTGAAAATATAATTCAAAAAAGAATTAATTTTTACGTTTTTATTTAATAAGATTTATTATTTAAATTGTTTATCGTTAATTTTTTGCTTGAGTTTCATATTTCCAATTTAAATTTAAATATTCTTTTTTTAGGCTTTTTTATTTCTATGATCGAAAATACTTTTACTATATAAAGAAAGTGTAGTGTGTCCATAATATAATTTATAACTCTATCGAATAAATTTATGTTAGACATTAGCTTGAATAAATAAATTATAAATATCTAAAATTATTTATTGAATATAAATGAGTAAAATAGATTAGTCAGAAATTAGAATCCCTCAAGATGACTTAAACTTCCAGTCCCCTTTGATTAACAATACTTATAGTTAATTTAGTTTAAATAATTTTGCAGTATATTTATTATAAATAGGGACAAAGGAGAACTCACCAACCAACTAGAATAAAAGTGTAAGCAATTAATAAATATATAAAAGTTTATAGAACTTGTAAGGTTTTGATGATTAGCAATCTTAAAATATATCTCAAGCTTAAATTCAACAACCTTTAACAATGAATGTTGATTACTATAAACCAACTTATCATCAGGAAGTAACTCCTTACTCATATGTGGAAACTATTGAAAGTACTCATAACCCTTAAACCAAGGAGAATAATTTGGAATTAATGGTACAAAATTAATATAATTAGCATATTTCAAATTAAAAATCATCATTATCGATTAATTTACAATTTTAGCCTACCAAAACTTTAATAGCATTCGATTTATCTAATTGACAAAACTAAACGCTCTCTAAATTTGTATATTTACCCGTAATCAAAATCTATAAGATTATTAATAATCAACTCTATATTATCCAAACGAATTTCTTATTTATTTAACATTAAAGGCTTTGGGTAATGACTCTCGCTGGTCACGAATCTCTATAAGCTGGTTTATATATTATTGAAGAGTGCCTAAACAGATGGTAGGCAATGTAATTCTCAAAACTAATTCTTGAGGATTGTATGAATGAGTATTTAACTAAAGAATGCTGCACTGATCTTATAAACCTTGCATTTGACATTCAAGGCATTTAACATAGTCCATCACCTTTTGATAAGCTTCATAATTCTTAAAATCATGATGAGGAAATTGAAAATATCGATTGCTGGGAATAAGAGCTGGAGCCTATCCCTGCTTAAGCAGATAATTCTATCACAAAAAATCGCTAGATTATAGTCAAATATATCGCAACTAATAATGAAGATGCCAGCTAAATTGATAATTAATCAGAAAAGTAGCTTTTGGATATGCTCAATACAAGTAAACTTAGCATGACTTCAGGATCAACAATAAAATAAAGTACTAAACATCAGTCACCCAAGCTTCAACCATTCAAAAAGCTTAATCTAAGCTTAATATTGTAGGAATACATTCGAAATTGGGAAAATATAATTAATTAAATTTATAATAAATCAAAACCGTGTCAATTAAAGTTGGCATATTTGGACGATCTTGGGCTCATTCGATAGAGAATTTAAAATAAGCTGGGCTTTATTGTTGGCGGTACTATTTTATCGCATCCCTGAAGCGAGATAACTCGACTTTAATGTGAGGGTATAATTTAAAGAATGTAGATACGTTTTTTAAAGTAAAGTTATCTCGCTTCAGGGATGCGATAAAATAGTAAAACCCACCTAATTTTAAATTCTCTATTGAATGAGCCCAAGATTGTTCAAATTGGCCAACTTTAACTGCCACAATTTTGATTTATTATAAATTTAATTAATTATATTTTCCCAATTTCGAATATATTCCTACAATAAGTAAAAGTAATAATAGTATTCTTAAGCAAGGATTTAATACATCAAGAGGGAATCTCAAAGATAAATCATCTAATGTGATATCAATTAGAGATCAATCAAATATTTTGACTTAGCTTTAAAATAGATAGTAAAATTCGAGCTTAAATTTAACTTAAAATCAAAACAACTTCTAAGATGGATTTACTTTTTTTAATCCTAAACCAATGAAACTTGAACTTACCTCATAAAATGAAACAAAAGATATGACTAAAATTCAAATAACAAGCAAAGAGGTAGATGATCTAATTGAATGGCAGAGATCAAAGAAAGTTAGAGATGAAATCAAGAAATAATAATTAAGTGAGATGCTGCATTAGTAAATTATTGACGACTAAAAAGCAGCTAATATTTAGATTAATCCTGATAAGCAAAAGTTTACTTTTACTTCCTCAGGAAAATTGCTGTTAATAAATGAAAATGATGTAAAATCAGCTGACAACCCTTTAAATTTAGATTCTGCGAGAGTTTAGAAAATACACTAAGTTTAAGTTATTAAAAAAGGTGTCGAAGAAACAAAGTCAAAAGTCATAGTAGATAAGAAACCTCTTATTCCATTAGGGTAGAAAAAGAAGAAAGATGAAATTGATTTTACAGAGCCCATGCAAAACATCAACGAAATTATGAATCCTGGAGATGGCGTCATATTCCAAGACAGTAAGAATAGACTAAAAATTGGGCAATCAATAAAAGAAATACTTGCAAAGCAAAATAAAATCACTCGAAGCTAGTACCTTGAAATGACAAGATATAAAGAGTTTTCATTTGGAAATGTAAATTCAACACTATTTGACACTGAAAATCAAACCAGCTCTTTACTAAATACTTAAGATCTTGATCCTATGCTTACCTCATCTCAAAATCTAAAATTTGGTTTTGGATACAATCCATAGAAAAGTAGAAATCCTGAGAAATACAATGGAAAAATTCATCGAAGTGTAAATCTCAACGAAATAAGTTAACTCTTGACAGATGAAAACCTTAACACTAAAACTTAAGATTAAAATTAACATTTCTTATAACTTTCAAAGAAACGAGGAAGCCTAAGTAGCTTATAGCAAAACAACTTCTTCGAGAAGAGCTTTGCTGGTTAATCTAACTTAGGATTTTTAAGTGAAAGAAGGCATAGCGAAAACAGGAAAGAGTAAGATTAATCATAAATGATATTGCCAGAGATTCCAAAATATTAAAGCAAGAAGAAGCTTGCTAGTTTGTTCAAGTCTATGAGTTAGAATAAATTAATGATTAACTACTAAGAGAAGCATGAATTTGATTTACCTAAGGAACACTAGCATAATTTGAGCTTATTTAATGATTAGCCACTAAACTTTTGTAATATCTCTTATTTTATTTTTTAAATAATCTAAATTTAACTGATCGAAATCATTATAATGCAAACAAATTACCTTCCTTAGCTTTTAAAGACACTCTTTAGTATAGCACTAAAAACAGAAATGCTTATAATAGATAGGCTTTTATTGATAAAATTTAAGATTAAACCCTGAGTTCAAAGCATTTGAATACCACTCGAAACTATAGAACTTAGCTCTATAATGAAAGCCAAACATAGAATGATTAATTTGATAACTAATAACTATAGAATAGTTCAATTGCTTAAAGTATAAGCAAATTAATGAAGACCCCTGGATTTATACTTGGGAAGAGAGTGCCTCCGAAATTAATTGCCATTAATAAGAGATATAACAATGATAGCAAGACAAGGGATTTACCAAGTTTCATGTAAGATTGATGAAGTAATAAAATGATGAATTTATTTATTTCTCAGTATTCTTCAATACATTTACTTATTAATTATTTGGCTAGATGCAAATAATCAAGCAGCCATTTAAATTACTTTTTCAATTAGAAATAAAGTATAAAATTTTATAAGATATTTTTAAAAAGTGTACTCAAAATAATTGTATATATTTTGAGCCCATCTCTCATAAGCTTGCACACCGTGGTTATCATAGTAGTGTTAAAGAGTGAGTGTTTGAGATACCTGAGCTATTTTTTAGGTATCAGTATCATCAATCACAACATCTGGGTGCATAGTCTTGTAGTATCTGGCATTAACCCAAGAGAGAGAGTAGTATGCGTTAGAAAGTAACAACATCAAGTTGTCACCAACAGTCTGTACTCTAGTCTTATTATAATAATTAAAAATAAAAGAATGAAATCCTAATAACTTCAAAGAAAATTGTCTTGTCGCCTCTTGGAGATTCGTCAAAACTGGCTGAGAGGATATCGTCGAGCTTTCTAGTCAAATCGATAAAAGCATTCATAAGTATAAAATTTTATAAAGACTTCATTACTCATTAGAGAATAAATTGTTGCAGAGAGTCATAGCTTGACCGCATGGTAGGACATCATAACCGCCTACATCATACTCTAGATTCTCAATCATATGCTTGGTGACGAGGACATCAAGAATATTCATGGAGTCCATGGCAGATCTTTGAGCTTCTTGTGAGTTGAGCTTTCTAATAGCATTCAAGATTTCCTCATTACCTAAGGTAATCAAAATTTGTGATATAAATTAACTTCAAAAGAAACAAATTTTATTTGTTAAAGCTTGAGAATCTCTGGGTCTGGACCAGTTCCGTAATTAATTAATAATTTATGACGATAATGATATAGCTATCAACAGCATCTTTGGCTTTGTAATTTGTCGAATTTATAAATCATACAAGTTTCTTTATAATAATTATTAGGATATTCATAATTATATAAAATTAATATTATCTATCTTTATAAAGCAAGGATTCTTCACTAATACTTAAATCCTTTTTTTGTTTATAAATATAATATTAATCATTAATGAAAACTCAACGTACAAGAAGTAACGTTGGTCTGCTCTTGCTTGCTGTCGTAGTGATGGCCAGTATTAACAGTACCTTCATATATGCTTAACAAGCAAAATATATTGCCAACAGCAATAGTTCATATAGACCTAAACTTAATTGAATTTATTATCTAGATAATTTTTCTCAATCAGTATCCTTAATAAAAGGTTCAAGTTTAGACTTCAAGTGGATCCTAGAAACACACCAGATATGATTAACAAAGCCAAATAAAAAAGCTCTCTCATATTTTTCGGTAGCACTTTTGATAGCTATATCGCAATTAGAGAAGCCTCCAAAATAGCTGATGTTGCTAACAAACTCAAGGCCTTCAAGTAACTCTCTGGTTGTCTTGGAATCGCTGGAGCACTTGTCGGATTAAAAACCCCAAAACCCCTTAATGAGGTTTATAAGTGCTTTGATTTGTAGGGAATATGTTAGGGGTTGGGGTTATTAATTAAATGCAAGACAAAAATAGCAAGCTTTTGGGGTCTATTTATGATGAAGAGTATATAGATTTAGTGTTTAAACTGCGTTATGGATGTGATATGTATAGTGAATAAGTCAAACCAATACTGAACTATAAGTCTATTGCACTGCTCTTAAAGCGTAGTCCATCAACTGTTCGCTCTCACTGCTTGAAAGCTGTGTAATTAAAGCAATAATAGCTGAATTCTTAGCCTAAGAGGAAGTCAAAGTTTCTATAGAAGCATATTGACTATCTTATTAATGAAAAAACTTTGAAGTATTGGGCTCACTTCTCTCTCGACTAACGAGCTATTATGTTTCACCGCCAGTTCCCTGAGTTGAAGATCTCTGCATAATCTGTTGCAAACATTTATAAACGAAACGGTATCTCTTACAAAGGTGTAAATCGTATCAAGAGAGTAATTGATTTCACTCTGCCATTTTACAACAACAACTTAAATTATATTTATAATTAAATGCAGAGAGCCTAATAGAATAATATTAAGTTTATTCATGCTGACGAGGCTGTTTTTACATTCAACACTTTCATCTAGAAATCTTGGTATAAGAGGCATAGCAACATAGAAGTATATGACTAGAAAGTCAAGGTATAGACAAGGGCAATTCTTGGAGGTATTAGCGAGGATGCTGGTTTAGAAACTTATGTTATTCATCCTCGCTCTATTAAGACAGAGCAGTATATTAAGTTCTTAGAGCAGCTGAGAGAGAAGTACCCTGAATAAGAGATTATACTATTCGTTGATAATCTTTCTGTTCATAAGACTAAAGAAACAAGGAAGAGTTATGAACAACTTAGAATAACGCCAGTCTTCAACGTACCTTACAGTCCATAGTTTAATGGAATTAAGTTCTACTGGGGTACATTAAAAGGTCATTACAAGAAACTGCTGCTATACCACTTGATGCATGACCTACCTATCGATATAGTAGACTTTATTAAAAGTTCAGCTAAAAGAGTTGATAATTAGTTGGATAAAAGTGTGCTAAAGAAGGGAGAGTGAATGTATATAAATAAGTTTTGTAGTTAAGTTAATAAATATATAAGTCACACTTTTAAAATTCTTTAGAGGGAGCTGGCTTCTCTTTCTTTTCTTCTACTTCTTGCTGCCAGCTCCAGCATCTATGTTCATTGACTCTGGAGGCTAAATATTTGAATAAAGTCTCTTGCTAACTTCATAATTTGTCTGCGACTTTCACTCTCTGTGAAGCTTGCTCTATTCCTTCATCAAGAAGATGCCAGTACCAGATTTTTCTAAAGAGTTAAGCTTGAAATCTTACTTGAAATATAAGGGTGTTTCTGCAGTTCTGATAACCAGCTCTCACTTATCTTGATCCCTTGTTTGTCCTTATCTTCTGAAGAGATTCTGTACCTTTTCTTATGGGATTCTTGAATAATTTCTTTCAAGTAATCACCTTTAATTGTTGCAAGTGTGCCAAAGAAATAGTTTCTTTCAGGTAGTTTATTTGACAACTACTTCTTAGTAGACAGGTACTGCGAAACCTCTGGGTCGTTCATAGCATCATCATACAAGTTAGTCACTGAAATCTCTGGATAGTTTGGAATCTCAGCAAACTTTTCATCTTAAGTTTTTAATGCTTTCTTCTCCTCGCAGAGTATCGCTTTTAGAAATGAAATTTTAGTACCTTCCATCGTTGGGAGGAACAAACCAACTACATAATAAAGATAAGCTACTATGAGTTCATTACCTTGCTGCACCAGGTAGCGGTGCAAGTCCTCCTTGCTTCTAAATCTTTGAATTAATTCTTGTGCTTGCACTCTTTTCATTGCATCATTCATTGACTCCATCTTGTTTACAGATCTAAGAAAAATGATATTCAAATTTAAGTTTATTGATTTCAATTATATACCTCTGTAAAACTTACTATTAAATATGGGCATCCTATAGGAGGTCAACCTCTTAGAAGGATATGGAGAAGGTTTTGAGAACTGGTTTCAAGCTTGAGAGATAGATATCAATTTCTACTGTTATAGTTGCATATTATTTAATTTAAATTGGTACGTACTTAATTAGGTGCACCTCCTAAATCGGTACGTGCTATAATCAACTTATAATTGAAAGTTAAAATGGTTACTTTATCACCTATATTTAGAGCTGGGTTGTCTCTTAACACTCATATCTCTTCTCTTACACTCTAAGAACTTCCCTTGAAACTTGTGGGCTTGCAAAGCTCTCATATAAGCTCTCAGTTATAGAAGCAGTTTTATAATTTTAAATTCAAATTTAAATATGAGCGCTAACATTTTAAGAAAAACAACAGCACTTCCATCAAACTAAATGAGACTTACCTTTGGCGTCAATAAAAAGTGTGATAGCTGTGAGATGAACTCTCATAAGGAACTACCAGAGCTATCACTTGAGGTCTCTGTTATTAAAAAAGATATTAATAACAGAAAATAAATGGCAAACAAATGTGTGGGAGACAGAGAGGGGGAGAAAGGTCTTAATGAAATTCCTATACAAACTGAAGAAGCTGAAGTCTATTTTTGTGAGCTATGTGAGAGAGATTTTGGTCATAAATCAAGCTGGTACAGACATATGAAGGTCCATAAGGAAGCTAAGCCTACTGTATACTTAAAGCATGACAAAGTTGATGGAAAGTATGATTGCTTTGAGTGCCATAAGCAGTACTCTCCTACAAGAGAATTTAGAAGCGTCTTTTAAAAGCCCACAAGAAAGAGATAGAAGTTGAAGATTAAGACACTCAACTCAAGTTGCTGAACAAAAGAAAAGCAAGGGAACCTCTTTAAGCTGCTGAGATTTAACAAGCAAGCGAATCAGAGTATGTGAGGATTGCACGCAACCTCTTAGCATCAGAGGTCACTAAAATCATGATTAAGATATAATACAAGAAAATTCCAGAACTAGAATAGATTGATTTAGATACTTCTCTCTAAAGCTACCTTATTCTGGAGGACTCCTATGACAAGAAAGTTATTAAGGATTATCAGTATGCTTACAAGGTATATCCTTTCAACTATCTACTTAGTGATGATAAATATTAAATGGACTTTACTAATGAGTATTAAGTACTCACTCAGGCCAAGTTTAAAAAATGCAAATACTTAATAAAGCTAGATGCTGTTCTCCTAGCCAAAGATCATGTAGCTTTCAGACTACCACTCTTTGAGATTACACTCAGAGATTTCATAACTGATCAAAGAAATCATCGATAGCTTGCATTAATATCAACCTAAGCTATACAAGGTATAAAAGAGCTTCATAAGTTAGGCTTTGTTCACAGAGATCTCAAGCCTGAGAATATA
>ARYC01000024.1:0-34595 GCA_000711775.1 Oxytricha trifallax
CAAATAATATGCCATATAAATTTAGACAAATGCCTGGTGAAAAAAATGCCTTGGGTAACATTAAGTTTATCTTTCCAAATGTTTGTGGCATTTATCTTCATGATACGCCAAGCCGCAATCTTTTTGGTAGAAATCGCCGTGATTTCAGTCATGGCTGTATCCGAGTTGGTAAGCCGATTGAGTTGGCTGATTATCTGCTATCTGATAAACCAAATTGGGATGGTGATCGGGTGGAGAGCCAGATTAAATTAGGCAAAAGACAGATTGTTTATCTTGCCGAGCCAATGGATGTAAATATTGTCTATGCAACGGTTTGGGTCGATAATAATGGTGAATTACAATTTAGAAATGATATTTATCAGATAGACAATGTTGATTATCCGGTTTATATTCCAAAAGAGTCGCTAGCTCAGGAAGAGAGTAGCGATAGTGAATAAGATCATTGCCAATGCGGTTTGCCTTGAGCGTGGTGATAGGGTTTTACTAAAAAATGCCTCTTTTACAATTGCTAGTGGTGAACAGGTTTTTCTAACTGGAAAAGCTGGTTCTGGCAAAACGAGTCTTGCTATGGCTTTAGCTGGGCAGGCTTATGTAAGCGGGAATATTAATAGCTTTTATGATGGCGATTCGTTATTTTTGCCTAAAACCATACTTGTTTCGCAACATTTTAGCTTTAAAAACAAATTTGGCTTATCCGAATTTTATTATCAACAGCGTTATAATAGTTACGACTCAGAAGACAGTATTACACTTTTTGAAGCAATTAATAATGAATCCAAAGATACTCGACTGATTAGTCAACTTATTGAAATTATGCATCTGGAACATCGGCTAAATGCACCGCTGATTCAATTATCCAGTGGTGAACGCAAAAAACTACAATTAATTCTGGCTTTTTTGCAGCCTGCACAAATAATGATTTTGGATAACCCATATATTGGACTGGATGTTGATTCAGTAAGCAAATTAAATCTTTTTATTCATGAATTATGTAATTTGGGTGTAACTTTTATTTTAATCAGTGATAGTCCAGAGATTCCTGATTTTATCAGTCATGTCGCAGAAATTACTGGAGGGCAGGTGTCTTTTATGCCAAAAGCTGATTATAGTTGGAATGAAGCTAAAAGTAATGCTAGAGAGAATCCAATTTCATATAATGCGATAAAATCACTATTATTGCCGCTTAGTGATTTATCGGGTAACGAAATTGTTCGAATGGAAAAAGTTAGCATAAGATATGCTGAAAAAACCGTTCTTAATGAGATTGACTGGCTGGTTGAAAAAGGTGATAAATGGCTACTTTCAGGGCATAATGGGGCAGGGAAATCAACTTTACTTAGTTTAGTAACGGGAGATAATCCGCAGGCATATGCCAATCAATTATTTCTATTTGGTAACAAACGTGGAAGCGGTGAAACCATCTGGGATATCAAACGTAATATTGGTTATGTTTCACCTGAATTACATTGGAACTTTACGACAAATTTAAGTTGTTTGGATACTGTGATTTCTGGTTTCTTTGATACACCCGTATTATATAGTAAAGCTAATAGTGAACAACTCAAAATAGCTCATGAGTGGCTTGCTGCGCTCAACCTGATCGAATATGCTAATACCAAATTTGGTCAAGTATCACATGGTATTCAGCGTATGTTATTACTTTTACGCGCATTAGTAAAAAATCCACCGCTGTTTATCTTTGATGAGCCATGTCAGGGCTTAGATGAATTCCATACTCGACAATTTACCAATTTGGTCGATGCCTTATTTGCTGATTCAGCGCACACCATAATCTATATCAGCCATCGGGCTGACCAGATACCCGCTTGTATAAATAAAAAAATAAGGCTAGTAAATGGCTGTGTAGTTAATGATTAAATGAACTATAAATTTCCCCTGCAAAAACACGGTTTAATTTTTTGTCTGGTTAAAATATAATCGCTCCATCAATAAAACGATGCAAGGGAAGCGTTATATGAAATCTGTTAATTCAAAAAATCTGTTAGTTGCTGGTTTATTAAGTGTATTTCTGGTAGCATGTAATAGTGGTGGTTCATCACAAGTACAAAATACTAACCAGTCAATATCCACAACAAATGCTACTCAGGCTCAGCCAAAGACCGTCTCAAATTTGAAAAGTATTGCAAGTGTTGTTACCAACGTCCCTGATAAGGGGAATGGTGTTTGGGATTATAGTGTTGCTACCGACTATTATTATGGAATGCAAGGTAACGGACTTGCTCCATCATTAAGATATGATTTAAACCAACTACATAATTCTAGCATTTCTTATGTTTTTGCCGATATGGGTAATTTAATCGGTGGTTCAATAAAAGGAAATCCAGTTCTTGAATCAGCCAATTCAACTTGTTTGCCGATCAATCCCGATGGTAGTGCACCGATAGATTATGCTGCTTTTCATTACTACGCTATGCCTCAGCTTAGCGATGAAGTTGTTAGTGGAGCATCATCAAAGCTCGGTTCCTGTGTAAATGGCAATGATGTTACGAATTATTATAAAAATATAGTTGGCATCAAACGCGTTATACCACAAATTGATTTTAGTGCCAGTTTTCTACAACAAATTGTTACGCTGGATAACAACGATAAGGGGCAAACGGCAACCAATGCATATCTGGTCAATATTGCTGATTTAATTGCTAATACGATTAATAATGACCAAAATACTTATGGTGTAGCAATTGATAATGAACCTTCAATTAATGAACAGTTTCCAAATGACCCAATCGGCGAATCATATGAAGTAGTATTCTTTGGTGAAATAGCCAAACAATTACAAACCCATAATAAGTTTTTATTTTTATTTGCTGCTCCAGCAAGTGGTAATGCGCTTTATGCTACTTATAGTAATATAGTTCTTTTACCAGCTTTATATGATATTAATCCGAATGGGACAGATCCTAATCCGGTTCCATTAAATACTTATACAGATGAAGTAAACAGTTTTGTTAAAAGTCAGTTAAATAGCCCGCTTTCTAACGCGCCGTTAATGTTTGTATTACCTGCGAGTGCTACCGATAGTACCTGGAGTAATTTGCAAGAATATAATAGTCAAAGTTCTCATAAGTCACCCGTCTTGCCAAGTGGGCAGGTGAATCAGGCAGTATGTGATTCAAAAGAGGCATTAGCTACAGGGAGTATCGATAATTATATTTTAGAAAATTTTCTTTGTACTGCAAATGGTAATTGTAGTCCTCAACTATCAAATATTGAAAACTTTCTTGGAAGTTCCAATTGTACTAATTATGTAAATAGTGGTGCCCAAACAATAGATTATTTTCAGCAGGCAACAAAAAGCTTAGAGTCAGTAGTGCCAGCGAATAATGCTTCCAGATATTTTGGTGCAATTTTATATGCATGGAGAATTAGTGAGTATAATGATATCGCTGGTGCTGTTGGCTATTACAATCAGGATGGTGAATCAGATTTATATAAGCTTGATTCACTACAGTTTCCAGCCGAAGTGTCTTCAAATGTGTGGAGTGCGTTTGATAGTTGGACATGGGGCAATAGTATAGTAAATACGAAGCTTGATTAAACAGCTAAAAGCCATTGATAATAATAAGAGGAGTGGTGTTCAGTCAAAATTTGGAGTAGTTGCTTGATACTGATATGCTATAATAATGCGGAAATTTGTTAGTTGGTTCTTAAAGGTTACGATGCGCTAAAATTTTGTAACTAGAACCAACTAGGCTATTTATGGATAAAAAGTTGATAGGCTAGTATTAAGGTTTATAAAATGAATTGCTTTTCTGACTATAATAAATGTATGGAATGCGCGTAGGTTTTTAAGCGAGGGGGATAATTCCCCCTCTTTTTTATTGTTTTTTGTTATATGAGAGTAGCTGGTGACTAAATATATTTTTATTACAGGTGGCGTGGTTTCTTCTTTAGGTAAGGGAATTGCAGCGGCTTCAACTGCATCAATTCTTGAATCACGCGGTTTAAAGGTAACCATGTTAAAGCTTGATCCATATCTGAATGTTGATCCGGGTACAATGAGCCCATTTCAGCATGGTGAGGTATTTGTAACTGAAGATGGTGCGGAAACTGATGCTTTCTTGACTGGGAGCATTAAATTATAGGAGGCAGTCCTCCTTCTTGAACTCCAGTAAAAATTTAATATAGCATACATATTATTAATGGTTTCAAAAATTCCTTCAAGACATATTTTTATTACACTGGTTCTCAGGATTTAAATAGTCATGCCTTATGTTGATTGAGACACCGACAGATCTTGAATCAGAAATAAGAAAACTTAGGAATTCGTATTATAATTATATATTAGAAAGAGTTCTACAACGAAGAAAGTCTGATTGCACTCAAACAAAATTACAATGACAATTTTTTGAAAACATAGAGGAAGTTATGTTAAGATTAAAAGAAATCAGCAATATATTAAATAGATTGAGATTGCAGTTCAAAATCACATCAAAAGGCTTTTCAAAAGACTTGAGAAATATGCAAATGCACCTGAGCAAAAGACATGGGTTAGCTTGAGGAAAGGTTTGTTGACTAATTATTTCAACTTTTAGAGCCGATGTCTGAGTCGGATATTCCATCTCCTTTCATCTTTAAACGGAGAATCGAGTGGTGTCCGATAGAGCCTTAAGATATACGATTACCACCTTAATCAGTTTGCAATTTATAAATTTAACAAATGCTAAATTAAGAAATCAAGTGACTATCTTATAGAGTTGGTGAATAAAATGAAAGTTTTAAGAAAGGCATCTTGCATAGTGTTCAAGAATAGTCTTGATATAGCATTAAATGTCTATTCTTAGTTATAAATTATACAAATTTCAAGTTTGTTAAAGTAATACAAAGCTTCTCATTCTCTTGTTAATTTGCTTCTAGAATTAATCTATTTGAGTTATTTCATAAAAAAAAAGTTTCGCAAGAACCTATATTTTACAAGCAAATATTATTACTATTAGCAGTCAATCTATTTATGAATAATGAATTGGCAGCTTTCTCGGAAGTTAAATGAGATTTTGTCAAAGACAAGATTGGCAGTAGAGCACTAATGGCAGGAGATTCATGAATTTCTCGTGAGAAATATGTGTCATTGTATATATTATTGCTGAATATACTATACTTTTGAGCAAGACATCTATTTATACGACTAGTGTTAAAAAAAAACAAAAAAACTATAAAAATCTGTTAATTATATTAAGTTTACATGTATTTTACTTCCAATTCATATATTTTTATATATTATTTATATATCAATAACTATATAATTTATAAAATGTTAATTATTTTTATATAAATATGTTAATTCTTTATTTGAACTTAACAAAAATGGCATAAGTAGTTACAAAAACCTATAAAAGACCAACATAATCCTTAATTAATACGATTCTAATACCATAAATGAAAAGTAGTACCAGAATAGGAATGTTTTCAATAATTTTGACTGATTTAATCTTTTGATTATATACACATATTCACAATTATTAACTAAGAAAGTTGATAGATAGGTTGCCCTTATGAGTCGTAACTTAAAGAAGGGGTTTAAATAACTCACTCTAAAATACACCAAAGGGACCAACCAACTTCTTTTTGAATATAATGGAGCGGACCAACAAAGTAGTAGATAGATGAAAACAAAAAGCATCTTCCAAATTTAGTACTCTGCTAAAAAAGCTTAGTAGCCTCACTCCTCCATTAAAATACCGGTTAACTTTGATAACATTTAGTTACAAAGAAATAACATGAGATGGACTTCACTTCCAGCAATCATGAAAGCAAAGACTGAAACAATCCTCAACTTAAAGAAAGTAGTAGAAGAAGTCTCTATAAAGGAGACCAGTTTTTTCCCCTTGTATAGAAATGCAGGGACACAAAGGATGTAATCCTCAATGAATCACTCCCACTATCTTAAGATGAGCTATAAAACCAACAAATAAAATGTCTTAACGCCTTCTAATCACATATTAACTTACTGTTTGTAATGATCTTAAATATTCAAAAATACAACTAAACTAAAGAACTAAGGCACATTCATGACATAGCTATAGCTACAAAAAACAAGAAATTTGAATATTCTTTTTAGAGAAGAAAGATTCTAAGCCTTAATTCATTGATTTGCCTTCACTATTAAATACCCCTAGGTAATATAAGAATCTACCTTCAAAATAGCAAACCTAGCTTTTAAGTCACTAGAGAACCTAGTAAATTAAGGAGGCCTCAAACAATAAGTAAATAAGCAAGTAAGTAAGTAACAGACGATAGTAGAAAGAGAGAGATCAGCATTTGAGGATGTCGACATGGCTGAAGAGATGCCAATACAAATAGACACGTCAATTAAGTCAGGAAACAAACCAAAATATATATAAAGTCACTAATGATGACGCAACTCACTAGAAAAGTCTGATCAGTATACTTTCTTCTGATCAGATGAGCTAAGAACTGAAAACTAACATCAGAAAAGTTCATACAATACATGAAGTAAACCATAAGCTCCATAGACAAATATAATTAAAAGTACTAGGTAATATCAACTACTAGATGGATGATAGGATTATTCAAAACCTATCTCTATAATCAAACTAATAAGTTAAATGGTACTTTGCAAAATTAAAAAATAAATTCTGGCATGAGTTAGACTTTGACGAGAGAGAATAGTTTAAGCTTTTCTTATAACCTGACTTTTCAAAGATTAATATCAATATATAAAAGTCTACAACAGAAAATACAATGATTGTTCTCTATGCCGACGCCAAAAGATATGGTTATGATTAACTAAAAAACCACATTTTCCCTCACTTATAACAAATTTCTATGATTAGATCTAAACCAAAAAGCATATAAGTGAGAGGTACACGCAAGATTGAACTAAAATTTAAGAAAGGAGAGGATATGAGCGTCTTTTTATACAATTGGCACAGAGAGAAAGTAACTAACAACAAGTTCTGGAAAGGAGTTACTAGGTGGAAGAGAAAGAAGATACTGGACATCAACATTAAGACAAAGAAAGTCTGGAAGACCAGATTACTTAAAATGAAAATGGCTAGACCCTTATATATATATATATTAAACATATTATTGATCGGGGATCCCCAGAGACCTCAATGTGATCATATTATTATCATTATTATTATTATTATTATTATCATTATTACCATATTCACAAATATTCCTTAATATATTTATCTAATTTATATCATAATGTATTATTCTACATAAATAGATTTCAAATAATGCATATAATGCGTATATTATGATGATAAAGGCAATAAAATTCAAGTAAAAAACACAATGAATCTGATCGATTAAATCATTCATAATTAGCAGACAAGTTCTCAAAATATTCAAGAGGATTAACACTTAAATAATAATTTAATAATATCTGACTATGATAGATTAAAGTCATCATGAAGTTTAATGCAAATGACTTAAACAACTAAAGGCAAAGGCTATACTATTCATATTTAATTGAGTTTAATCACATCTTAATCATGACAATTTCTAAATGTTTTCTAGCAAACAATATAAAGTTAAAGTTGATCTAAATATTTACTTTAATTTAGTTTTTCATACTAAAACTTAGGTTATGAATTTATAGTGAATATTTTTATAACAAATAGAAGTTTTTTAATTAAGTGTGAACTTCCCGAATAAAATAACCAAAAAAACTATTTGCTGTATATATTTTAATTTAGATGAATGGATTGAGATCAAAGGAGGTAGGGTTCAAGTAAAGCAGGCTGAAGTAACTGTAACTTCTATCTAATTGATAATAATCTGTATTTAAAGATTTTTAATTAAACCTTTGTTTAACTTGAAATAAGTGGGATTATATATAACTGCATTATAATATTATGACAATCAAAGGTTATATTTAAACAAATTAATAAGACGCAGTAAGTTCACTATATGGTTATTCTAATTATAAAAATCTGAGAAAAATAAGTAGGTTGATATAATTAATCAAAGAATCAATTTAAAAAATACTATTTTACTATCTTCTTCAACTATGATAAAGATGGCACTTTAGAAAAATCTGAACAAATATAGTCTAAAATATTTTCACTATAATTCTCAAAAGTCTTGTTTTTTTTGAGTATCGATGCCATTTCCCCAAAGTCGTTCGTAGTTTATTCTAAATTTTTGAATTTTTTCCCTATCTTTATTCTAATTGTAATGACAATTAAGGAATAAATGTCCTATCTAGGATCGCTCTCTTCCATTTCTTTTAAATCCACAAAGTGCTAGTAATAGGTTAAAGGTATGGCAGCAGCTAAGGATCTCTGTTCTAAAAATGAAGCATGACTATAATTTGTTAAGAAAATTTAGCTCATTTAGCCGAAATTGATTTTAATATTGTTTGGAGTTAAGAATCTATGTACGATGCCT
Source organism: Oxytricha trifallax (assembly GCA_000711775.1). Classification (NCBI taxonomy): domain Eukaryota; phylum Ciliophora; class Spirotrichea; order Sporadotrichida; family Oxytrichidae; genus Oxytricha; species Oxytricha trifallax. The sequence goes on from ARYC01000024.1 coordinate 8,383, forward strand.
AGTTAGTGAAGCTCCTCAACTGCATCTATTATCTAAAGTAAATACTTTCTTATTTATGATTAGGAAAGCTTAGTTTCTATTAACTATTCAAATGTTATGTCATAGTTCAGTCTTTTAATATAAATTGCTTATTCATCATAGAATACACCCAAAAGTTTGTCTTAGTAGTTTTGAACTTAAGACTGAATATGTCGTATAACTTTGAATTCATTCCATAAAAATATTGTAAAGTTCTAGATATTATTGAGCTCTTGGAATTCAAGAGTTAATGTACAACCTTCTATAGAATCAAATTTTGTTTTGTCATTACATAGAATATTTGAGTCAAGAGAAAGTTCAAGTATCATTGCTATCTCATATTTAACTGACCCTACTAATTGTACTTTGAAAATTTTCTTTTATCTTTAAATCACTTCACTAATAAATACAGAGTTACTGGTAGTGTTAGTTTCAATAATTTACAAGCTTTAGCTTGATTGTTATGATTAATCACATAAAAAATACTTCCCCTCCCCTTTAATTTTTATGTTTTCACTTTTCTATTCTTCCTGATCGCTGCTAAAATAACTTTTATTTTTTAAGCTTTGTTCTGCCTTGATGATTTAATTAAGAATCTAAAAGTTTTAAAATTATGTAAGCTTACTAATTTTGAATAACCAGCTGCCAAAATTTCTTGTTCATTGTGTTTTCTTAAGTGAATAAAAAGTTTTGATTTTGAAGAATATTGAGACTTTGCTTTTGCTTTGAAACAAATAAGGCAAGTATATTTTCCTCCAAGTTTTAGTTAAATAAACTTTCCATTTTCTCTCTGATGAACCAGCATGTGCCTCTTAAGCTCTAGGGATGTGTAAACAAGGGAACATAATTAACATTCCATGAGAGTTCTGGGTTTCTTTGCTTTATTCTGGGCACGAGGTGATCTCCTCTATTGCCACTTCGAATAGTATTATTAGTATTCCTCGTCGCCCCTTTTTATTAATTTTTTAATTATGTCTTAACTTAATTATGAAGCGTTGACTTCATCTAAGTTTGATTTATCGTCTTTATCTTTATGGTTACTTCCATCACTAGATAAAGACAATTAACTTGATGAATTATTCTTCATCTTTTTTATTGTTTACTTAATTATAATAAGGCTATTAAATATAAGGAATTAAAAGTTTGTGGGTCTAATTTTATTTATAAATATAATTAGCTAATGTAAACATAAATAATCATGTTTCTGAAAGATTCCTGTAAAGAATCTGAAATGTTCCTGAAAAGGAGTCAATATAAATATCTATGAATAGTGAAAGATTCCTGGAAAAATTTTGAAAGTTTCCTTATAATTATGTAAACATAAATAATTTTATAAAATAATATATTTAATTATGTCAATAAAATTTGTTTCCTATTTATTCTAAATCCCTAGATAACACAATCATAAAATCATTTCAACTATAATTAATTTCTTAATAATTTGAATAAACTCTTCGAGCAGATTAATTATGTATACTATTAAATTTTAAACCAATAAAAATAGATTATTTATGTCTTTATATTTGTTAATCCAATTAAATTCAGTTTTATTAAAATATTACTCCTTAATTAATAGCCTAACAACAACCTTATTAAATAATAGAAACATAAATAAAATTCAAATGGAGTCATCACAAAATATCGGGAACATAAATTCAAGGGTCTTAGACGGGAGCCTAAATACTAAGTAGGATTGGTACAACCACTTAAAATATTCACGTAAGTCATCTTAGCTTAACCATGATAGTGGGATACCATTTGCCCTCATATAAGCGGACTAGCATGAAATTTATAAAAGATGTCCTCGCTACTCGCAAAGAGCTACTTAAATCAGCAGATGTCATTTATTTCAACGTACCAAACTATCCTGAACTCAGTGTCGCGAACATATTCAAATATGCCAAGCAAGATTAAGCGCTCAACAGGTACTTGGGTATATATGATGAGGTCAAGGATCTTCCAGACAAGTATTTTTTCTTTGGAGTCCTGGGAACAATCAAAAACGAATGGTTGACATAAATGGTTATGTCGCAGTGTGCTGCTAGAAATACGATCCTCGATGAAGAATAAAAAGGGGAGTCAATTTAAATAAGTGAAGAGTTTTTAAGGGAAATTCAGTCTGTCCCTCACTTTTCAAGTAAGTTAACATAAATATTTATGTCTTTATAGAAAAGAAGGGTAAAGCACTCTCAATGCTCAAAATTAAGACATTAGGTCGAAAGCAGCAGAAAAAACGAAAGCGCTATGAAATCTCTAACACTATCGATTTAAGCAACAACAACTAAATGAGGTAAACATAAATGAATATGTTCATAAGAGAAGACAACACGATAATTAGGAGCCCTCCAGCAAAAAGAATGCAAATGAATTAATGACATAATTAATTATGTATGCTTAATTTTTAATAAATAAACTTAACTTTAAATAAACTCATTAGTTTTAATTAAGTAAACTTAAACAATGTTATTCACTCATTTGACAATCATTTATGTTAATTGACTTAATTGATTTTACAACTGATAAAAAGTTTTGTTTATTTGTGATTTTAAACTAATGCTTAATTAACTATTTTTTATATACCCTTTTGACTCTTGAAAATACATTCTCAATACAATTGTACTTTGAAGAGTAAGGTGCATTAAATAAGAGTTGCCGCCCATTAGCTTCAACCTGCTCTTTGAATATTTTGGAGTGATGTGCTCTTAGATTGTCAAGAAATATTGTCAAAGGCTTTGATTCATAGTTTGCATTTAATTCTTGAATTACTTGTAAAAGATCATCAATCTTAATTGACTTTTGGACAACTCTGAATCCTTCAAGTCCAAATTTAGAGCTAATGATAACCACTGCAGCCAATGTGTCCAATTTAGTACCTTCCTTAAATAGTGTCTGATTTGTGTATTTATGGGCCCAAGTTTTATAAGTTATTGTATGAGCTTTAAATATAGCTTCATCTAAATAGACAATATTCTATCTGTTACTAATGATTTTAGTTAGTTCGTCTTTAACTCTCAATAAATCTTATTGTATAAGTTGTCTTTTATGCTCTGTCAAATTATAGTCAGTCCTAGATTCCTTAAATCTAATCCCATGACTTTTATAAATTCTATATAAAGTCGTTGGTGACAACTTTTATTCTGGAAATTGTCTATGGAAAACTATAGTTCTTTATTTTAAAGAGAGCAACATCTATTCCTTCAAAGTTTCTTTGGAAATCAGATAAGCTAATTATTAATCTGTAAAGTTTATTTTATTTCCTTTAATCTTATTTTAGCAAGTTTTTTCCCCTTTAATTCTTTGTTTTATTATCTATACTGTCTTTTCAGGTATTTTTAATAATGAGGAAATTTATTTAACTGTAGCAAAAACTCATGATTATTAATGATACTACTTATCACGAAACATTAAAAGGCATACTATTTTTTATAATTTTTGAAGTTCTATTTCATTCAGCTTCATTTTTAATTAATTTATATTCTTGATTAATTATATCAACCTACTTATTTTTCTCAGATTTTTATAAATGGTCATCAAGGTAATCAGCTTATTCAGATGTCTCGTATTTCTCATATATTGAATTATCTAAATTAATGAAATTAGATGTTTACAATGAATTAGTATAGTGGTCATATGCTTCAACCTTTCAATTATGCTATTTATTTTAATCATAATGATCCCTAGCTAATTTAAGGTGATCAGTTTAAACACTTGAATCCTACCTGCAGAGTTAAGATATAGCTTTTACGAAATGCTATAATCTATTTGCTATTGTTTTTTGTAGTAGTTTGAATTTTCGTAAGACAGCAAATATGAATTTTAGAAAAATTTCTTAAATTTGAACATTTAATTTATTTGATGGCAAAGTTTTGAGACGAAATATGACTAAAATGCAGCTAAGCGATTCTCAAATGACTTCCTTATAACATTAGAGATTTAGAAATTAACTATTAAAGTTATAAGCGGATTATAAAACAAAAGATTTAGTGATATAGAGAAATCTAGGACTGTACTTATGCAATTATTAATATGAATAAATTTAATTTAGTTTTTAACTTACAAGGTAAACTATGAAGAAATCTATATTAAGGAATGCTATTTGTATAATAATTAATGTAAAATAAAAGAAATTATAGAGATAAGACTTTATAAATGCCAGAAAATATTTGGGATATAACTAGGTAATTTAGTTTGTGTAATATTCCAAGATTTATGTGAAATAAATTGAATTGAATAAACCGAAAAGTATCATTATCCGATGTTAAATACAAAAAGAATCAATTTAAAACTAATAAATTCAAAGTGTTTCTGCCAAATAATATAATACTTTTGTTCAACATTTTTTAAACTCTTAAATACATATTTATATAATGTATACTTACAAAAGTACTTAAAGAGTCCTATTCCTAAACTTCATTAATTTAAATAATTATAATGTCTTTTTTATTAAATTTATTAAACCTAAACAAATGTTATTTATTCCTAATTGTGTTTAATGGCTTCATTATTACATAAGCACAATCTGTAATCAATTGACAACTATGAATTGTTGGTTAATTGGTTGGTCAGTACCAGTAAGTTAAATATCAATACCAGAAAATTAAATACTTTGGTATGAAGTAGAGAAAGCTCTTCAACAGTTAATAATTACTTGGATGGAGAAGATTCGTATATTTCTTCCATTAACTATTGATACTCACACTTAAACTGCAATTAAATTGCAAAATTCCAAGAGTTTATGGCGTTATAATATTGTTTAATAGGTCATAAACGGTTTTTGCAATTTTCACAGATATTTCATCTACTACAATAATTGAAGTGTGGCTGTTTTTATTTTTCAAAAGACTCCTGTAGTATATAAAAGTGGATATGTATATTAAACACAATTCTTGACTTGACTTGAAACTGATGATAAAGACTCAGAGATTCAATAGGTGTGAGTGATAATGGCTTTTGCATTAATTGTTTATACTAAACAGGAAGTACTATGAATTTTTAGCAGTATTGGAATCTTTAATCTATATGGGGAAGATTGTATTGGAAGTTATAAGCCAACCAGAAATAATGAAGAATTTTATTTGAATTTTGTCAACGATGCTTTATTCAATGATGTTGCTTCATGATTCCATATTTTGTCTCCATTGAAAGCTCTCTATTATAATAGATAGTCTTATAGTACTCACTTGAAATTGTTAACGTATTTGTTATTTTACTCAAACAAACTATTTATAACAAATATTAAAACAAACAAAAAACAAAACTTTAAAAATATCTGAGAAATTTTATATTTAAGGTATTATGCAAAAGTACTTGAGGAAATGTAATTGGATAATTAAAAGACACAAAAATGCATAATTATCTCAGTCCTATGACCACACCTTTTTTGAAGAATCTCCATTCGCCTTGATTTTTAATGTCAAATAGACGGGTGATAAAAGCCCTATGCAAATTACAATTTTTAAATTTACTTAGATTGCAATAACAAACCTTCAAAATACCAATTTATTATCAGTAGTTTTCATGATTAAATTAGATAGTTTTTTAGTTAAAAGCAAAGCATAAAGATGGAAGAAAGGAAGTTAAGCTTGTTTACAGCATACTATCAATGATCATCAATCCTAAGTTTACAGAAACGCTTAATTATCTTTTCGCACCTTTAAGTTAATTATTATTAAGACTGCTATAAACTTGCACTATTTCTATAATCCATAGGTACGCAATCAATAGACTTCTTATAGAAAGTGATTACACACACAAGATGAGTAGGCTAAAGATTTAAATCAAGATTATGAGAAATAGTAAAATTATTGCATAAAAATAGAAAACTCAAAGATTCAACTATTAACTTCTATAACACCGTTAAATTTAACAGAATAAATACAGTTGATTAATGTTTTTTGTTAGTATTATTGTAGATTAGCTAATAATACTATTTACTTTAGTTTATTGATCTTTCATCCTCTTTTAAATGATATTGTATAGATTAGCAATTAATCAAGAACAACACTATAAAATATATAATTAAAATTTATATCTCACAAATTTAACCAATAAATCGATCATAAATCAATTTTATCACTATACATTAAAATTTCACTCGTTTCAACATATTATTATTAAATAAAAACAGCAAAATCTTTCCCATTATATCAGTTCCCAAAATATAGAAATAAACAAAGCTTCAATATTTAATCAATGAATACAATCTACGCACAAAAAGACGAAGATATTAACAACTAAAGATGCGGATTTTGTCATGATTTACATGATTTGACAGCAAATTATTTTCATCTAAAGCTACAAATATAATAATGGCAATTGATGAGATAAAAATGATAAAATACAATATGAAGATGATGACAACGATGGGACAACTCCAGCATAAAAGAATGCTAAATTATATTACACATTAAGCAAATGGGAGTTATCAAATAATGTTGGGCAATTATTCAGATGTGAAAGCAACTAGGACGGTTAATTCTCTACATAAAGAATTAGATAAATTAGCGCCACTAAATTATAATTATTTATACTATGCTTATTAATTATATAATAATATTTAAAATGAAATTAGAAATCATTTTAATAGTATGCATTCAATGTATTTTTGTATTTTGGCAGTTTTCTCTTTAAAAATCTAGGTAACAGCCTGTTTTAATTGGAGGTCGAAGCACTGAGTTGAAAGCAACTAGGAATCAGTAATTTAATTGCACTTAATGAGCAAATTCAAAACACTACAATCATAGCTAATTCATTCCAACAAGTACATGTAATTTGATTAATTTATATTTATATATATTTATATATTTATAAGGTACAAGTAGTTTATTAATGTAGTATTAGTAAACAAACGAGGGACTATTTACTAATGTCAATATTGTTTGAAATGATAATCAAGCAAGTCAAGGAATCAAAGGTTGCCTAGATAGGACTGTGAATGCGGAGTCTTGCTTCATATACATGAAATTCTAAGGAAGTTCAAGCACTTGCTTTTACATTGATTCACACCTTCAACTTTAATTTCATTTAAACTTATATCACTTGATATTTATATTTTTATTTATACATAAAACATTATAAATATCTGTGAATACTTGTTTACTGGTTTCCACTCCATGTTTCTCTCTTTGCCTTGATGTGGTCACTTCAACACCTATGATTGAATTGGAATGAGGATCATTTGAAGTTTCAAGAATACGAGCCAGATAGTTCTAATCTTAAACTACATTTGAAAGTGCAGTATCACTTATTAAACCAATCTCTGCCAAAGAAATTGTTAAATATGAATTATTTATGAAGCAATTAATAGTTTACTTCAGTAGATGAAAACTAGTTATATAAACATATTAATAGTTGTCAGAGATGATACTGGTTATTCCGACAGCAGTAAGATGTAGGTTTGTGTAGAAAGTTTAAGCATTTGAATCCTTTGACGCCTTGCTTGATTAAATCACTGTTATTAAGGTATCAACTAAGTCCTTGGCTTAATATTATTAGGCCTATTTATGTTTTAAAAGTATATATAATAACATAGATAAGATTAAGAAATCTAAAAAATATAATGGTAGATAAATTAATTTTTAAAAAAGTTAAATATTGAATGGATATTAATCAATAAAAAATGAGTAATAGAATAAAAGAATAGATAAAAATAGATAATAACAGTTTTGATATTCAATTCATTGTCATATTAATTGTCTTACTAACAAATATAAAGATTTAAAGCCTTTCTTTAAGCTATGTTATATAAATAAAAATGCTAAGGCTAAAAGTCTTAATTGGAGAATTCCATAAAAATATAAGATGTTAAGATTATATAATAGAAATAAGTTTAATATAAAATAAGAAAGAGACTTTAATTAGAAAATGTTAAAAAAAATAAAAAAACAGTTAAATTAAAAAAAAATAACAAAATCGATAAATTCAGAAATAAAACCCAATTATCTAACAAACACAACCCAACTATCATATGATTGCATACTCGTAAGATTAGCACATGAAAAATATAATTACAGGAATAATTGAAGTGATAAGCACATTACCACCAGATATTAAGTCTCTTAGTCAGTGAAGGAGAGCTTGAAGGAGAAATGAGTAAGGATAAACTTGCTCAGTTTAAAAAGATCTATGTTTAAAATGTGTGTTATGAGACAGACACTTTTGAGACAGAATCTTTTGTCAGACTTGTATAATTACATATAAATGCGTGTTTAGAGAGAGATACTTTTATCATGCTTCTATAATTACATAGAAAGTCAAAACCCCAAAACCCTTTAATGAGGTTCAAAGTGCTTTGATTTGTAGGATATAGTTGGGGTCTTATTGGGGTTAGTAAAGAAAACGCATGTTTTATGTGATTTTAATTTATACTTAATGAATATTAGGTGATTTAATTCAAACTAATTTTATTTTCTTGTCTTTGTTATACCTTTGGAATCTTGCTCTCTTAAGCGGAGCAAGTATGTCATCCAATGTTTACCTTGGATAGGAGGGAGCACTAATTTTTATCATATCTACTATCTTTTTTATTTCCTTGCATACATTTTCTTACTTGATATTCTTCTAAGCTTAACTGATTGATTATTTCTCCAACTTTGTACCAAAGAAAGCCATACTTTTCATATCACTCTCAAATATAATAGCTCTGATTGCCCATATATCCCACTAAGCAGAGCCATTAGTCCATCCTCTTTGATTGGGAAGTATCCAGGTGTCCCAAGAACATTTGCTTAGGTTATACTCTCTTATCTCAATGCTCTATTGAAATCTAAAACAACTACTTCTAAAGGGCAGAGGTTTATCATTACATTTTCAGGCTTCAAATCTCTCTGAACTTATCCAAGTTCATGCGACTCCTTTATACCCTATATCATATCTGATATTAAATCATTCAAATCATCTGGGTATCTGTTATAATTTAGATAATCTCTCTTGAAGCTTTTGCATACGTTTCTTCACTTTTGCTGAATGGGCATAGGACTTCATACAAGTTGTGCATTAATACCTGCCCTCAACTCTATCATGCTTGAAATAGATCTTAGCTCTACCAGAGTGTATTTCTTTGATGTGCCTCTTCAAGCTAGAATCAATTCATAAGAAATTTTAGCATTCATTAAATTAAATGATTTAAAACTTTTTATTGGGACCTGTTCTTTTAACTCCTCAACATCTTCGATTAGCGTTTAAATACTCATCTCTGCTCTGTGCTTCCTGATATTTATTTCTAGAACAAACACCTCTGATTCAAACTCAAGAGCTTTAAGCTCTGGCTCCTTTTCAATTTAGATGATCCCTGGCCTCTTAGTTTAGTTAAAGTTTCGCTAAGATTATCCACTGCCAAGAGAGACTGCTTTGTGTTTTAGTTAGTCGCCATGTTTAAATTCAAATTTAAATTTCTATTATTAATAAGTAAAAACCTCACTGGTGATACTAACTTTTATAGGTGCTGGCACTGCAATAACAATGGTTGATTCTTAGTTGTTAGACATCATATTTATAATTAGTTTATAACTATAAATTCTATAATTTTATGCTTAATATTATTAATATTGGGACCAACTGAGAATAAAATCAGGTAGGTACTGGTACCAATTATGTTTTGAACCATTTTGGAACTTTTCCATTAAAACCTCATTAGTTTAAAACTAGGTACTAATTAAGTTTTGTTACTATTAAAATGGTACCAATTAAAATTAAACGAATTTAGAACCTGTACTAATCAAATTTAAACAAATTTAGTACTAATTTAATGAAACTAAATAGATAAAAATGGAGCTCCATCTCTGAAGTTTGTTTCAGCTTCTGCCAGCTTTCTCCACGTATCCTTACCAGGTTGACCTACTTTAAGATATTCATAATAATTATTTACTAAAGAATTTGTGAGAAATTATAAATTTATTAATCTATATAATTTGTGTAATTATAAAATGTTAGCAATTTAATCTGGAACTACAACTTTTAAAGTTTCTAACGTAGTAAACGTCGCACTCTGCACTATTCGTATTTTTATTTAGTTTTTAGATTTGTGCTTTATTAATTTCAATCTAAGCGATACAAAGAACTGTATCAATAATGCAAGTTCATAATTTGAATGAAGTTCTTTGTATGTTCTTCATAATTTGTTAGTTATATATCACTAAGTCTTTGATCAATATACTTTGAAATGCGCACGCCATTCAATGTTAAATTGTTTACCTGTCTCATTTTATACTGTGCGAGTACTAATGTGCGAAAAGTGTTATTAACTTTTAAATTGTTGGCCCAAATGTATAAGAGTTAAAACAACAGTAAAGAAAGGTCATTATTCTATTTTGTTTTTCAAATTTATTTTATTAAATTTTACATATAAAATATGATTGATTCAGACCAACTCAAAATAACATTTGAGTTTTAAAATCTTAGTTTTCACTATTTAGTATACTAAAATATTGAAGTACATAAATCAAATTTAGATTTTTTAATTAAAGGAACTTAATTTTAGAGAGCCTAATTTTTATTTATTAAGTTTTGGTTCCTATTTTAATTGAAAACTAAGCTTTAAATTAATTATAATCACAATTTATTCTCGCCTTAAATTCTTGTTATTAATATCAATTTATATTGTTAGTTATCAAAGGGGAAAAGGTACTCAAATTTTGAATTAAAAATTAGAACATAAATTCGAGAAAAATATATATTTACTTTAAAACCCAGTAACCTAGCGTCAAAATTTAAATGATAAATTTTGTCCTATTTTTGTCCTGACAGGACATTGACAGGACATTCTTGATTTTAAGGGGAGGACATAAATTAAAAATATCTTATCCTAATGTGATCATGTGAACATTTTAAAGGAGTCTTTGAAAAATGAATAAAAGCAACTATGCTAAATTACTCAGGTATTAATCAAAAAGCCAATTTTCAGCTTAATAAAACTTCAGCCAATAAAATAATGCTTTTAGATGAGGAATAAAGGTTTCCTGAAGAAATGTGAAGAAAATTTTAATTTGCTTAAATTAAAAAGTAATTAATTTATAATAAAATGGAAAGCAAATAAGCTAAGTAAAATAGCACCTAATTAGTTCCATCAGTTTCTTTAAGTTTGATAAAAGCTTGATTAAATAACAAAGCTGCATGATATCAATATCTCAAACTCTAGAGCATATTTGATAGATATAAATTATTATAGGGAACGAAGTTTTGCCCTTTTTAAATAATTCTCAAAGAAATTTCTCAGAGATGTTTAAACGATACCTAATTTTTTAACGCATAGAATATTTTAATTTGGATTATGAACCCTATTTTTCTAACTAAATACATAAAAAGTATTTTTTGAAGAAAAAGGGGACACAAATTAAATAAGGAACCTAAATACTTATGTTGCTATTAACGTCATTGATTATCTAAAACTTTTCTTTGGTTCATTGGTTACTTTCATAAAAATCTATTAAAATATGATAGTCTAGAATAAAATGAATCTAAAAGTCTATGGAACTCAATTATAAAGGGACCAAATTTTAACTACCTAAACAATTAGTGTTTTAGAACAACTCCCTACAATCCAAATTTTTCATCGAACAAGAAAAGATTGACTATTATACATCCAAATTGAAAACTTTAAAGAGCACTATCAAATTAAAAACAGGAATTCTAAATATGAAGAGTTAACATGAACAGTGAAAATTATACAGAATGACATTTCTATACAATGCCCATAAAAGTAACGCTAACGAAAATTACGATGAGCTAAGATAGAGTCAAGAGTCAAGATACATAAATATGACTCTATAAAAGGAACATTTCCTTATACATGATAATTTACTCAAAGATAATTAAAATAAACATAAAATTTAACACCTATTATCACATAAAGGAACTTACCTCTGCTCTTTATTTAAGTCCCTTTTTTATATGTTAAGAAAGCATCTTGTTTTATTTTTTAAATTGAGTCACTTAAAACTAAATACTTTGACTTATTTATTTATTACTTTATTTATATTACATTAATGATTCTCAAATTCTTTCGTAAATAATTCTTATGATTTATATATAATTCAAAGATTTTCATAGTATGATTCAGAACTTTTTATATAAAAATTTGAAATTCAAAAAGAAGAGAAGAGAAGGAACAAGGATGAAATCTATAAGTACTGCAATTAAGAGGGTTAAAGATTAAGAAATTATATCAAGTTAGAAGCAAAGAGGATCTCTATCGAGACCTCAATCAACATGGTAAGGACGAAAATACACTTAATCATATAATTTAGTGGAAATTATTCCTTCCAACGATGGAAGGTACCAAAATTTCATTCTTGAAAGCTATACTCTGTGACAAAAAAAAGCCTTCAAAAACAATGAAATTAATTTGATAGAAATACGAAACTACCTAATGATTTCATTTTCTAATCTCAACGAGGATGCAATGAAAGATGATGAGTTGGTAGTTTATCTTCCTACCATAAATTATTTCTCTCTAACAAATTTCCAGATAGAAGTTTCTTCTTTAGTGTTCGGTTAAACGTGACTTCTATGATCCCTTAAAAATCAAAGAGTTTTTACTCTGTGAAAGCATAGGCGAATAGCTAATAAATCTTAATGATTAAAACAACAGATAAATATTGTAGGAATACATTCTAAATTGGGATATTATAATTAAAAAATATTAAATTAATTCAACTTAGTGCCAGTAAAAGTTGGCCAATTTAAACGATCTTGGGCGGATTCGATAGTAAATTCAAAATTAGCTGGAAATTATTATAAGCGGCGCTATTTTATCGCATTCCAGGAGCGAATTAACTTAAGTTTAATGTGAGGGTACAATTTAATAAATTTAGAAGCGTTTAATTATAGTCAAGATATCTCGCTCCAGGGATGCTATAAAATAGTACCGCCACCAATAAAATCTAGCTAATTTTAAATTTTCAATCGAATGAGCCCAAAATCGTTTAATTTAGCCAACTTTAACTGCCACTATTTTTAATTATTGTAAATTAATTTTATTATAATTTCCCAATTTCGAATGTATTCCTCAAATAAAGACAAGAATAAACTTGAATTTTGAGTTGAGAAAGTGTTCATATAAAATTGCAATTTAAATAGGTTAAACGTGACTTCTAGGATCCCTAAAAAATAAAAGAGTTTATACTTTGTGAAAACTTAGATTAGTTATTAAATGCTAATGATAAAATTAAAAATTAATATAGAAAAGAATAAGCATTAGTTTGGTAGTGTAGAAAGCTCCTGAACATATTGTTACATCGAAACACTAGATTTATAGTCATTTTCAAAAGTTATAGTGGGGTTTTTTTGTAGATTTTTTAGTTTTTCAAAAATTTGTTCTGGGCCAAACTCCTCCACTGAAAAACTCATCTTGCAATTTATATTTAACAAAAACACCCGAAAATATTGAATCTGGTCATTTAGACATCGCTGAACATGTATATAAAATTAGAATATATTTATCTTAAAAACGCGCAGAGATACAGGCATTTAAAGTTATAGTATAGAAATTGATGAATGAGTTGAGTTGGTCAAAATTTTAAATATTCAAAGGATTAAAATGATTGATACATATGTAACTTATAATTAAATATTAATTTTAATAACTTAATTATTTTCCATAACTTTATTTACTAGAAATGTAAGGCAATAGAGATACATTGCCGAGCTTTTCTAGATTGCCTTACATTTTATATATTAGTTAAATTATTTGATTATTTCTAATTAATATACTTGTAAACTATCTTTTGCTTTTCTTAGATATTCTAAATCCAATATAATTTATAAGTAAATGATGCTTCATTTTAACCAAAAAGTTATTAAGTTTTTTTATAAATCTATTAATTTAATTTTGCCATATACTATTCTAAACTAATGATAGATATTTATAGATTAAGCAATTATTATGTTAACAATTATAGCGTATTAAATAAATTTAAATTATATCATATATGTTAAAACCTTTAAATAAAATAAAATAAACTAACTCAAAAAATTAATAGTATTAGTAATAAGTAAAGTTTAGATTACATACATTCCTTTAAAAAAATAATATAACATAATAAATAAAATATAATGAATTTTAAAAAATGTAAGTCAAACTTCAGATATTTCTAAGATTTTAATATAACTATATATAAAAAATGCAAATTATTTCATATTTTATAAAAATAATATGTATAACTATTAAATATCTTCACATTGAATAAAAAAATATAACTAAGTGTTTTAAATATTGATTTTTAGGGTTTTCAAGGAAGCGGGAGAGGGTCACGGAAATTCATGAGATGACCTGAAATTAAGCAAATCCACTAAATTTGGGCTCCTGATCAAGAGTGTGACACTGGAACACCAAATATATAGTCATTTTCAAAAGTTATAGGGGGGTCAATTTGCCCATTTTTTGATTTTTAAAATTTGGCCCAAGAGCCGAACCTTTCCCCGGCAAAACTCAACTTGCAATTTATATTTCCCAAAAACTCCCGAAAATATCAATTCTGGTCATTTAGACCTCGCTGAACACGAATATAAAATCAGAATTAATTTATCTTCAAAGCGCGCAAAGATACAGCCATATTAAGTTTTATTATAGAAATTGATGAGTGAGTGTGTGAAACATCAATTTTGAGGGTTTTCAAGGCAGCGGGAGAGGGTCACGGAAATTCATGAGATGACCTGAAATTAAGAAAATCCACTAAATTTGGGCTCCTGAACAAGAGTGTGACACTGGAACACCAAATATATAGTCATTTTCAAAAGTTATAGGGGGGTCAATTTGTCCATTCTTTGATTTTTAAAATTTGGCCCAGGAGCCGAACCTTTCCCCGGCAAAACTCAACTTGCAATTTATATTTCCCAAAAACTCCCGAAAATATCAATTCTGGTCATTTAGACCTCGCTGAACACGAATATAAAATCAGAATTAATTTATCTGCAAAGCGCGCAAAGATACAGCCATATTAAGTTTTATTATAGAAATTGATGAGTGAGTGTGTTAAACATCAATTTTTAGGGTTTTCAAGGCAGCGGGAGAGGGTCACGGAAATTCATGAGATGACCTGAAATTAAGAAAACCCACTAAATTTGGGCTCCTGAACAAGAGTGTGACACTGGAACACCAAATATATAGTCATTTTCAAAAGTTATAGGGGGGTCAATTTGTCCATTTTTTGATTTTTAAAATTTGGCCCAGGAGCACAACCTTTCCCAGGCAAAACTCAACTTGCAAGTTATATTTCCCAAAAACTCCCGAAAATATCAATTCTGGTCATTTAGACCTCGCTGAACACGAATATAAAATCAGAATTAATTTATCTTCAAAGCGCGCAAAGATACAGACATATTAAGTTTTATCATAGAAATTGATGAGTGAGTGTGTTAAACATCAATTTTTAGGGTTTTCAAGGCAGCGGGAGAGGGTCACGGAAATTCATGAGATGACCTGAAATTAAGAAAATCCACTAAATTTGGGCTCCTGAACAAGAGTGTGACACTGGAACACCAAATATATAGTCATTTTCAAAAGTTATAGGGGGGTCAATTTGTCCATTCTTTGATTTTTAAAAATTGGCCCAGGAGCCGAACCCTTACCCGGCAAAACTCAACTTGCAATTTATATTTCCCAAAAACTCCCGAAAATATCAATTCTAGTCATTTAGACCTCGCTGAACACGAATATAAAATCAGAATTAATTTATCTTCAAAGCGCGCAAAGATACAGACATACTAAGTTTTATTATAGAAATTGATGAGTGAGTGTGTTAAACATCGATTTTTAGGGTTTTCAAGGCAGCGGGAGAGGGTCACGGAAATTCATGAGATGACCTGGAATTAAGCAAATCCACTAAACTTGGGCTCCTGAACAAGAGTGTGACACTGGAACACCAAATATATAGTCATTTTCAAAAGTTATAGGGGGGTCAATTTGTCCATTTTTTGATTTTTAAAATTTGGCCCAGGAGCCGAACCTTTCCCCGGCAAAACTCAACTTGCAATTTATATTTCCCAAAAACTCCCGAAAATATCAATTCTGGTCATTTAGACCTCGCTGAACACGAATTAAAATCAGAATTAATTTATCTTCAAAGCGCGCAAAGATACAGCCATATTAAGTTTTATTATAGAAATTGATGAGTGAGTGTGTTAAACATCAATTTTTAGGGTTTTCAAGGCAGCGGGAGAGGGTCACGGAAATTCATGAGATGACCTGAAATTAAGAAAATCCACTAAATCTGGGCTCCTGAACAAGAGTGTGACACTGGAACACCAAATATATAGTCATTTTCAAAAGTTATAGGGGGGTCAATTTGTCCAGTTTTTGATTTTTAAAATTTGGCCCAGGAGCACAACCTTTCCCAGGCAAAACTCAACTTGCAAGTTATATTTCCCAAAAACTCCCGAAGATATCAATTCTGGTCATTTAGACCTCGCTGAACACGAATATAAAATCAGAATTAATTTATCTTCAAAGCGCGCAAAGATACAGCCATATTAAGTTTTATTATAGAAATTGATGAGTGATTGTGTTAAACATCAATTTTTAGGGTTTTCAAGGCAGCGGGAGAGGGTCACGGAAATTCATGAGATGACCTGAAATTAAGAAAATCCACTAAATTTGGGCTCCTTGATCAAGAGTGTGACACTGGAACACCAGATATATAGTCATTTTCAAAAGTTATAGGGGGTCAATTTGTCCATTTTTTGATTTTTATAATATGGCCCTGGAGCCGAACCCTTCCCCGGCAAAACTCAACTTGCAATTTATATTTCCCAAAAACTCCCGAGGATACCAATTCTGGTCATTTAGACCTCTCTGAACACGAATATAAAATCAGAAAAGATTTATCTTCAAAGCGCGCAAAGATACAACCATCTTAAGTCTTATTATAAGAACTGATGAGTGAGTGTGTTAAACATCGATTTTTAGGGTTTTCAAGGCAGCGGGAGAGGGTCACGGAAATTCATGAGATGACCTGGAATTAAGCAAATCCACTAAATTTGGGCTCCTGATCAAGAGTGTGACACTGGAACACCAAATATATAGTCATTTTCAAAAGTTATAGGGGGGTCAATTTGTCCATTTTTTGATCTTTAAAATTTGGCCCAGGAGCCGAACCTTTCCCCGGCAAAACTCAACTTGCAATTTATATTTCCCAAAAACTCCCGAAAATATCAATTCTGGTCATTTAGACCTCGCTGAACACGAATATAAAATCAGAATTAATTTATCTTCAAAGCGCGCAAAGATACAGCCATATTAAGTTTTATTATAGAAATTGATGAGTGATTGTGTTAACCATCGATTTTTAGGGTTTTCAAGGCAGCGGGAGAGGGTCACGGAAATTCATGAGATGACCTGGAATTAAGCAAATCCACTAATGGGCTCCTGATCAAGAGTGTGACACTGGAACACCAAATATAAAGTCATTTTCAAAAGTTATATGGGGGTCAATTTGTCCATTTTTTGATTTTTAAAATTTTGCCCAGGAGCCGAATATTTCCTCGGCAAAACTCAACTTGCAATTTATATCTACCAAAAACTCCCGAAGATATCAATTCTGGTAATTTAGACCTCGCTGAACACGAATATAACATCAGAATTAATTTATCTTCAAAGCGCGCAAAGATACAGCCATATTAAGTTTTATTATAGAAATTGATGAGTGATTGTGTTAAACATCAATTTTTAGGGTTTTCAAGGCAGCGGGAGAGGGTCACGGAAATTCATGAGATGACCTGAAATTAAGAAAATCCACTAAATTTGGGCTCCTGATCAAGAGTGTGACACTGGAACACCAAATATATAGTCATTTTCAAAAGTTATAGGGGGGTCAATTTGTCCATTTTTTGATTTTAAAAATTGGCCCAGGAGCCGAACCCTCCCCGGCAAAACTCAACTTGCAATTTATATTTCCCAAAAACTCCCGAAGATATCAATTCTGGTCATTTAGACCTCGCTGAACACGAATCTAAAATCAGAATTAATTTATCTTCAAAGCGCGCAAAGATACAGCCATATTAAGTTTTATTATAGAAATTGATGAGTGATTGTGTTAACCATCGATTTTTAGGGTTTTCAAGGCAGCGGGAGAGGGTCACGGAAATTCATGAGATGACCTGGAATTAAGCAAATCACTAAATTTGGGCTCCTGATCAAGAGTGTGACACTGGAACACCAAATATATAGTCATTTTCAAAAGTTATAGGGGGGTCAATTTGTCCATTTTTTGATCTTTAAAATTTGGCCCAGGAGCCGAACCTTTCCCCGGCAAAACTCAACTTGCAATTTATATTTCCCAAAAACTCCCGAAAATATCAATTCTGGTCATTTAGACCTCGCTGAACACGAATATAAAATCAGAATTAATTTATCTTCAAAGCGCGCAAAGATACAGCCATATTAAGTTTTATTATAGAAATTGATGAGTGATTGTGTTAAACATCAATTTTTAGGGTTTTCAAGGCAGCGGGAGAGGGTCACGGAAATTCATGAGATGACCTGAAATTAAGAAAATCCACTAAATTTGGGCTCCTGATCAAGAGTGTGACACTGGAACACCAAATATATAGTCATTTTCAAAAGTTATAGGGGGGTCAATTTGTCCATTTTTTGCTTTTTAAAATTTGGCCCAGGAGCCGAACCTTTCCCCGGCAAAACTCAACTTGCAATTTATATTTCCCAAAAACTCCCGAAAATATCAATTCTGGTCATTTTGACCTCGCTGAACACGAATATAAAATCAGAATTAATTTATCTTCAAAGCGCGCAAAGATACAGACATACTAAGTTTTATTATAGAAATTGATGAGTGAGTGTGTTAAACATCGATTTTTAGGGTTTTCATGGCAGCGGGAGAGGGTCACGGAAATTCATGAGATGACCTGGAATTAAGCAAATCCACTAAATTTGGGCTCCTGATCAAGAGTGTGACACTGGAACACCAAATATATAGTCATTTTCAAAAGTTATAGGGGGGTCAATTTGTCCATTTTTTGATCTTTAAAATTTGGCCCAGGAGCCGAACCTTTCCCCGGCAAAACTCAACTTGCAATTTATATTTCCCAAAAACTCCCGAAAATATCAATTCTGGTCATTTTGACCTCGCTGAACACGAATATAAAATCAGAATTAATTTATCTTCAAAGCGCGCAAAGATACAGACATATTAAGTTTTATCATAGAAATTGATGAGTGAGTGTGTTAAACATCGATTTTTAGGGTTTTCATGGCAGCGGGAGAGGGTCACGGAAATTCATGAGATGACCTGGAATTAAGCAAATCCACTAAATTTGGGCTCCTGATCAAGAGTGTGACACTGGAACACCAAATATATAGTCATTTTCAAAAGTTATAGGGGGGTCAATTTGTCCATTTTTTGATCTTTAAAATTTGGCCCAGGAGCCGAACCTTTCCCCGGCAAAACTCAACTTGCAATTTATATTTCCCAAAAACTCCCGAAAATATCAATTCTGGTCATTTTGACCTCGCTGAACACGAATATAAAATCAGAATTAATTTATCTTCAAAGCGCGCAAAGATACAGACATATTAAGTTTTATCATAGAAATTGATGAGTGAGTGTGTTAAACATCGATTTTTAGGGTTTTCATGGCAGCGGGAGAGGGTCACGGAAATTCATGAGATGACCTGGAATTAAGCAAATCCACTAAATTTGGGCTCCTGATCAAGAGTGTGACACTGGAACACCAAATATATAGTCATTTTCAAAAGTTATAGGGGGGTCAATTTGTCCATTTTTTGATCTTTAAAATTTGGCCCAGGAGCCGAACCTTTCCCCGGCAAAACTCAACTTGCAATTTATATTTCCCAAAAACTCCCGAAAATATCAATTCTGGTCATTTTGACCTCGCTGAACACGAATATAAAATCAGAATTAATTTATCTTCAAAGCGCGCAAAGATACAGCCATATTAAGTTTTATTATAGAAATTGATGAGTGATTGTGTTAAACATCAATTTTTAGGGTTTTCAAGGCAGCGGGAGAGGGTCACGGAAATTCATGAGATGACCTGAAATTAAGAAAATCCACTAAATTTGGGCTCCTGATCAAGAGTGTGACACTGGAACACCAAATATATAGTCATTTTCAAAAGTTATAGGGGGGTCAATTTGTCCATTTTTTGATTTTTAAAATTTGGCCCAGGAGCCGAACCTTTCCCTGCCAAAACTCAACTTGCAATTTTTATTTCTTAAAAACTCCCGATAATATCATTTCTGGTCATTTAGACCTCCCTGAACACGAATATAAAATCAGAATTAATTTATCTTCAAAACGCGCAAAGATACAGCCATATTAAGTTTTATTATAGAAATTGATGAGTGATTGTGTTAAACATCAATTTTTAGGGTTTTCAAGGCAGCGGGAGAGGGTCACGGAAATTCATGAGATGACCTGAAATTAAGAAAATCCACTAAATTTGGGCTCCTGATCAAGAGTGTGACACTGGAACACCAAATATATAGTCATTTTCAAAAGTTATAGGGGGGTCAATTTGCCCATTTTTTGATTTTTAAAATTTGGTCCAAGAGCCGAACTTTTCCCCGGCAAAACTCAACTTGCAATTTATATTTCCCAAAAACTCCCGAAAATATCAATTCTGGTCATTTAGACCTCGCTGAACACGAATATAAAATCAGAATTAATTTATCTTCAAAGCGCGCAAAGATACAGCCATATTAAGTTTTATTATAGAAATTGATGAGTGATTGTGTTAAACATCAATTTTTAGGGTTTTCAAGGCAGCGGGAGAGGGTCACGGAAATTCATGAGATGACCTGAAATTAAGAAAATCCACTAAATTTGGGCTCCTGATCAAGAGTGTGACACTGGAACACCAAATATATAGTCATTTTCAAAAGTTATAGGGGGGTCAATTTGTCCATTTTTTGATTTTAAAAATTGGCCCAGGAGCCGAACCCTCCCCGGCAAAACTCAACTTGCAATTTATATTTCCCAAAAACTCCCGAAGATATCAATTCTGGTCATTTAGACCTCGCTGAACACGAATCTAAAATCAGAATTAATTTATCTTCAAAGCGCGCAAAGATACAGCCATATTAAGTTTTATTATAGAAATTGATGAGTGATTGTGTTAAACATCAATTTTTAGGGTTTTCAAGGCAGCGGGAGAGGGTCACGGAAATTCATGAGATGACCTGAAATTAAGAAAATCCACTAAATTTGGGCTCCTGATCAAGAGTGTGACACTGGAACACCAAATATATAGTCATTTTCAAAAGTTATAGGGGGGTCAATTTGTCCATTCTTTGATTTTTAAAATTTGGCCCAGGAGCCGAACCTTTCCCCGGCAAAACTCAACTTGCAATTTATATTTCCCAAAAACTCCCGAAAATATCAATTCTGGTCATTTTGACCTCGCTGAACACGAATATAAAATCAGAATTAATTTATCTTCAAAGCGCGCAAAGATACAGCCATATTAAGTTTTATTATAGAAATTGATGAGTGATTGTGTTAAACATCAATTTTTAGGGTTTTCAAGGCAGCGGGAGAGGGTCACGGAAATTCATGAGATGACCTGAAATTAAGAAAATCCACTAAATTTGGGCTCCTGATCAAGAGTGTGACACTGGAACACCAAATATATCATTTTCAAAAGTTATAGGGGGGTCAATTTGTCCATTTTTTGATTTTTAAAATTTGGCCCAGGAGCCGAACCTTTCCCCGACAAAATCAACTTGCAATTTATATTTCCCAAAAACTCCCGAGAATATCAATTCTGGTCATTTAGACCTCGCTGAACACGAATATAAAATCAGAATTGATTTATCTTCAAAGCGCGCAAAGATACAGACATATTAAGTTTTATCATAGAAATTGATGAGTGAGTGTGTTAAACATCGATTTTTAGGGTTTTCATGGCAGCGGGAGAGGGTCACGGAAATTCATGAGATGACCTGGAATTAAGCAAATCCACTAAATTTGGGCTCCTGAACAAGAGTGTGACACTGGAACACCAAATATATAGTCATTTTCAAAAGTTATAGGGGGGTCAATTTGTCCATTCTTTGATTTTTAAAATTTGGCCCAGGAGCCGAACCTTTCCCCGGCAAAACTCAACTTGCAATTTATATTTCCCAAAAACTCCCGAAAATATCAATTCTGGTCATTTTGACCTCGCTGAACACGAATATAAAATCAGAATTAATTTATCTTCAAAGCGCGCAAAGATACAGCCATATTAAGTTTTATTATAGAAATTGATGAGTGATTGTGTTAAACATCAATTTTTAGGGTTTTCAAGGCAGCGGGAGAGGGTCACGGAAATTCATGAGATGACCTGAAATTAAGAAAATCCACTAAATTTGGGCTCCTGATCAAGAGTGTGACACTGGAACACCAAATATATAGTCATTTTCAAAAGTTATAGGGGGGTCAATTTGTCCATTTTTTGATTTTTAAAATTTGGCCCGGGAGCCGAACCTTTCCCCGTCAAATCTCAACTTTCAATTTATATTTCCCAAAAACTCCCGTAAATATCAATTCTGGTCATTTAGACCTCGCTGAACACGAATATAAAATCAGAATTAATTTATCTTCAAAGCGCGCAAAGATACAGCCATATTAAGTTTTATTATAGAAATTGATGAGTGATTGTGTTAACCATCGATTTTTAGGGTTTTCAAGGCAGCGGGAGAGGGTCAAGGAAATTCATGAGATGACCTGGAATTAAGCAAATCCACTAAATTTGGGCTCCTGATCAAGAGTGTGACACCGGAGCACCAGATATATAGTAATTTTCAAAAGTTATACGGGGTCAATTTGTCCATTTTTTGATTTTTAAAATTTGGCCCAGGAGCCGAACCTTTCCCCGGCAAAACTCAACTTGCAATTTATATTTCCCAAAAACTCCCGAACATATCAATTCTGGTCATTTTGACCTCGCTGAACACGAATATAAAATCAGAATTAATTTATCTTCAAAGCGCGCAAAGATACAGCCATATTAAGTTTTATTATAGAAATTGATGAGTGATTGTGTTAAACATCAATTTTTAGGGTTTTCAAGGCAGCGGGAGAGGGTCACGGAAATTCATGAGATGACCTGAAATTAAGAAAATCCACTAAATTTGGGCTCCTGATCAAGAGTGTGACACTGGAACACCAAATATATAGTCATTTTCAAAAGTTATAGGGGGGTCAATTTGTCCATTTTTTGATTTTTAAAATTTGGCCCAGGAGCCGAACCTTTCCCCGGCAAAACTCAAATTGCAATTTATATTTCCCAACAACTCCCGAAAATATCAATTCTTGTCAATTAGACCTCGCTGAACACGAATATAAAATCAGAATTAATTTATCTTCAAAGCGCGCAAAGATACAGCCATATTAAGTTTTATTATAGAAATTGATGAGTGATTGTGTTAAACATCAATTTTTAGGGTTTTCAAGGCAGCGGGAGAGGGTCACGGAAATTCATGAGATGACCTGAAATTAAGAAAATCCACTAAATTTGGGCTCCTGATCAAGAGTGTGACACTGGAACACCAAATATATAGTCATTTTCAAAAGTTATAGGGGGGTCAATTTGTCCATTTTTTGATCTTTAAAATTTGGCCCAGGAGCCGAACCTTTCCCCGGCAAAACTCAACTTGCAATTTATATTTCCCAAAAACTCCCGAAAATATCAATTCTGGTCATTTAGACCTCGCTGAACACGAATATAAAATCAGAATTAATTTATCTTCAAAGCGCGCAAAGATACAGCCATATTAAGTTTTATTATAGAAATTGATGAGTGATTGTGTTAAACATCAATTTTTAGGGTTTTCAAGGCAGCGGGAGAGGGTCACGGAAATTCATGAGATGACCTGAAATTAAGAAAATCCACTAAATTTGGGCTCCTGATCAAGAGTGTGACACTGGAACACCAAATATATAGTCATTTTCAAAAGTTATAGGGGGGTCAATTTGTCCATTTTTTGATCTTTAAAATTTGGCCCAGGAGCCGAACCTTTCCCCGGCAAAACTCAACTTGCAATTTATATTTCCCAAAAACTCCCGAAAATATCAATTCTGGTCATTTAGACCTCGCTGAACACGAATATAAAATCAGAATTAATTTATCTGCAAAGCGCGCAAAGATACAGCCATATTAAGTTTTATTATAGGAATTGATGAGTGAGTGTGTTAAACATCGATTTTTAGGGTTTTCAAGGCAGCAGGAGAGGGTCAAGGAAATTCATGTAATGACCTGGAATTAAGCAAATCCACTAAATTTGGGCTCCTGATCAAGAGTGTGACACGGGAACACAAAATATATAGTCATTTTCAAAAGTTATAGGGGGGTCAATTTGTCCATTTTTTGATTTTTAAAATTTGGCCCAGGAGCCGAACCTTTCCCCGGCAAAACTCAACTTGCAATTTATATTTCCCAAAAACTCCCGAAAATATCAATTCTGGTCATTTAGACCTCGCTGAACACGAATATAAAATCAGAATTAATTTATCTTCAAAGCGCGCAAAGATACAGCCATATTAAGTTTTATTATAGAAATTGATGAGTGATTGTGTTAAACATCAATTTTTAGGGTTTTCAAGGCAGCGGGAGAGGGTCACGGAAATTCATGAGATGACCTGAAATTAAGAAAATCCACTAAATTTGGGCTCCTGATCAAGAGTGTGACACTGGAACACCAAATATATAGTCATTTTCAAAAGTTATAGGGGGGTCAATTTGTCCATTTTTTGATTTTTAAAATTTGGCCCAGGAGCCGAACCTTTCCCCGGCAAAACTCAAATTGCAATTTATATTTCCCAACAACTCCCGAAAATATCAATTCTTGTCAATTAGACCTCGCTGAACACGAATATTAAATCAAAATTAATTTATCTTCAAAGCGCGCAAAGATACAGCCATATTAAGTTTTAATATAGGAATTGATGAGTGACTGTGTTAAACATCGATTTTGAGGGTTTTCACGGCAGCGGGAGAGGGTCACGGAAATTCCTGATATGACCTGGAATTAAGCAAATCCACTAAATTTGGGCTCCTGAACAAGAGTGTGACGCCGGAACACCAGATATATAGTCATTTTCAAAAGTTATAGGGGGGTCAATTTGTCCATTTTTTGCTTTTTAAAATTTGGCCCAGGAGCCGAACCTTTCCCCGGCAAAACTCAACTTGCAATTTATATTTCCCAAAAACTCCCGAAAATATCAATTCTGGTCATTTTGACCTCGCTGAACACGAATATAAAATCAGAATTAATTTATCTTCAAAGCGCGCAAAGATACAGCCATATTAAGTTTTATTATACGAATTGATGAGTGAGTGTGTTAAACATCGATTTTGAGGGTTTTCAAGGCAGCGGGAGAGGGTCACGGAAATTCATGAGATGACCTGGAATTAAGCAAATCCACTAAATTTGGGCTGCTGATCAAGAGTGTGACACCGTAACACCAAATATATACTCATTTTAAAAAGTTATAGGGGGGGTCAATTTGTCCATTTTTTGATTTTTTAAAATTTGCCCTTTGAGCCGAACCTTTCCCAGGAAAAACTCAACTTGCAATTTATATTTCCCAAAAACTCCCGAAAGTATCAATTCTGGTCATTTAGACCTCGCTGAACACGAATCTAAAATCAGAATTAATTTATCTTCAAAGCGCGCAAAGATACAGCCATATTAAGTTTTATTATAGAAATTGATGAGTGATTGTGTTAAACATCAATTTTTAGGGTTTTCAAGGCAGCGGGAGAGGGTCACGGAAATTCATGAGATGACCTGAAATTAAGAAAATCCACTAAATTTGGGCTCCTGATCAAGAGTGTGACACTGGAACACCAAATATATAGTCATTTTCAAAAGTTATAGGGGGGTCAATTTGCCCATTTTTTGATTTTTAAAATTTGGTCCAAGAGCCGAACTTTTCCCCGGCAAAACTCAACTTGCAATTTATATTTCCCAAAAACTCCCGAAAATATCAATTCTGGTCATTTAGACCTCGCTGAACACGAATATAAAATCAGAATTAATTTATCTTCAAAGCGCGCAAAGATACAGCCATATTAAGTTTTATTATAGAAATTGATGAGTGATTGTGTTAAACATCAATTTTTAGGGTTTTCAAGGCAGCGGGAGAGGGTCACGGAAATTCATGAGATGACCTGAAATTAAGAAAATCCACTAAATTTGGGCTCCTGATCAAGAGTGTGACACTGGAACACCAAATATA
>ARYC01000025.1:0-96472 GCA_000711775.1 Oxytricha trifallax
GCATTCTAATAAGCTCAGCTTGGCTAGAGGAACTTAAGAAGCATCCTTACCTTTCAAGTAAGCTTTGACATATAACTTTGTAGGAAAATCTGGCACTGGTATATATCTTATGAAACAGCATGCAAAGGTTCACAGAGAAAGAAAGTCGTAGACAATTTATGAGGTGAGCAAGAGGCTTTATAAAGATGTCTAAAAACCAGATGAAATGAACATAGATGCAGGAGCTGGCACTAAGAGAAGAAATATGGGCCCAAGCAAGCCATAAGAAGAGGAGAAGAAAGAGAAACCAAACCCCTTTATGGGCCAATTTAATATGTGAATATATTCATTCCTTTAAATCTAAAACTTATTTATAAACATTCATTCTTCCCTCTCTCGCACAAATTGTTGTCTTATCTACGCTCACTCTCTAACAGCTGCTTTGAATCAAGTCTACTGTATCGATAGGCAAGTCATGCATAATGATACAGCAGCAGCTTCTTGTAGTGAGTCTTGATTTAACTCCAGTAGAATTCTATTCCATTAAATTAAGGACTATAAGGAACGTTATAAACAGGAGTTAAGTTTAACTCTTCATAAGCTTTCTTAGACTCCTTAGTCTTATGAACTGAAAGGTTATCAACAAACAGGATGATCTCTTGGTTGCTATACTTCTCTCTAAGCTTATGTAGGAACTCTATATACTACTCTCGCTTAATAGAGCGAGGGTAAATAACATAACTCTCTAAGCCTGAATCTTCACTTATACCAGCTAAAATTGCATGGGTGACTACCTTCACCTTTTAGTAATAAACTTCTATGTTATCATACTTCTTGTACCATGACTTATTAATAAAAGTGTTGAACGTAAACACAGCTTCATCTGCAGGATGAACTTGATGTTATTATCAATAGCTCTCTGCATTTAATCATATATATAGTTTAAATTATTACTATAAAATGGCACTGTAAAATCAATCACTCTCTTAACTCTGTTGACAGTCTTGAAAGTAATACCATTTCGTCTATAAATATTAGCTATAGTCTAAGGAGAGATACGTATGTCAGGAAACTTGCGATTAAACATCACAGCTCGATAGTCTAATGGAAAGTGTGCCCAATATTTCAAAGTCCTCGAGTCGCAGGGGTACTCAATAAGAGCTTGAGAGAACTTTTATTTTCTTGCAGGATGCTTTCAAGAGCCAGAATTAAAATGGTAAACAGCTAGTAAGCAGCGATACCTAACAGTTGAGGCACTCTTGTGTAGTAGCTTTGCTATAGCTGCATAATTCAGGACTGGTTTGACTAAGTCTATATTAATACCGTACCATACCTAAGCTGCAACAGTAAATCTAAATATTTTTCATCATAAATAGACCCTAAATTTCGCTAATTTCTATTTCTCATTTTGCAATTTGACCTTATTTCTCTACTAACCCCAATAAGACCCCAACTATACCCTACAAATCAAAGCACTTATAAACCTCACTAAGGGGTTTTTGGGTTTTGACTATCTAGTACCAGAATCGGTCTCCATTTTAAAGGACTTCTGTTTGTTTGAGTAGTATTTTAATGTGTCTGTAACAAACATCATCTATTAAATCGGTTATCGATTGGTAGAAGGTGAAATATTTTAGAAGTTTAATATCGTTTATAAGTATAATTCTGATCATTGTCTCAGGCCTCACTTCAACTCTTAATATTCTCTGCGGATTAAAAGAGACTTCCTCATTGATGCGAGATGAGAAGACAAGTTGTCAAAGGATTAAATATGTTTTAATAAAAACACTAAGAAACGTTAAAAGTAAAACAATCGAACAAATTAATCCAATATAAGCGAACATCTTTTAATAGCATCTCACTTTGATAAACCATAATTTCAAAAGAGGACACCTTCTGCTCCATAACATCGTCTTCCTTCTTCTCCTCTTCCTGAGTAGAACAGACGACACCCTCCTCGTCAAGCTTCCACATCTTGGACTTCAAGAAGTCGGTAGTGAGATCTTCTACATCATCAGCGATCTATTTAGCTTCTCGCTCTTGCATTAGCCATTCCATCGTAGGATAAGTGAAGGCCCATTCAAGAGTGAGAGTTTTCTTGATCCTTAAGAAGTTTAAGCGGTGATTCTCTTGATCTTGAAGCTCTCCTGGAACCCAATAGTCAACTAAATCAGTCCCTTAAAATCGAAAGGCTTGTAATCTGCGACATTGAAGGTTTGGAGGTGCTCTTGCAAGTTCCTCTTGGTTCACCATACACTAGAAGTTTGACTTGATGCTGAGAGGAATAACCAATACATCTCCGTCGAGGAAACTCTGGATCGCCTTCTCGATAATTTCATCGTCAGGGATTTGGTAGTCGGAGAAGTCTCCCTTCTCTTGCACTTTGGTTCCTCCTGGTCAGCATATTAATCGTCATCGTCCTCGTCCTCGTCATCGTCCTCGTCCTCGTCATCGTCCTCGTCCTCGTCATCGTCATGGTCTTCGTCGTCATAGAAACCTTCGTTGCTCTCTCCAGTGTGAGAAATACCTCAGGGTTCTTTTGATTTAAAAGGGGTTTTGGGACACCATCTTATGGAAAGCTGCATCCGTAAGTTAGTCGAAGGGTTAGCAATCAGGCTCCTTAGTGAAGTCGATACCAACGATATCCTCGTTCAGTTTGTCCTCTTTCATAGGAGACATCAAAGCCAGGTAAAACCCCATAGATTAATTAAGAAGCGAGGATAGGAGTTAAGAACAATTAAATTATAAATTAATTATAATTGGCGTATAATATAAATAATTAGGCTAAAATCAAATTAACACACCCTGATTGGATTATTTTATAAGGACAATTAATCGAGTCAATAGTTTTAATAATTAGCCTAAACATTATAATTATACGCCAATAATAATTAATTCTTAATTTAATTGTTCTTAACCCCAATTCTCATGTCTTAATTGATCTATGGGGTTTTATGTAGAAATGAGTTTGCTGTTTTCGAATCCCATATGATTTAATATTATAATTTGACCAGCAGAATTCTCTGTTAAAGATAATAATATCATGGCTTTAATTAATCGTATAAAGATCGTGTAGTTTAATTGTATATTGTTTCAAGATTTATATAAGTGTAACAAACATCACATTGGTTTAGCAGTCCTGGATTGACTGAAAGGTAATTTGTTTATGAAGATTCAAATGGATTATAATGTTTAATCGTCTCAGCTCTTTCGAGATATACAGTTCCACTATTTTAAGTGAAGGAGGATGTAGTATGATCTAAGGATTATAAAAGTTTAAAATTATAGAAAGAGAGAAAGAAAAAAATTAAATAGTCAAACAAAGATAATCTAAGATAATTTCATAAAAAGTCTAGTACGACCAGGATCTAAATTGAGTGCATTTGCTACTCCTCATCATTTCCATTCTTCTCCTCCTCCGTTTTCTTCTCTTCCTCCTGGCTTAGACAAACTTTGTCGTCCTTGTCAAGCTTCCACATCTTGGACTCGTAGTTATCGTCAGATGTAAACAGGTAGCAATAGTTGGTTATCACCCCCGCATCAATTTGTTAACTCATCACCCATTCTATTGTTGGCAAAGTGCACACAGTCGAGGGTGAGTATCTTCTTTGATCCTTCTTCAGGCGGCGTGGTAGTTTTGATAATCTTGAAACTTTCCATAAAGCCAAGAGTCAGGTCGATCTTTCCGTTGAATTTAAAAGGGAACTTCTCGATAAATGGAATGACACAGAAATCCTGGAGCATCTATTCAAGTGCTCCTTCTTTTACCTTGCAAGTATATTCGCACTTGATGCCAAGAGGTATGATAATTTCATGGCCACCGAGTGTTTGCTTTAAGTGCTTTTGTATTGAATCATCGCTAGGGATATCATATTGCGAGAAGTCCTCTTAGCTACCTACTTTGTCCTCTTCTTTCTTTTCTTTGTCGCTCTCTCCTGTGTGATTATCTTTGAGAAGGTAGCAATAGAGATAGTTAAGTGAGAAGCAGCCCAAGATCCTCTTTATATCAGAGTGCCGTGTGAATTAAGTCTTCTAGTGCTTTACATTCCTAAGATTGTCAAAGGTCTTTTCCTCAAAATCCTCAGTGAAGTTGAAGTTGCTGTTACTACCTTTATAGTCCTAAGAAGAGATACCCCTACCTTCATCCCCAGTCTATACTTTTTTCGGGGATATTAATTCAAGATAAGTAGAAATAAGTCTATCGTTCTCTGTATCCATTTAATTTAAATTTATTAACTAAGTCACAATCAAAATTCTATGTAAAGATATTGCAGGCTCAAACTCTTAGTAAAGCTGTAACTTGGTTGAGAATAAATTAGCTTGCTTTTAAAAATCGACTGAAATAAATTTGAGAAGTTTCCTTAAGTGTAACAAACATCACTTTATACTGCTCATACTCAGTCGCTTGAATTTTTAAGATTTCTTCAATTATTCAGTATAATTAGTCTTAAGAATCTTTTAGGAGACTTATCTACTTTGAGCAGCAGATGCACCTATTGTCATTGAAATCAGAGTATGATTTATAAAGGGAAGGGCAATAGAAATTGAATAGAGTTAGTTAAAGTTGTATAAATAGTTATCGAAAGTAACATCTTAATCAAACTATATTCAAACAAGGTCAGTTTTTTTCAGAGGAAAGTGATCATGATTTCGATTTGCTTGACTGCGAAATCTTTCTGTTCTTTCTGCTAATCCTGATCCACTTTCACTGCTTCTGAGTGAGCAACCCCTGGTTTATCAGTAAGGTCGTCAATCACTTGCTTGTACAAGTTATACTTCCACAATCATGCATGGCACTACTCAGGCTTGTAATCTAATAAGTTATACCGATTAACAGCAAACTCATTTGAAAAGGCTAAGGCCTCTAGGGTTGTGTTTGAGATTATAATATCCAGTGCTAACTCTGTTTTATCATCAGACCAATTGGGGTTGGTTACTAAGTAAGTTTAGAGCTTTACTCTCTCCATTTACCCCACATGGAGATTTACTGCCCTTACATCAACAGTTAGCTCGTCATCCTCCATGACCACGGTGACCACTTGACCATCACTTAAAAATGCATGATTTCATTGTTAATTCGTCGAATGACGTCAAAAATGAGCAGTCTCTCTCAATTATATTGTGTAAATGATCAAGGTGAATTTTGCCAGTGAGCATTTCATTGATTAAGCTGAAATGGGAGTTATCCAACTTTAACTTTACGTTTTCCTTCATACCAAAGTTGACTGTAACCTTGCGCTGACCATTTACAGTATCGATGTACTCTTCCATACTAGGGACATAAGCGAGGTGGGAGTGTTTCTACTTAGACCAATCCCTGGTACCGATCATTAAGTGGTAAAGCTGGATGAGATTCAAGAATTTTAAGAGACCTTTTATTTACACCTGGTCTCTACTTTTAAACCTTAATAAACTGATTTCACTGGGCTTATCTGTTACTGCCTTTTATACTTCAAGAAAGTTAAAACCACAATTCAAGTCCTCATTTTTTGGCTAGGACTCTGAGTTGTACATACATTGGAGCATTTCATCTTCCAGCTCTTACATTTGGCTTTGTAAATATTAAAATAGAATCTGGAATTGAGATTAGATTAAGTGGTGATTAAAGATATTTGTAATGAATTGCCTTCCTTGATATAGCTGCAGTTATTTCTATACTTTATATTCAGAATATTACTGCCTAGTAGTTTGAAGCCTGGAAATAAAGTAAGGGGGATTCCCTGAAATTCCCTGCTCATCTTTTTATGAGTGTAACAAACATCACTTTCACACTTACCATATCTTCTCTCAAAATTTTTTGATAGTTGTCCAATTTCTCTGTTTAGCCATACTTAGGGATCATTAAACATAATAAAATTGGAGTACCAAGAGCCCCCTAAGGTATCAATAAATTTAGTTCTTTGTCTAATAAGAGTAGGAGCAGAGATAAATGATTAGAGTTAGTTAAAGTTGTAAAATACTTAGATGAATCATCAGTTTTAATCAGACTTAAGTTCAAACATGGTTTCCATCTTCAGGGAAATTGACCATGATGTTTATTTTCTCAACAACATCAACTTCCTCTTCCTTTTACTGTTCCTGGTCTAATGCCATCATTTTGCAGTCATCATTCTCACTTGCTTACTTAGGAAGTTCTTCAATCTCATTGTCGTATCTATCGTACTTCCACAGCTTTGCATGGCAATTATTAATCGTGTATTTCATGAAATTGAAATATTAAATTCTGAGACCAATTGATAATACCATGTATTAAAGGGATGTGTTTGAGATTATAATATCCAGAGCTAACTCTGTTTTATCATCAGACCAATGGGGGTTGATCACTGAGTAGGTACACAACTTGATTCTCTCCATGAAGTTCACGTTGACCAAAATTTACTTCGAATTTCTAGTTGGATCAGTAACTCCCCCCTTTAATATTTTGAGTAGGTCTGGAAGGAGAATTTTGTTAGAGGACGCTTCATGTGACAATCTGTTGAACTGGGATTTATTCATATAGTAAACATAGTATTCCTTCATCCCAAGTTTGACTGTAACCTTACGCTCTCCATTTACAGTCTCGATGTACTCTTCCATATAGGTTACATTTGAAAGGTTGTATTTACCCATCTCAGATCAATCACTGTTCCTGATCATTAAATGGTAAAGCTGGATAAGATTCAAGAACTTCATGAACTTCTTAATTTTGTCCTGGTCTCTACTTTTAAATCTCAGGAAGGAATCAACACTTGGCTATTAATTATCTTTTGCAAGTGGTAAATCCTCGAAGTCAAAGTTGTTATTCTTGGTTTCATCCATTGGCTTAGACTCTGAGAAAATCAGGCAGCGGAGTATATCTGCTTACAGTTTTTTCATTTGGATTTGTAAATATAATAATTATAATCTGGAATTTGAGATTAGTTTAAGTGGGGATTATAGATATTTCTATTGAATTGCCTACCTTGAAATAGTTGCAGTTATCTCTATACTTTATATTCAGAACAGGAATGCTTAATAGTGTAATGACTGAAAATAATTAAGGCAGATTCCCTGAAATTCCCAACTCATTTTCTTATAACTGTAAAAAAAACATCACTCTCAGATTTATGAGCTTGAGCTCTTTGATTTTAGTTTAAAGTTTTTCAAGAGAGCTATAGGATTAATAATAGCAGTAATAAAGTTACCCTAACTTAACTCAAACCATTAATCAAACAATTCGTTTGAACTAGGGTGCAACCCTGACCTAGAGATAAACTCCAGGAAGAGCTGCTTGAGGTTTTCGCAATGAGAAGTTGTAATAATAAATCGTGCTGCTACTAGTCTCAAAATAAGAGAAAAAGAAAGAGTATTAAAGCTAAGCTGACTTACCTCACCAGTTCACCTAGTAAAGCAACGCAACTTAACTGAACTACTGCCCCTTAAACTCTGACCTAAGTTGTTTCATGATCATGCATATAAAGAGTTAACAAAAAATCTAAACCCAACTGAGGAAGGGTTTCAAAGTAAGTTTAGCTTAACTTAACTAAGTTAAAGGTAAAGTAGTACTGTAGTACTTTTGTAAACAAATAAAAACTGAGAACCAACAACTAGCTGTAAAGCCTTCCTAACTTACTTTACTATTAGAATACTGCCTGAGCCGATTTACGCTTGAGGCTTTTACACCTCTCTACAGTCAGCGTGAGTACCTAGGCTAGTAAAAGTTTTAGTCCCCACAAGTAAGCAAAGTAACTTCTTCTAACTTAGTTTAAGTAAAGTAAAAGACCTTCTGATTTTAAAGTATGCAAATACCAAGTAATCACCAGTCAGGGTAAATCAAAATCAAAATTAAAAAAATCTCAGCATCTTAGGTACTACCAGTTTGAATATTCAAACGGCTGGTCCTCGGAAACGAGGTTAAATTCGATTCATATTTATAATGAATTTACGACTGAACTACTTGCCCGAAAACGGTTGTCGAAACGTGAGGAGACATCAGGGGGCCTAAATAAAGCTTAGGGTGTACTCGAGGCAAATTAACTTGGAGAGCCAGTGATCAAAGTTGCATAGTAGATTGATTAAACAAAAACTGATCATTGTATTTTTTTAAATGATTAGAGTTAACCTGTTTCTTATATAATCGAATCAAAACCAAAATCATTTGCTCTCTAAATCTAAGTAAGTACCAATAATTTCTTGCTTTCACTCTAATCACTAAAATTTAACATCTAGGGTTCTCTGCTACTTATTACTCTAAAATCAAATCAAGGTTCTTTTGCTTTTTGGATTATTCCTTTTAATTAAATCACTGTACTTTTCTACTTGCTACTATTAAATTTTATCGAAATGCCTGGCCAGGCTAGCTTCAGCTATTTTTATTTAAAACAATTTCCTAAAAGGGTTCTTGGAGTTCTTAATGTTTTACTGTTACTTTGAGTTCTTTAAATCAATGAAAACTGCTTACTGGATCCTTACTATCAATATAATTGAGTTCTTTTGATTTGTTACTTTGGTTCTTACTTTTACTTTGAGGATTTTTACTTGCTAATTTTTTTATAATTAAGTTATTTGAAACTCTGAATGTTTAGACTTAAAAAATGAATAGTGGCCTCTATTCTCCAAGCTTTAAATCTTATAATTAGACTTTGGTTCTTTCTGTTGAAAAAGATTTTCAATTACTGGAGTGACTAGTACCTTTGTTGTTATTACTTGATTTTTTTACACTGTAAACTTTGAATTAGAAACCTTTTGTAACAAACATTCACTTTGAATTTTAACTTGACTTGCTTTCAATTAAATAGCTGTTAGTTTTGAAAAAATTAGTAAACCTACCAATCTTTCAACTGTTTTTTATTTTTTACTTTTTAACTACAACTACTGAGCTTAAGCAAACTTTGAGGTTAATTAGGGATATAGGTAGCGAATATAAGCTGATAGCTGGTATTTGTCGATTTTAGTTTACCTGAAATGCTGCCAAAATTTTTATTTTAATACTTCAAGCTTGAAAGTAGCCATGCTGCAACTAATCAATGATTAGGTTTGAAATTTTGAAAAATTTTGAAGACTGAGTGAGTATAGTTAGTTGACTTGATAGCAAGAACCAGTACTTGAGAGATAAACTGAGGGTAAGTTAGGTCAGTTGAAGAAAAGTGAGGGAGATTGGAGCGGAGCTCCTAACTTTGAATTTATTTGGGCCCTGATGTTTGTTACCAATTAATTCTGAATTTAAAGAAGTAACTAAAAGTAGGCTATTTATAGGGCAAAAATCCAATCAATTTAATAATATCTTAATAAAATTAGGATTTTTAAAACTGGCTGGAAATTGGTGGTAATTTAATATGATACGAGAAAGTTAATATTAGAAAGAGGTAGAGAGGGAGTGGAGAAATAGTATGAAACAAGATTTAGATAACTTAATATTATGCAAAGTAAATTACTTAAAGAAAAGAAATTCTTGTCGGGACAATACTTCTCAAGGCTTTAGGCAGCCTTCTCTGTTTTGAAGTAGATCGAAAAGTGTTCTCACTAAACTTAGGGTTTCAGAATTCCCTAACACTACTCTTACCAGAGCCCACTGTACTATACTGGCCCAGGTTTTTTAGGTTGACTTAGTGCCTGAGTTTATTGTCGTAGTAGAGGTAGGGAATAATCCAGGATCTTATTGATTAAAGTACTCATTTTCGCTACTTTCATCACCATAATTGGCTTTGGATTTTTCAAAAAATTCCTTATTGAAAATGAATTACTCCTCAATCAAGTCTCTTTTGACTTCCTACTTTGATTGGAAAGATTTTGCTTGTGGTTTCTAATCTTTCTACACTTTTACCGAATCAGAGCAGACTTATTAATTTTAATTTTTCGGATTTGTTTGTAGTGTCTGCAAAATTAATTATTTGGGTTTTGCATCTCTATGCCCTGCCTTTAGATTTCCAGCCAGCATGATGTTAGCTCTGATCCTTTTACTATAGTTTAAAGTTTGATGTAAAATATGGAGTCTGTTGCGATTCCATTTGTTATCACTTATTCTTTTTCTTAGTTGATAATCTTTTCTCATTGTCCTTGATATCTTCTTTTGAGGACTGTTCTAGTTATCCATTGGCTGAAAAGGTTTTGGGTCGTTTTATTTAGGGGTCACTTATTATGTCTATTACACCTCCTCTCCATCATCACCTTCTCTGTTGTCTACATTATCGGATTTAGATTTACTCTCTTCATCTACAACTCCTCCTTAGTCTTCTTGACTCAAATCTTCATCGCTTTGATTATTGTCATTATTCCTTTCTTGTTTTCCTAAGCAAGATGATTATTTTAATTTCTTATTGAATCTACTATTCATTAAATTTTCCTCATCATTAAAATTTTAATCGAAATTGGAATCTTTAGCCTTATTACCAGACCCTTCCCTTTGTGTTCCTTACAAACTACTACCACTTCTATGGCTTTCAGCTTAGTTAATTTATACTTCTTCTTAAAGTTTCTTTTTCTTTTTCTGTGTGCTTGAAGAGTTGAATTACTTTTACAGATTTTTTTTTATTCTTGTTTACAAGTTAGTTTGATTTATCAGAATTGAAACCGCTTTAATTTGGGCTTTGAGAAACGCTTTTATTCTTAGATTAAGAGTTCTGTAGATTCTGTCGTGGACTCGGTTGTTGAGATGAAACAGGAATCTACTACTGTTAGCTCTAAGCGGAAACCTTGAATTATCTTGCTTACTATGGGTTACATTTGTTAGCATTTGCAGTTTAAGTGGACTGGGCATCTTGGTTAGTGGGGTCAAGTTACGAAGATAGATTGCTTTTAGCTATACTTTAGATGGGCTGTTTAGATTCCTACTTTTTGTATCTTTTCCTCAAAAGCTCTTTTGATTCATCATCTTATTCATTCCATTGACTTTGTTCTAATAACTTTAAAGCCTTCTGGAGTCTGAAGTTCACTATTTGTATATTATTCATAGGCTATCCTCTTCTACTCCCGTTACTCGGCATCAAGTTTCTTTGACATTGAATGGAATTATAAAGGCGTTTAAACAGAGTAAATGTGTTGTGGGCTTTTATACAGCTTTTTTAAGGAATAGGAACTGAACGGCTTTTATTCTTATTTAATCACGCTTATATCTCCAAATGGCCTGGGTTGACTATAAAATTTATGAAGAGACAAACATCAACTTACTTCAATGTTTTCCAAGTTTTTAAGGTTGATGCACTGAATTTCTGGGCCTTCAAGAAAATACGCAAATACTGGTATTCATGGAATGGAGGTCTAAGTTTAGAATTTCTGGGGAGATCGTGACTTTATGGAATGAATGGATCATTCTATTTTATTTCGTTGTTTATTAATCGAATCTCTTGATATCCAATAAAGAAGAGGGTCTACTGATGTAGTGCCTTTGCTTAGAGCACAATAAAATGTTCATTATATTATCTTAAGTCATAAGGGATCTCATATTAACTCAATTTCTTAGATGTTTAACTGATTATTCGTATTTTTACTAATTTCTCTTTATCTGTACATGAATATTGTTAGAAAAGTATAATAATTACAAGCGCTTTAGTAAATCATGCCAGGAACATTCATAGTAATTACTAGCTATGCTGTGTTAGTGATTTCATCAATAAGCTCAGTAAACTTCTAATACTCAAGGGATAACTTCCCTTTGAAAACCTTTTTCACGTCCTTATAAAATTGGCTAGCTTATAAGATAGTGTCTAAACAAAAATAAATGTTGAATTCATTGTGTTTTACATCCATATGGTTCACATATTCCTCTAACTTTTCATTTTTACCTTTATGGTTGAAAATAATTAAGCTGACCGAAATTGACAATCTTTTCTTTGATCCTCCTAAGAGCATTTTAAGTTGGCTTAGTTTAGACTAATATGTTACAGTAAGGGTATTGCTCCCTACTGTACAATCTAAATTTTTCCTAGACTTTAGAGACTATCTTATCGACAAGCAGGAACATATACTTTTCCTCTTTGGAAATATCTGCAACGCAATATTCCAGCTCCGTGACATTATAGCTACAAAAGTTAAATAATAACAAAACTTACCAATTAAAAAACTTGACCCAACAGTTTCTAAGTCTGTATTAGGAGCTCGCAGGGGTTCAAAACATAGTGGTGGGAGGAGGTGTGTCTTATAAACTTACCGAATAAAACCTCAGCTAAACTGGCATGTTAAGCCCAATTTAAAAAGCCTCATCATCCAGGATTTCATCGATCAAGTTAATAACATATTCCTGTTCTTTGCCTTTTTGATTGGTGAAAAGTCAGGGTATTTTAATGATCCCTCTCTTCATTGACATGGCAAAAAAATGGTAGTCTTCATCCTCCCTTAACACCACAAAATCAGACCGAGGGATTGGATCCTTATCATGAAAATAAACAACCTCGATAACCACAGAGCCCTCTCCATAGACGCGGTCACTTAGAATGTCTAAATTCTTATGGGTAAGTTCAATATCGATGGAAAGGCTGACAAGTTGTTTTTTGTATAATCTACCTCATGGAATATTGTGACTTTAAAAGGCTGCAACTTATAATTGAAGACCAGAGCCTGGAACACTTATCTTAAAGGGAAATTAATAGGGTTCAGGAAGTACTCACTTATTATTTATTCAGGCTCAGAAGAATAAAATGCAGCCAGCATCATAAAAGTGGCTCTCAAATCATTGTAGACTGGACCATCACAGAGTATATTAAGCAGCCCGAGAAGCTCGTTGGCGTATGAGTAGTTTTCGAGTTAATTGCTTATATCTGGCTTGAAATAATAATCTGTGTTGAATGTCTGCTTGTAATTTCTATTCTGAAAGAATTTGGTTTTATTTGATCCTGGAGAAACTTGATACCTAAAGGAAGTATGCATAAGGGGATGTCTATTTCATTGAAAAAAGGAGATCCTGTGAAACATAGCTTTCATATTTTATTCGCATTCTTCTTCAATGCATTTATAGAGTTTGACAGCATAGCCAAGAGTGCTCTTAATATGAACTATTTCGCTATCTGTGAAACTTGGAAGAGGGAAATCAATTATGTGAAAGCGATGGAATGTCGTATCTTCCTCACTATCCTTTTTCAATAGTGGCGATACGTTTAAGCGGGAGAGTGACTTCTTCTTCTTATTATCTTCGCCTCTTCCATAATTTTTAGTCTCAGAACCGTGTTTGAAATCCTTGGTAAAGGTTGTGGGCTTTGATGGGTTCTGTGGTTGCTTTTGTTATTGAATTAGATGTTTATTTTCTTTAATTTCGTGGTATTTATTTGGAGTTATCATGCCTGAAGTTTTCTTCAGTCCCATCTGTTCATATGATAATTTTTCTTTGCTCTGATTGTTCACTTATCTCGAAATTTTCGATTTGCTTTTACGATTTTCTTACATGATGTCTCTTTGTTTCTTCAAATCTTCTATGTTAGAAATAAGAACTCTCAATTCATTAGAAAATTTTAACCTGGTGTTTTTAAAAGTGGTTTTGTAAAACCAGTAATTACAGTAAGGGCTTGTCTTGGCAATTTCTAAGAAGTCGTGTAATAAGCCTTTTATTAAAATCTCTCAATCTTCCCAAGTGAGTGGTTTAGTTTATAAGATTTAAATTTTACTTTGGTTATCTGACATTTGAGTTTTTTGGTATAATTAAATCATCTGTCCTTCTTGATTTAGTAATCGCTACTGCGAATATTTGTACTCTGAAATGCCTCTAACAGTTTAATTGAACGTATAAAGATCTAAGTTGTTCTCCAGTTCTTCAAGATCATCTTTATCTTCTTCTTACGAGAAAGAGGGTTGATATTTTAATTGTTGTTATTTTTCATCTAACTCAAAATCAATTAGGACTTTTGGTCTTTATTTACTTATTACTAAAAATATCACTGTTGGTCAAGAGCTTATTAAATTGCATACTTCGATTGTAATCATCCTAATTAGAGTATAGTTACCATCTCAAATAACTTCGTCTAAGTCATCTTCAAAAGATATATTTATATATCCTGGATTTGGATTGTCAAATTCTGAATCTTTAATCAAGTCATCGAAACTGGAAACTTCTTCTTTTTTTATGAGCTTACAATTTAAAACATCTTCGGCTTCAACAGTGTGGGTAAAGAATTCTAAGTGTAGGGCAAACGTTTTGTCTATCAGATTAGGGTATGTCGAATTTTTCTCCTTTCCTATATTTTGGATACTTAAGATTCTAAAGTCGGGTATGCCTCTAAGTAAGTTCCTTGTTTAGTAAAGCTTCAATCAAATCAAATTGGACTCCATCTAAGGATTTATTGTCGACAATATCTTAGAAAATTACAGGGTCCAGCTAAACAAGTGTTAACTACTTTGTCTGAATTGTATTTAATAAGGGGAACTAGAGCTTATTTTAGAAAATCGCATAGACAATCTTCACAAAGAGTTGAAAGTACAGCTTCTGAACTAGGGTTTAGTTTTTTATAAGGCTATCAAGATAACAGATGAACAACGAGATCCCTTAAGTGTTATGAGAACATAAGAACTCAAATACTGTCCTGAAAAAGTACAAAGGAGTTCTTTATGACTCTAGTATGTGAGAGTGTAGAGCTATGCAATTTCAAGAGCAGAGTCTCCTTTCTTGTAAGCATAGATAATCTTGTCAATATCTGTCGGAATGAGTTTGAATTTTACGTTTCCATTGAGAGAGTGATATTTCATTGTTTCTTTCTTATAAAATTATAAACAATGTATCCAAATATCCTAAATAATTTTAATTAAGCTTAGCTATAAAGATAAAAGCTATTAATAAATGAGGGACTAAAGAACTAATACCCCTAGGCAGCAAATATAATAGCACACTTAAGAGAGTCTAAGGATGCGTCTTATTCAGGAGTTTCTTGCTCACAGAATTCAATATTGAGCGACGAGTTTTTCATCACTTATGCCCTGTCTGAAATCAAGCCAAGCAAAGTTAATGCTCAAGAAAAAACAATCGTGAAATGGACTCCTGTTGTGCTAGGTAAAGTATTTCCTAACCTGGTATAGCCGTCAAAGCTGAACTACAATTCAGGTTAGCTATTGAACAGTGGAAAGGTTCCTCCACAAATTTAAAAGCTAGCAGGCGGAGTAATCATTAAACTCCCTTAAGAAAACGTTTTAGAGTATTTGGCTAAGAATGTTGATGTTTGTTACATACAAAGCGACGACAAGCTTTGCAAGTTCCTTGAAGCTTACCTTCAAAATTTTAGAGTTGCTAAAAGTAGAAATAAGACCGTTAGAAAATAAAAGGATATCAGCTATAGCTGTGATAGTACAGAAAGGTGGAAAGTAGCTGATAAGCTTTGCACTCTTTAAGGCAGTCAAAATTAATAAAGGCACTCAACGAGACCATAAAATAAAAAGGCAAATCCAAGAAGTTAAGCAGCAATCCTTTTTAAGAAAAGAGAAGCTAAGCTTGCATGAAAGAAATTAGAGGTTATCAATTTATACTATAACGAGCGATTGAAGCCTCGTCAAGTGGCTAAGAAATTGAGGATGGATGTGGAGGTTGTATACAAAACTATCGAAAAGTTCAAGTACGAGATCAAGCACAAGATTCTTGATCCTGAACCCAAAAAGAAAGTAAGTAGAAAGGGGTTTGTGGGAACTAGCTCTTGCTTGATTATATCCAGGCCTACCAAGAACAGAACGGAATTTACGAAGTTATAGGATAGAAGCTTCATAATTATTTATTAAACCTGGCTCAAAAAAAGCCAGAGTGCAAGCTACTTAAGGTGCCTTGCGTTACCACTCTTCAAAAGATTCTGTGAGATAAGTTCCATCTAAAATATGGGAAAACTCAGGCTGCTAATACAAAGTATAGAGACCCGAACTTCAATGAGAAGAGGCTATTATTAGCAGGTTGTTGGCTCAGTTCTTATATGAGGATGCAGTTATCATTTCTATTGATGAGAGCAACTTCCGATAGGACTAGATGCCCTCAAAGTAATGGAGCTTCAACATTAAAGATATGCATCGAGATTTGCAAAATTCCAGAAGGGATAAAAAAGGTTGCAAAATGATAGCATGATCCTCGCTAGCGATGAAAAACTTTTGTATGGGAAAATGCTCCTCAAAATGGATCAAAGTTCTGATTCTATAACTTCGAAATTCCCAGAAAATTTACACCTTGATAAAATCGAAAATGTTGGGGAATAATTAGAGAAGCTTCAAATTCTTTTGACTAAGGGTATTCTAACTATTGTAATTAATAGATTGGAAATATTAAAAGTGGAAAATTCGGTATGGCTAAGTAAATTTCGTAAGCAATTAACAATTTTGCAATGAAAAAGCTTTAAAGGACCTCAGGGAAGTTAGGGGTTTAAAAAAAATCCTAGACGCCAAAAAATCTTGTCAGCACTCCAATCTTAATTCATGGAACGAAAGATCTAAGGGGGTCAAAGTAGTCATCGAAAATTAGTAATTAGAGTTAGAAAACCATTGAAAATACTAAGGTAATTATTAATGCATAATACTATTAGGGAAATCCATAACTGAAACAATAAAAAAAGAAACTTCAGACCCCTTAAATGAAAATTCGGCTTGGATTTACAAAGGACCTCTCCCCGATATTAGAGGTCCCTGAGACCTCCAACTAGAAATTCAGCTTGACTAAAACTTTTCAGAGTTTCCGCATAAATAGTTCAGTGAAATCAGTGGTGTCTGAAGACAATTCAGCTTCAAAAGTGAAGAGTGGTTTAACTACTATTCTCGATAAAATATCAAAACTAAAACTGGAATCTTCGAGGAAGAAGTCTGTTGACCTAGATGCCGAAACCAAGTTGGAAAGTCGGTTTGCGGTCACTCCTAGGAAATTAAAACTCTCAAGTAGCTTCCACAAAGACTCATCGAACCCTGGGTGAGAGCATGGAAACTTGCAGAGTGAAAGGGGCTCTTACTAAAAGCTTTGGCCCAGCTATTTATTGACACTCAATTGAAAAGCATTAAGGAATACCAGAGCGAGATGAAGCAGAACCTGGGACACTATAGGATGAAAGTGAGAGAGTTGTCAATTAAGAAAAGCTCAACTAAGAGATAGCAATTCTCAATGTCTTATAATTGCTGCAATTTCCTAGGATAGAATTATTTCCAGTCAAATGATAGAAGGAGATTTTGACTCAGTTCTCTTTGAAAACT
The DNA here is from genome assembly GCA_000711775.1 of Oxytricha trifallax. Taxonomy (NCBI): domain Eukaryota; phylum Ciliophora; class Spirotrichea; order Sporadotrichida; family Oxytrichidae; genus Oxytricha; species Oxytricha trifallax. The sequence goes on from ARYC01000025.1 coordinate 17,062, forward strand.
TCATTTACCATACCTTACGCAGTGTAAGAACCGACAAAGACCTACACTTGAAGAAAGTGGTCCTGCTGATGGACAACTCAGTCATTCATAAATATTCAGAGATGTTAGCCACAGCCAGAAAGTTCAAAGTGAATGTGCTCTTCAACGCCGAATACTCGCCTTGGCTCAATCCAATTGAGCAGTTATTCTCCTTTGCAAAGAAGGAGATGAAGATGGATACTATTCAGAACAAGTAAGTTTAAATGGGCTTTACACTTTTAGGCAGCAATTGTTGAAGAGACTTGTGGAAATCGTTCAAAATTTAAGAAAAGAAGACATCCAGGGGATGTGGGCATTCAGTTTCAAGAAGTGAATTCACACTCTTCGGTTCTGTTTTGTGTGATGATGTTTTTTTCATAGTTGAAGTAGTGTATAACCTGTTTCCCTTTACAATTTCCCCTGGCATGTCAGTTTTAAATTCATCGCAGATTATTATGATTAATAACACTATTTATATTTGACTTAATAATGTCCGAATTCACACTTTTCAACACTCAATTCTATAATACTGCTTCTATTTCACATTTGCACTCTTAAAATGGCCACTTCTTTAACGATTCTGCTTAGTTGCATTTGCCTTTATATTATCAAAATTGTGCATGAGTACCATATTTTGGCAAAACTTCAAAATTTTAATGGAGTTACCCGACTTCCAAGCCCCTTTTCGGTAAATGAGAGAGGTTTTATGAAAAAGTCCCTATTTTGCCCTAAACTAAGCAAGTCTCTGAAATCGCTAATTTCACAAATCTCTCAACTTCCTTAATTATATAGACCCCTAAATTTGTATGTATTTTTACAAAAACAAGTATGATTTTGACCGCGCTCTATATTTTTTGACCAACTACTAATAAAAAACTGACGCATGGAAACAAAAACACAGGGGTTTTGAAATTGAGGGGATTTTGGGTTTACGCATTTTTCAATTGGTCTAATTATATTCTATATTTATTTTTAATTTTATTTTCATAATTTCCCGATTCGATTCTATTTTAGCAATATTAGTTCTATCCTTAATAAAAAATTAAGAATAATTTTAGATAATATCAATTGTTTTATATCACACAGTTGAAACTTTTTATCGAACAAATTCTTAGAGAAATAATCAAAACCCCAAAACCTCTAAAGTTGTTTGATTGATAAAAGTAGACTATTAGTGCATACTTTATTAGGGTTTTAATAGGGTTTATGTAGGGGGTTTAATGTTTAAGTATTAGTTATTTAAGTGAGTATAGCAAGCGAGTTTTAAAAATATTTCACACAAACATAAGCTTAGAGTCATGCGGTAGTTCTCTAAATTTTATCTTTAAAGTAGTAGTTTGATTGTATCTAGCGTTACTTCATTTTCATTGCTTGGTTTGATAATTGTAGAGTATGCAAGGTCTCTGAGCCCTCCTTGAATTTTATTTTTATCAAGATATTGCTTGATTCTCTGTTTAGAATCTTTCTCACCCCTGCAGCTAAAGTAATCGTTTCTTGGCATGTCGCTCTCTATTATCATTGCTAGAGCCCAGATCCCATTAAGTGTCTCCATCTCTCCAATCCTCTCTCTCTGGGAAATATCCAGGAGTGCCGTATACATTTACTTATGCAGAGGCTTGCACTCTCTGAGCTCTGTTGAAGTCAATAATATAAACTCTAAGAGGCTGAAAGTTCATCATGATATTCTCTGGCTTTAAGTCTCTATGAACATAACCTAGCTTGTGAAGCTCTTCAATCCCCTCAACTATCTGCTATACTATCTAGCTAATTTATCTCTGACCATCTATTGTCAGATAAGAATTCTCTGTAAGTCATTTCTAATAAAGGAAGCCTGAAGGCTACATGATCTTTACCAAGTAAAATAGCATCAAGCTAGATGATATGCCTGCACTCATTTAACTTTGCCTTTTAAAGAGCATAATACTCATTAGCAAATTCCATTTGGAACTTGTCATCAGCAAGGAAGTAATTGAAAGGATATATCTTGTAAGCATATTAGTCTCAGTAATGACTCTCTTCTCTATTTTATCTTCAAGAGTGAGATAGCTTTCTAGGCAAGAATCTAAGTCAATAATTTTTAATATAGGAATCTTCATTGCCTCTATTTTAACCATGATTTTATTGATCTCAGAGACTGGAAAGTTCTTGACTGCTTTCTTCATTTTAACTTACTTCTAGACTTCAACTCTAAGAGACTCCACTGAATTTCTTGATCTTCTCTTTTTTAGAGGAATCTATTCCCTGTAGGTTCATGAACAAACACAAAACTTTAATTGTGCCTTTTCTTTAAGTGCACTTTGAGGTCTCTAGTATGAGAATATGGCCTATCACAGAACTCACAGACATACTTACCATCTTTCTTTTAATGCTTGAGATATAACCTTGGCATATCGTTGTGTATATCTCTCAAGTGTCTCTTATAAGTTGACTCGTAAGGGAAAACTTTGGGGGGGGAAGTTTCCTGCACTCTGTTTTTTTATTTATGTTAAATTTAATAAATTTTACATAAATTAACAAATTTAATATTTTTATGACCCATCAAATATTAAGAGTATATTATTCATCATTGAATTTGCTCAAGAAATAAAGCGAATAAGTTGAAATAAGAATGATGATTAAAACCAAATGCAAAATTTAAATCGAACAAGCATTAGTATGGAGTCTTTTAGTGTCTTAAAACCTCTTTTTTCTTCGTTATCTTCTCATCTTCATCATACTTCATTGTAGTCGAAATTATGAAAACCATTCGCGTTGAGCTCCTGATCTTTGCGACGTCAAAAATATCTAAGCTACTGATGCTGAAGCTGCAACCTCGACCACTTCTCACTTTAAGACTCCCTTGCTGGAGATGCTGTTGGCCTTAGAGAGTCCACCATGTTTAGCCAAAATTTTAGAATTTAGAGATGTTTAATAAATTAAATTTAACAAGGTCTTAATTAATACATATTAGATTAAAATTAATTAAGACATCCCTATTTAAAATTCCTTATAAATTAAACCTATTAGTAGAAACTTTAATTTCTGATCATTAAAACTAAAAAAGTTTTAATTCGTTAAATTTAATTTATTAAACATCTCTAAATTCTAAAATTTTGGCTAAACATGGTGGACTCTCTAAGGCCAACAGCATCTCCAGCAAGGGAGTCTTAAAGTGAGAAGTGGTCGAGGTTGCAGCTTCAGCATCAGTAGCTTAGATATTTTTGACGTCGCAAAGATCAGGAGCTCAACGCGAATGGTTTTCATGATTTCGACTACAATGAAGTATGATGAAGATGAGAAGATAACGAAGAAAAAAGAGGTTTTAAGACACTAAAAGACTCCATACTAAGGCTTGTTCGATTTAAATTTTGCATTTGGTTTTAATCATCATTCTTATTTCAACTTATTCGCTTTATAGTATAACATTATATAGGCATGGTAAGAACAAGATAAATTGAATCAGAAATACACTCACAATTGGATACAATATTTGAAATTACTTTAGCAAATCAATATAAAATTTAAGAGACAGAATCTATAATATCAGATAAAATGTCAGAGTTTTTGGAATCTTAAGAAAGATATTGACTATTGATTAATATATTAAAGTAATTATAACAATAAAATTACACCTGAAGTTGGTTGATAGTTATTATAAGGATCAATTTAATTAAAAAAAATTAAAAAATATAAAATTAAAAAAAGTGCAGGAAACTTCCCTAAAATTTTTTTATTATCATAAACCAGTGCAAGAAACTCCCCCCCGAAAACTTTATTGCATTCTATGCATTAATAGTCAATTTTGGCTGGTATTTATTAATGCTCTATGGAGAGTTGTTTAACCTCCTACTCAATTTGAACAGCTTCTATGATGACCTCCTACTTAACTTACATTTAAATCTCATAGCTAGACTGGTCAAAGTTGTCATAAGTTGGCTCCCAATGAGTACAAGCGTCTCTGGTCTCTACTTTTCTTGGTTGCTGGAATGATAACTTTTATTGACTTGATCCAAGTAATGCCGCAGGTTAGCGCTCAATTTAGTTTGCTGATATATTTTATTATAATAATGATAAAATCTACTGAGATAAACTATTATAGTAGAGTATAAGACACTCTGGTAAATTCTTTGCTGAGAGGTAAGAAAATGAACTAACCATAAAAGAAAAACTGTAAGTTGACATATTTTATGAAAATTTTATACATTTTAGTATATTAAAATACTATTAATGAAGTTTTGTTTCTCTAGGAGGTCCTCCAAATCAAGTTTGAACTTAATTTGGAGGTAAATTTATTGAACATTTTTAAATTTAACATGTTCATTATTAAGTTTTAACCTTAAAAGTTAACTCCTGATAAAGTTTGAACTAAATTTGGTGGACATCCTAAAATAATTAAACATTATTAGGAGCAATTTAATGGAGAAAGTTTGATAAAAAATGGAAATCAATCTGTGAAATTTGGAGCAAGTTTTTCATTGCTTCTCCGCATATCTTTTCAAAGGTGACCTCCAGTAGGTCTTCCCTATTTATAAGTAAGATTTTAATAAACTTAGAAAGGATATCCATAATTTTAAATTTCATAAACATTTCATGAAAGAGGAAGCAAGATGGAGTCTATAAATTATGCAATGAAGAGAATTTAATCTCAAGATTTAATAGGAAAATTTCGAAGTATAGAAGACATTTATAGATATTTGGTATAGCAAGGTAAGTTCTTAAGCAAGATTAATAAATCCATTTAGTTCAAATTTGTTAAAAATTTGGAATTAATCTAATTAAAAAGATAAATATTCAAAATATATTTCTACACCAAGTAATAGAATAAGTTTATAATATTTTTTTCAGATGGATTAATGATTACTTTATCAGATAATTGATGGCCACTTAGCGACTTTCAAGTGAAAATTGTCATCAATGCTCAGTTAGCATACTTCGTTGGAGCCACAAGAGATAATATTAATGATCCAAAAGGGGTGTTGGCAAAAAACCTGGTAAAGCAAAAATCTTTAAAATTGCTTTAGGATTTAAGGGTTCAAGAGGTAACAAAGGATGTTGTAGAAATATTAGAAATATGTTACTGCAGTTAAATCTACCTTCTGATGTTTATGCTGAAGCTACAGTTTGCAAATTTGAAAACATAAATTTCAGAAGAAATTAGACAACTCCTGTTAGTAAAGTTCACTTATATCCTTTGAAATCATCGCTCCAGATAGAAACTAAAATATCAATAACCAACACTCACCAATAAGTTCAAGATCTAAATCAACAAGAATAAGGCACTCTAAGAACATTGATGACTGATGTAAGCCTCCCACTTTAGTTTTTCGTTTGAATTGAGCCTCAAGGAGCTTCAAAAGAAGTAACGAGCAAAGCGAGGCAATTAGCAGGAGCGATATTGGTAGTAATTCAAATTTTAACATTATATCCGAGAGATTGAGCAAAGCGGGATTAACTGGAGCGTTTGTTGATAAGTTTGAAGACTTGGGTATAGTGTTTTTTGTCTTTGAGGAATGGGTCTGATGCACAGAAGGATAGCTGATACTCAAATGTTGTATTTAATTTATTAGTCCCTAAGAATCTACTATAAAACTTCTCTTTATGGGGTATACCCTGCTAAATTTTTAATCTAAATTTATCGCGAAGCAGCTCACAAAAAATTATTTTTGATGACTTCCTTCCCTATTAAAAATCTTACTATATTTCTAAAGTTTTAATATTTTTAGAGAGATTGTTTTTAAATATCAGTGCAATATTCAGAAGTTTATATCATTATTACTTATTTCATTTTTGCGTTTAGCAATGAATCCGAGAAGTAAAGTGTAATGGTTAGAGCCTAAGAAAAATAAAAAACCTAAAGATCTTATTCGTTGAATAAACTAATACAATGTCTTGTTTGCTGTGAGATTTTGTACTTTTAAATTTCTCAGTTTTTATTATTCTCTTTATTTTAATACATTAATAATAGTTGCATCTGATTAAAGAATTGATTGATGCTCAAGGAGACATAAGGAAGTTTTTATCTAAAAATCTCCATTTTTTTAATAATTAAAAGTAATTTAAAAAATATTTAAGTTTTTAATTAATTAATCTAACCTTCATATTATTATGAACTTCGAGAGTCATCGTTTAAAACAGTGTCTCTCGAGGATTTAAAATATTAAAATTTTTTATCAACATTTTTTTCAATAATTTTCAATATTTTCAAATAAATTACTCTATATCTAAAAGGAAATACGATAATTCCTAATAGAATTAGAACATTTTTCTATCTTAAGTTAAAATATCATTTTTTACCACTAAGTTGAATTAAGGAATCCTAATAAGGCACCCTAAAAATCCTAATGGATTTATGACTATATCCTTAAGGATTTAATTAAGTAAAATAAGAAAAAAAATTATTTTATTAGAGAAGTTAATATATGATTATTTTTAACAATAACTTATTTATGCTTTAAAAAATTAAAAAATCCTCGAGAGACACTGTTTTAAACAATGACTCTCGAAGATAAAAAACTTAAATCAACATATAATCTAGCTTTAAAGCTATCATAATTTTAACATCTTAATGAAACTTAAAACACTATATGTTAAAGCAGCTGCAGAAAAAGTGTGTCTGGCTGCAACTATTGTAATTGAATTTTTTTAAAAATAGCATGCCTTTTTAAGATAAACTGAAGATTAATAATTAATTCATTAATTGTTGTTAAATTTAGTAATATCTTATAAATTATTTATTTTAAATATAGAACAATTAATGAATTAATTATTAATCTTCGGTTTATCTTAAAAAGGTATGCTATTTTTAAAAAAATTCAATGTATTAAAATAAAGAGAATAATAAAAACTGAGAAATTTAAAAGTACAAAATCTCACAGCAAACAAGACATTGTATTAGTTTATTCAACGAATAAGATCTTTAGGTTTTTTATTTTTCTTAGGCTCTAACCATTACACTTTACTTCTCGGATTCATTGCTAAACGCAAAAATGAAATAAGTAATAATGATATAAACTTCTGAATATTGCACTGATATTTAAAAACAATCTCTCTAAAAATATTAAAACTTTAGAAATATAGTAAGATTTTTAATAGGGAAGGAAGTCATCAAAAATAATTTTTTGTGAGCTGCTTCGCGATAAATTTAGATTAAAAATTTAGCAGGGTATACCCCATAAAGAGAAGTTTTATAGTAGATTCTTAGGGACTAATAAATTAAATACAACATTTGAGTATCAGCTATCCTTCTGTGCATCAGACCCATTCCTCAAAGACAAAAAACACTATACCCAAGTCTTCAAACTTATCAACAAACGCTCCAGTTAATCCCGCTTTGCTCAATCTCTCGGATATAATGTTAAAATTTGAATTACTACCAATATCGCTCCTGCTAATTGCCTCGCTTTGCTCGTTACTTCTTTTGAAGCTCCTTGAGGCTCAATTCAAACGAAAAACTAAAGTGGGAGGCTTACATCAGTCATCAATGTTCTTAGAGTGCCTTATTCTTGTTGATTTAGATCTTGAACTTATTGGTGAGTGTTGGTTATTGATATTTTAGTTTCTATCTGGAGCGATGATTTCAAAGGATATAAGTGAACTTTACTAACAGGAGTTGTCTAATTTCTTCTGAAATTTATGTTTTCAAATTTGCAAACTGTAGCTTCAGCATAAACATCAGAAGGTAGATTTAACTGCAGTAACATATTTCTAATATTTCTACAACATCCTTTGTTACCTCTTGAACCCTTAAATCCTAAAGCAATTTTAAAGATTTTTGCTTTACCAGGTTTTTTGCCAACACCCCTTTTGGATCATTAATATTATCTCTTGTGGCTCCAACGAGGTATGCTAACTGAGCATTGATGACAATTTTCACTTGAAAGTCGCTAAGTGGCCATCAATTATCTGATAAAGTAATCATTAATCCATCTGAAAAAAATATTATAAACTTATTCTATTACTTGGTGTAGAAATATATTTTGAATATTTATCTTTTTAATTAGATTAATTCCAAATTTTTAACAAATTCGACCTTATAATATTTGGATTGTTCTTGCCGACTTAGGATGAACTAAATTCTCATTCTTAAAAGCCTTACGATGTGAACAGAAAAAGCTTTTAAGTCTAATGAATTTAGGATGATAGAGATACCTAACTTCCCTGAAATATCAGTGACAAACTTTTATGAAGATGCTATGAGTGATCTGGATGCAGCTCTTTACTTTCCATCAAAGCTACATCTCTCTAATAAGTTGCCAGAGAGAAAATTCTTCTTTGGTGTTCTTTCAACTCTGAAACCTGAATTCTTAAAAAAGTTATTTTAGAAGCTCATAAGAAACGCTATAGCATCTCTCCTTAAGAAAAAGGGAAGAAATGTATTAAAATATGTGAACCCTGCTTGTAAGAACTTCAAAAGCATCCTTTCATCTCAAGCAAGCTTAGTCTTATAACTTTATAGAAAAACCTGGTACTGCGATATACTTAATGAAAGAGCGCAGCAAATTAAACAGAGAGAGAAAGTCTCAATTAAAGCATGAATTGAATAAGAGACTCTTCAAGGATTTTTAAAAGCATGACGAGATTAACATTGATGCAGGGGATGACACTAAGAGAAGAAACATAGGCCCAAGCAAGCCTTAAGAGGAAAAAAAGAAAGAGAAGTCAAATCCCTTTACGGGAAAATTTAATATGTGAACTTATTCATTCGCTTAAATCTAAAACTTATTTATAAACACAAAATCTCCCTTCTCTTGCGCATACTTTAGCTTTCTCATCGCTGACTCTCTTAGCAGCACTCTTAATAAAATCGACTGTATCTATCTTAAAATCATGCATCAGATGGTAGAGCAGCAATTTCTTATAATGACCTTTCAATAACTCCCAATATAAATCAATTCCATTGAACTAAGGGCTGTAAGGAACATTATATACACGTTTTATATTTAGCCTTTCACATTCCTTCCTTGAGTCTTTAGTTTTATGAACTGACAAATTATCAACGAATAAAATAATCGGGGGGGGGGGAGTTTCTTGCACTGGTTTATGATTTAAAAAAATTTAGGGAAGTTTCCTGCACTTTTTTTTAAAAAATTTTTATTATTAAATTAATCTTTATAATAACTATCAACCAACTTCCGAACTATTTTCTTGATATAATTATACTTTATATATTAATCAATTTGTCAATATATCTCTTCAGATTCCAACAACTCTGACATATTTCATCTGATATTTGTTGGTTTCTGTATCTTAACCATTATAATCTTCTCTCTGTACTCATAGTAATTCCAAGTATTTATGATTTATAATATGTAAACTTTAAATTTAATCAAAAACTAAATATATTAAAAAGTATTCTTATAGATCAAACACAGGTGGAGATAGAGCACTCATTAAAAATGTAAGTTACAAAAAACATATCTTTAATTTTTTTTTTATAGTGGTCCTACCTGGTAAGACCACAGGTGCAGCTGGACTGGTGCTTCGCAGAGTGACAGAGAGAGCAGACATAGAAGTTAAATATGACGATGAAGATGAAGAAGTGGATGATGGACAGGAAGAATAGCACTAATCAGAGAGATTTCCATTTTTGATTTTCGGAATAAGTATTAGTATTAATGTTATTAAAATAATTAATTAATTAAAGTTTTCGTATTATAAATCATAATTGTATTAAATTGTTATTGAAATTCTAATTCAATTTATCTTATTCTTTACATTCCTATATAATGTTTTTTTTTTTAATTTTACATAAATTAAAAAAGTGCAGAAAACTTCCCCCCCGAATAATCTCTTTGTCAGCATACTTATCTCTGAGTTATTGCAATAACTTAAGATATTATTCAGTCTTTATAGAGCGAGGGTGAATAACATAAGTCTCGAGGCAATATATTTACTTATTTCAGCAAGAATAGCATGAGTTTACACCTTTACTTTTTAGTCATAAATTTCTATATTACTATACCTCTTGTACCAAGACCTTGATATAAAGGTATTTAATGTAAATAAAGCTTCATCAGCATGTATGAACTTTATATTATGCTCTTAAGACCTCTGCATTTAATCGAATATATAATTTAAATTAGTCTTATAAAATGGAACATTAAAGTCAATCACTCTCTTAATGCGATTGACTGTCTTGTAAGATATTCCGTTCTTTTTATATATGTTAGCTATCGATTAAGCAGATATGTGAAGCTCAGGAAATTGGCGATGAAACATCACAGCCCTCTAGGCTAGAGAGAAATGAGCCTAGTATTTAAGAGTCTTATCATTTATAAGAAAATCAGTATGATGCTGCTAAAATTTTAAGGGTCTCTTAGGATTAGAATTAAGATTCTATCTCTTTAAATTCAATGCTAGTAGAAAGTGAGACCTAGCAGTAGCAGGAGATTTATGGAGAAGTCTTGCAAAAGATGTGTAATTTAAAATAGGTCTGAGTTGATCACTATAATCATCGCATCCATAACGCAACTTAAAAAATAAATCATTATACCACTGTCATAATCTGACCTCAAGATTCACTTAAATTACTAATATTTTAACATTAAACCCCTACATAAACCCTATTAAAACCCTAATAAAGTATGCACTAATAGTCTACTTTTATCAATAAAAAAATCAATCAAACAACTTCAGGGGTTTTGGGGTTTTAAATGCAGCCTACAATTGTAGTGTAAACCTAATTCTAAAATTAAACTACTTTGCTGCTTTAGCAACAGCAAAATTTTCAGTGTGAGATTTCTAGTGTTAATAATTATCAGGATTCAATAGTAAATTAAAATAGCAGCTTGAGGGTTGGTAGTTAAATCTCATACTCAAATAAAATCAATCATTTCCAAGTAATAACTACTTAACTATACACTTAGACCACTCACCGTCATCGTTGAAACCAAGATCTGACTCTACAGCTAGTTTGAATCTAAGTATATTTTAGCAGCTCTTCTCATAAAATTCAAAGATGGAGGTGCTTCTCTCTTCCTTATGAGACCTATCCTATATTATTTTGCATCCATGATTATGCTGCTATCTATAACAAATTCATATTATTAATTGTTAAGACTACATCTATAATATATTAAATACCATTAGTCAATGAATAACGAAGATTATAAGTTAACGACAATTAAATTTAAATTTAATTTTTATTGGCGTAAATTAATTATGTTTGTGCTAAAACTATTGTCTCGATCAATTTTCTCTATAAAATAATCCAATGAGGGTGCGCAAATTTTATTTAAATCTAATTATAATTAATTTATGCCAATAATAATTAAATTTTAATTAAATAGTACAAAACTCATAATCTTTGTTCTTAATTGACTAATTATGATTTATAAAATGAAAACTTTAAAATTAATCAAAAACTAAATATATTAAAAAGTATTCTTATAGATCAAACACAGGTGGAGATAGAGCACTCATTAAAAATGTAAGTTACAAAAAACATATCTTTAATTTTTTTTTTATAGTGGTCCTACCTGGTGAGACCACAGGTGCAGCTGGACTGGTGCTTCGCAGAGTGACAGAGAGAGCAGACATAGAAGTTAAATATGACGATGAAGATGAAGGGGGTCTAAGTCGGTACCACTCAATTTTTGAAAACCTAAGTCGGTACCATATGAAAAATCTTTTTAAACCCAAAATCCTTTATCGGTACCACTTAAAAATATTTTTTATTTTCATTCAATAAAATAAATATTTATTCTAAAATTATATTAATTTTTTTATTATGAAAATTTTTAAACTTAATTATATAAAAAATTATAATGTAACGAAAAAAAAGACATCAAGATATTGTAAATACCGCTGATCAAATTATTCATGTTTTACAATTTATTAAGGGTATAAAAACAATATTAAAGCACTTTAAAATATTGGGATTCTTGAAAGAGATGTGAAATGCAATGAATGTTGACTGGATATGATTCTAAGATCAAGAAACGATACACCTGATGAACTTTTATACCAATGTCAAAGATCTTGCAGGAGAAAAATTAATTCAGTAAATATTTTTAATTGACAAGCATTAACAACCAATTTCAACTTGGTATTTATTGGTTTTTTATTACTTTGCAATTGGATATAGTTCAGCTCTTACTAAGTATAATTTAAATATGTTTAATTACAAATTAAGTCAAAAGAGAATAAGATACATTTTCTAAGATTTAAGACAATAAGTAGCAAAATATATGTATTTTTTTCACATTTAAAATGAAGAATAAATACTTAATGGAGATATTGAAGTGGACGAAAGTTTATTTACTCATGGAAAATTTCTTTATAATGAAGGCTAAATTTAACAGGAAATAAATAGTGGTAGAGTTGAGAGATTAATCTGATAATTTGGTATAATATTAAGACAATCAAAAAAAGCTAAGGTTTACATTGTTAAGAACAGAACGAGAGAGGCATTATGGCCGTTAATTTAATAATACTCATAGATAGGTTCAATTATTCATCATGATGGTTTTAGATCTTATTAAAATATGCCATTTAGAGAAGCAGGATTATAAAATAAAAGGTATGTCCATGAGGAATTAAAATTTAATATGTTTAATCAATAATAGCAACAACAATAATAATAAAATGATGATGAAGAAAATGATCAAAATTATGATGAATAATTTGAAGAAAAATTTGAAGAAGAAAACAAATAAGGTTAAGATATTGAAATGTAAGATGAAGATGAAAATACAAGACCAGGAAATATTAGAGGTACAAATTAAATTGAAAGTTTATGGTTTTAACTTAAAAGATATATTGAAAATATTTATAGCACAGTAAGCGATGAATATTTACATGACTTTTTAATGGAGGCTCTTTGGAGAAGACATGTCAAAATGAAAAAAGAAAAACCAGATGAATCCTTAGCTGATATTTTTAATATATTATTACTTACTTAAAATTTTTGAATGAAAATAAAGAAATTTTTTTGTGGTGCCGAGTTAGGATTTTGGGTTAAAAATTTTTTTTCATATGGTACCGACTTTGGTTTTCAAAAAATTGAGTGGGACCGAATTAGACCCCCCCAAGATGATAAAGAGGTAGAATAGAAATAATCAGAGAGATTTCCATTTTTTATTTACATATTAAGTTTTCGTAATAATGTGATTAAAATTATTAATTAATTAAAGTTTTAGTATTGTAAATCATAAATGATGTTTAATATTCAACCTTCATTATATCAAAATGAATTTTTAAATTATCAAATTATTGCTATTTATAAGTTATCAATTATATTTTATATTAAAATATCTCTTAATGTATTTTATAGATATTGTCATCTTCAATTTTAAAAAATAGTTCTATATTATCTTTTACTTTTTTAGTATCAAAATAATCTTCATTATCCCATTCCTTAGGTTCAATACTGAATATGAAATCGTCTTGGATATACCAGGAATTACTTTAGAGGCTATTAAATAATACTCTGAATTTGCTTCCCTCTTTAAAATTGTCGGGAACAACATCGGTGAAAAAGTCTTCAGCTTGAAGAAAATCATCTAAGAATGGCTTCATTTCTTTTAATTTCTCATATTTTTAAATAAGCTTTTCTTAATCTTCAAGAGCCTTCTTTTTTTCTTCAAGAGCCTTTTAATCTGCAATAGCTTCAGCTTTTAATTATTCAGTCGAGATTTCAGGAGGTATCTTAATAGCGTCTTATCCTACCATTTTATTTGTAGAACTTTGAGACTGTACAACTTTTAAATTTTACTCAATAGGTTGAGAAGATGGTGAGGGAGGACCTTGAATATTCAAAAATGGTTCAATGTCTGATTGAGACTTTTTGCTTTAGTTCACATCAGCAGATGGAGGATGAGATAGGGGATTTACTTATGCATCATAAAGAGGTATAGTAATGTTGTTGGACAACGGAATCTATTGATTCTGAGAGTTTGCAGTTTGTGGGGTTTACATTGTTTTAAAACAAATAAGATATGAGTCCTAGATTGACTAGAAATTCTAAATATTAAATATAATTTAAGTCTGAAAATGACTCATAAACTGAATACAAATAAAATTTATTTAAGCAGCAATGGAATTCGAAAAAATAAATTTATACTTTGCATTTCTGATGTCATCTAATAATTATCATGAAGTGTATTTGGGGTTTTAGAGTAATATTAATTTTTATAATTTTCCCGAATTCATATTTTATCAATAATAATTTTTCATTTGATTCTTGGGATTTTAATGAAAACTACCTTCATTAATTTTAGTCTAATCTATAGGACTATAGTCCTTAGAAAACAGTGAAGATTTATTGTCTTAATTCTTGAGGTTAATCTGAAAGTTCAATTAGCTATTAATCTCCAAATTATTAGAAAATCTATTGGATATTTTATTCTATTATGAAAGTTTGTTCTATGTTTGGTGATTCATTGTCTGTTACTTTTGCACACCCTAGGGTTTATAGTGATAATTGTGATAGTTCTGATTTTAGTTTTGACTATATGTGATGCATTATTTATTGCTGTTATAGTTATTATAATTGTAGTTTTGGTACTCCTTTTCTTCGTAATAGTCACTGTCATCGCTCTCATCACTGTCGCTATTGCTCAAGTATTGTCTTTCTTATTTGTTGAAAATGTTCTAAGTTTGACGGTTTTTATTGTAATTACTAGAACCATTGCCAAATTGGAAAAATAGATGCTACTATTGGCCTTCTTTCATCAGACCTCCGTTGTCAGTATTAAAGTCATTAGTTGTTGAATCATGATTATTGCTGTGGCCATGAGGTTAAAATGCTTACCGTTTTGGACAATTTGAGGTTTAGTTTTGTCAGTGTTGTTTGTCGGTGAATTTCGATTCATTAAAATTGAGTTTATTGTTGCAGTACCATAGCTTGGTCTGCTCGCTTCTGAGCCATCTAAAAAAACAAAAGCAAATGTTATAAAAAATTAATTAATCTTGCTAGGTTGTCAAATTATCACCCATTTGATCATTCTACATCTTTTTCTAGTTTCTCATGAATCTGCGATGCTGTCTTTGTTTCTTTTTCAAAGTAAATTTGGTGTTATTGTAACAAACATACAGAAGTGCTGTCCCTGTCATCATATCTGTTAGATCACATATTATTACTAGATAAAATAAATCTCAATTTCATTCTAGCATCTTCAAGTTATTCAATTTAAACTCTTAATATGATTTGGATCTTTCTTGCAACACATAACTTCCACTCTATATTTGTATCAAACTTCCCTTCTTTATAAAAATAGGTAATTTATATCACCATAGAATGTTCGAGTAAGTTAAAAACCGATGGTTACAATACAGAAACAAATATAAAAGTGTGGAAATATGTCCAGTCTTAAGACTTTCAAAACATGTTTTGAGCTTTTAGATATTTGAAGTATTAAAACAGAGTCAACAATTGGTATGAGATGTATGATTTAAAAGAATCTACATTTAAATTAACGGGGTCAGGAAACTTCCCCTTCAAATTTACAAATTGACGTCAACTTTATTTTAATGTAATAACAGCATCAGAAACTTTAATGCAAAAATTAAAGTCAATATCCTATTTTTTATCCTTGTATTTATGATCTTGTACTATTTTCGTAATCAAGAAGCACATTGTTATAATTGATTTTGTGGTTCTGACTCTCAAAAGAAATAAGTTTATTTCAGATAATTTATAGAATTTAAAGGACTAATCCTAAAGCTTGAGAGAATTCTTTTTTTATTTTACATTTTATGTGTGAATATTTTCATCATCGTCATGAACATATCAATCTGAATAATTTGAATTTAAATGCTCTGAATATAGTAATACTTCTTTTTTATCATCACACCGTGATATTGAATCAATTATAAGACATAGAATTATTTTGCTATTTTATTCATAAAAAATGCAAATTTCCATAAGTTAAAAAGGTAATTTTAATTTTCAAAACCTTGTTTTTCGATATTCGTAAATTCGTTGCTGAATTCCATAGTGTCCAATGGCGCTGCTTGTTTGTTTGCTTGTCTGCTTTATTCTTAACCTTGGAAACCTGCCTCATGACATACCACTCCAATTAAAGTGTTTTCTCTACCATTATACTATAATAATTCTTATTTGTTATTTGAGTCAAAGTATTTATTCATAAATTATACAAATTTAGTTACTTTTCATATGACTGATATTAATTTAAGCCAATATTTTATTATTATCTTCCTAGTCCAAGTCATTCAAGGGTTCAAAATAATTCAAACTATTTCCTTGAACATATTAATTTATTTATTTGCAATTATTTTTTTACTTTTTTGGTAATTTGTTTATATTTGTATCTGGTTGAATTTATTGTATAATTCGTACTGTAAAGTTTTTCTGAGTGGAGTTTTATTATTAAAATCATAATTATGATTTTTAAACCGTTCATCAATATCCTTTTCGAGTAAGGGATTTTCTATGTTTAAGATAGTCTTTTCAGGCATTAAATAAGTACAGGGGAATTCTTACTTACTTCCTGATTATAGGAGTTCTCATCTTATAAACTTATCTAAAATTGTTCTATTTATAAGTCAGAATTTATATAACATATATCAAATATCATTTTGATCTGTCTAGTTATGAAGATTACCATAAATAAGTGAAATTGTAATCTACTTGCTTTTAATGGAGCAACATGTTATCGTACATGGCGCTCACTTTGAAAATTCTATATTATTTGTTGAGATATCAATTATCTATTAATTTGATCTATTTCCTTAACTCCATCATATTAAGAAATAAATGAGCGATGTAAAGGGTAAAAGTGGTAAATCGTATTAATTTTCTTATTCAATTACGAAATCATTATTCAATCTCTGATAATCTTTATCTCATAATTTATGATTATTTGGAACTTTATTTATTAATTTTGGCTCAAATAATTTGGCCATTGTTCTGATTTCATCATAATCCTCAAAAGCTACCACCTCTGTAATCGATCATTTAGAAATTATCATCATTCACTGCAGATCTTAAATTAAAAATGAAAGATTTATAGATCTCTTAATTCTAGTATAACTACTTTAGGTTGACTCTGCCATTTAATAATTTTATAATTCAATTGTTTTAATAAAAGTGAATTATTCAATTTAAAATTATAATTTGTTGATATTTTATAATATATTTTATAACATCTTTTTAAGGGAAAAATAATCCGTGTCAATATTAATAATTAATATGCAGAAGTTTAATTATAAATATATATATATATATAATTTAATTACAAAATAGAATAGTAAAAACCATAGTTAATTGAAATGAAAGCAACTCATCTAAAATACTCTAAAATAAAAAACCAGAAATATAGAACCCTTAAAAGTAACATACAATAATAGTTCCTAAATTGTTGATTAATAAGTAGAAACAATAAACCACTTAATTCATCAGTCTTTCCCTATTTAACTTAAATTATAGTAACAATTTAATTGCTGGGAGGTAGCAGTATGATGAAGTAGAAAATCTTGAATTAAATTGATTAATAAGAATAAATAGTAAATTCATAATCACAAGAGTTTATTGTTGTCAAATAAGAATATTCAATAATCCAAGGAGAAGAAGTTAAATAAATCAAATTAGATAGTCCAATTTAGTTACATGTGAGCAATTAAAAGTCAAAGACATTAATTAAAGAGTTTGATGTTGGCATACTCCAAAATAATGACACAAGTGTAAATGATTAAGCAAAGTAACGAAAGAGTGCACTGATTTATTATAGCAATTATTTCAATTGAAACTTATGTAGTCAACAATTCATTCAGAAAATTGAACAAATTCAATCATAACAAGAGATTTATCCAAAATAATTCGATATCAAACTAATCAAAATAGCATTTTTTAGATGAAATTAATAAGAATCAAAATGCTCAATAAAAACGAAAAGTGTTAGAATCGCTCAAAGAAATGGGGGTGGAATAATACTTAGATTTATTAAGAAATAGTAGTCATTAAATTGACCAATTGTAGGCCATGAGCAATAATCATCATAGAATTAGTTCATAATAAATGATTCATAATAATATATAAGCCTTCAATGCTCAAGCTCAGAAGTTAAACATAAACTTATTCAAAATTGTATATTAGTTATAACATTAATCAATTGTTTTAAATGATTGTGCTGTTTAGAAGTTAGATAAGCCTGCTCTAAAAAAGAGATTCTAGTGGAACAATCCTTCAGTTGGAAACAGACCTATTTCAATTTCCAATCACCTAGATTTTAGTTTTTTTTAGTAAATCAACCTTAAACCATACAAGAATCTCAAACTTGATTATTAAAATTTTTGATTCATAATCTTTTGACACCATAAATGCTTTTTGAGAATTGGTAAGAATCTCAAAAAAATAGGTAATTTTATAAATTAATCAAGCAAGAATAAATCATAAATCAATAAATTACTAAGTTGTTAAAATAAAATTCATTGTTTAGGTATGAATAAATTATTATAAAATTAAAAAATATTCTTCTAATCTCTATATTTTAAAATTAAAACTAAAACCTCAAACAATTATATTTTCTAAATCAATTAAGTTAAAATAAATAATAAAAATATTATCTTTTTCTTATTTTAATTAATAAAGGAATAAACTATAGCTGATACAGTAGAAAAGTTTGGACATTTATACACTCTGTTTGTATAAGTTATTAAATTATTATTAATTAATAATTAAGCCCTTAACTTTAAAGTAAAGCATATTAATATAGAATGATATGAAATTTATTAATTTAGATAAATAATAATTAAAAACCAATAGTTATTTATTCTTAAACGATAATTCATTTACTTCCATAAACTAAAAAAAAATATTAGTAAACTTGAACTTATACAATTAACTAAGTATAATAAAAAGCATTAAAATTATTCCAAAAATGTAAGGCAGTCGAGTAATAGTGGGCAATTTTTCTGGATTGCCTTAAAATTTTTATATTCAAATTTATTGAATTGTGATATAATTATAATAATTACAAAATTTATAACTACATTTTACTGTATTAATTCTAATAATTAATTGTAGATTTAAAATTTTTACCATATTCACAGACAAGCCTGCTTCTCTAATGTCCGTGACAAAGAAAAGAGGGAGATATTTTTTAGTACAATCCAAGAATAAAGGGAGTAGGTCAACATACACATGATGTGAGATTGGAATTAATGAGTGAATTTAGCTAAATGCCATAAAAAGAAGAGGAACCAAAGAACAAAATTGAAACTGAGGAAGAGGTTTAAGACTAAATTACTAAAAAATGTTGAAGAGTAAGAAGTTCAAACTTTTGGAAAATACAATCATGATTGATCTGTAGTAAAAAAAGAAAAACTTTTTCCAATTTGAAATTGCTAATATTATATCATGACTTAAGTTGTCTTTTTACTTTTTTACTTAAAACAATCTTGTATTATAATATAAGCTTCTTAGACCATTATTCACATCTTTTCTATTCAAAGACTATAACAAAAATCTCTAATCCATGAAACATAATAAAACTTAAATGAGTCAAAGAAAACAGATCCTTAATTAATTAAATTCTGAGAGACACGAGCTTCTCTCTCTGATATTAAACCAAAAGTTTATGTAGAGGTGTCTTTTGCCATGAAGATTAGATCTTAATAAAACCTGGCTACCATTACGAAAATATTCAATCAACAAAGTTCTTAAGACATTAAAACATACCTCTATACTTTAGTAATTAAATCTTAAAATTAGTTTCTTTTTAAATTATAATATCAAAATGTATAAAAATTATATTCTATACATTATTTAATCTCCCTTAAATACCTCAAATAAATTTAGGTTTTTAAAAATCAGTAATGATAAACTAGTATCAATATGAAATTAAAGATTCAGAAGACCACTGGGTAAATTCCCTCGTAGTGAAAATAATTAATTACGCTCAAGAAAATCATAATAAAATTAAGTAAGAAAGAAAAGCTTAATTTTTGACTAATTAATTTAAGAATAGAACTTTTTAGTATATTGATAATAGGAAATGGCTTGAAAATTATAAGAACTGGTGTTTTAAAATCAAAACCCCAAAACCCCTAAAGTTGTTTGATTAAATTTTTGAATGATAAAAGGCTGCAATTAACGCATACTTTATTAGGGTTTTATTAGGGTTTATGAAGAGCTTTAATGTTTGAATATTAGTAATTTAAGTGAGTAAACGAATTTTTTCAAAAAGTTTCATACAAATATTAGCTTATATTCATGAGTGGTTCTTTAAATTTTATTTTTCTAAGTTAACGTTTTATTTTATCTATTGCAATTTAATTAAATGTATTTGGCTTGATTATAGTTATGCAATCGCTTTTTGACCTAACGAAATCTATTAACTATCTAAGTGTTGCTTAATTTATTCAATTTTCCTTACCCTATATTATTATTATTGCTATCATCCAGATATCATATACAATATCTCTGTCTCTCCATTCTTCTCTTTCCGGGAAATAATTTGGAGTGCCGTACTGATTTACTAATTCAGATGCTTACACAAAATAAAAATTAAAGAAATCTTCATATTTAAGAAATCAATAAATTAAAAGTATTAGAACCTTTCGTTATCATGATCATTCTATTAATTTTCAGTAATTGTACTTAAATATAAGAATTTTTATTATAAAAAAAACGAACAGATGTCACCATGCTAGATCCAATCGCCTTTATCCAGTATAGTCGACTTCAAGTACTATTACAAATAAATTCTGCAGCTTATTAGTGCGCTGCCATGACTGCAATCTCTTGTTGTTAGTATTCAAAAGAAGCCTTGAAAGTTGAGTCAAAGTATTATTATTAAAGCCAGAAGGTCATATTGTTTTATACAAGAAGTTGCAGCCATCTTCACTTTGGGTTTCTTTCAGTGGCACATTGAATAGTTTGATTTATTGCTTGTGAGACTAAATATATTGAAGTCTTAGTTCAGCTCTTTTACTCCCACCATAATTAATTATATAAGTTCAGTTAATGGCTTAGTATAAATCCAGAATAATTCAATAAATTGCTGATTAATTAAATGTATCTATAACAATGACTTATTCATACCCAAAGTACCTCAATTTTATTTTATAGGAAATCGAGAAAATTTTGTGGGAATAAGCAAAAAAGGTCAGATCAAAAAGTTAGATGAAACAAATATGCTGACTCACCTGGATGTATAGTTTTTTTATATTAAACTTGCAATATTTTCTAATAACTTTAAATCAAATCAATTATTTAATTCTCTTTTTGGAAATCAACAATATTTCGAGACAGAGTGAAGTTTAATCACAATTAATTTTATTAAAAATTATATAATACAAATACTTTGATAGCCCCCACCCTATAAATACTCAATATAAATTATCCGATTAAATATTTTCCTTTAATGCTTATTTAATTTTTACGTAATTTTTTAAATCTGAAATATTTAAAAATTAAATAAATTGATTTTATTTGTTTGATAAATAAAAATACAATAATGAATGATAAGTCTGAATAATATATATAATATAAGCTCGTTTAAATTATAGTCGTTAGAATCTAATTAATATAATAATATAATAAATAAGTTAGTAATATGGAGCATGACCTAAATAATTTATTTTTAAATTATGCTTATTTATTTTATTTTAATAAAATTCAATAAACTAAGCCTCAATATCAGAACAAATAAGTCATAATAATAAGCATTAATACAATACTCTAGATAACTAGTCCTATAAAATGCGTGAATCTGCTAATATAAATGCAATTAATAAAAATGAGTATAGCAAATATACTTAATAAAACGTATTTTATACTTATAAGTATTAATTGAATAGATGAAATTTACCAAGTGTTTTAATAATTTATATAAAAGAATTTAAATGAAGAGTGCGGCTTATAGTAAATAATAAAAAGAGATTCTCGCTATTCAGTAAAAACTAGTTACAAATGTTTCAATTCAATATCCCTGAATTCGGGCTTATCTCTTTATAATTTAATTAAAATTAAACTTTATACTAATTAAAAAATACATGTCCTCGAAGATTGATATTCCAATTTAATTAAAAAGATATTTAATGCAGTATTTACCAAAGTATTAGTTATCCACTATCCTTTCGATCATTTTAATTATAACTATTTTTTATACATATTTATCATTCGCCTTAAGACCACCTGATTAGAGTCAGTCTGTCCATAAAGAGCTTGTGTTTTTAATTTGATATTTAACGGTTATCGTCACGTCTTAAATATTATACAGGCAATATCTACAACACTCGCCCAGTAGATATATTAACCTTAAAGGCCTTTTTGTTGGAATCTTCGCGGCGTCTTATGTTACGCGAGTATAAAGACATAAATGGCAGAGATAATTACAAAAAACTTTTTATAAATTTATTTTATTTAGTATTAATTGAAATAATTTCATTATAAAAACATTTAAAAGAGCAAGTCAACTTAATAGCAAATGATTATACTCTAAAACAAGAATTTACCATAATAGTGAAGTATCTCATATTGCATATTCTATCAAAGACTATAATATGTTTTATTGAATTTTACACTTTAAGAAATCTTTTACATTAATAAATTCTAACTAAAATGTATTTACTTCTACATTTAATTATTAATCAAATTTCCATTTATTTATTTTTAGCAATTGTAAACACAATATGAAATGGGTCTGTAATAAACCTTAAAAAGTTATTAAATTCATTATTACATATTTTCAGATTTTAATATACATAAAAATATAAATGCGTATCATAAGATAAAAAATAAATTGGATAATATATTTTACGTGTTTCTTAGGGGCCCTTAATAGAATGAAAATTAGTATGAACAAACTATTGAATTAAACTAGTAAGACCTGGACTAAGTAAATTTCCAAATTTAATAGACCTATTCTAGTTTATGCTGGATGTCTATTGACTTAAATTTCTTATATCAAGCTTAAAAGATAATCATCAAATATGAGAATGAAAGTTTGAATAAACATATTCAGCAATAAATATCCTAAAGCAAATTTAATAGTAAAACAGATTTAATTTTTATTAAGTAATTAAACTTTGATGAATGGTCTAGTTATTCTTTTAAAGAAAAGTCAATTTTTATTTATTGACAATTTACAGAATGCACTTTATCTCCTTCTTATTTAAGATTGTTGTATAGAAGCAAACGTTAAGTTACAAGCTAATATAACTTTAATCAAAAGTTACTAAATTAAGTAATAATGATACCTATTATAACTTCAAGAACTAATGAATAAGTTATCCCTAGTTATTGAATAAAATTTCATGATTGTATTTAGAATGAAGCAATTTATTTTCAAGAAAGTTTATAATAAAAAGAGCATGAAAAGCTAAAGCTAGTAATATAATATATAGGATTATAGAGATAAAAAAAGAACTGAAGCTGTTGTAACAACTTATTCCATATAAGAAGGATTATTAAATTTGATGATAACCGAGAATATAATAAAAAAATGAAATCATTAAAATCATTTAAGAATTAGAATTAAAAACCAAATCTAAGATTTGCAATATTTTTTGATAATTTAAGGATTCATAATTCAATTGAAGTCAAATAATATTATCTGCAACAAAATATACCATTACTATATAATTTGCCATGTTGCCATAATATAATCCAATCGGAAAAGTCTGGGGATTTATTAAGTAAAGTTATATAAAATTAATATTAAGGGAGGGGGTCTAAGTCGGTGCAAAAAATTTTTCAAAATCCCAAGTCGGTGCTAAATTTTTTTCTCAAAAACATCAAAATCCCTAAGTCGGTGCATGATCAATTTTTGATATATTTTATCATCCTACCCCACATAAAAGTATCATTATTAACTAAAATTTATATCTCAGCTTCTGAATCGAACTCCTTCATTAAATTTCGATCATAGTACACTTATAATTTTATTACAATAATATTTTTTCTCTGTGACAGATAATTGTTTAATAAAATAAAAAAATATTATATCATATTTTAATATTTAATTAGTCAGTATTCAACAAAATTGGGGATTTAGAACATCATAATTATTCGCTAAATTTAATGATGTCTGGCCTTATTATAAAAACTATTGACTCAATTAATTGCCTTTTTTTAATACACAAATCAATATGAACCAATTTTTTGATTCCAGACATCATTAAATTTAGCGAATAATTATGATGCTCTTAATCCCCAATTTTGTTGCATACGACTAATTATTAATTAAAATATGAAATAGTATTTTTTTATTTTACTTAAACAAATATCTATCACAGAGAAAAAATATTTTTGTAATAAAATTATAAGTGTCCTATGATAGAAATTTAATGAAGGAGTTCGATTTAGAAGCTGAGATATAAATTTTAGCTAATAATGATAATTTTTATGTGGGTAGGATGATAAAATATAACAATAATGCCAAAAATTGATCATGCACCGACTTAGGGATTTTGATGTTTTTGAGAAAATCTTTTTGCACCGACTTAGACCCCCTCCCCAATTAAGATAGTTGCTTAATGATTAAAAATTTGATAGCTTTAATCTTATAATATAATTGGTAAACTTATAAAAAAATATGAGAGCATTAAAAGAATTGCATAAAGTGGAGAAATTTGCTTACTAATACTTTTTATTCAAAATTATTATTTCATTTTAAACCTAAGCTCTGAACTTTATGACCTGTTATTTTATGATTATTAATAATCCACTATTAATTCTTTATTTTCTTCATCGTTATTTTGTTATTTTCCATGATGGGTATAATTTAGTTTTCTTTCCCGAGTCCAAGATATCTCCCTTTAAAATAGTCCTTAATTTATGAAATTTTTATACTTTCATTTATCCATATAGAATCCTATCTTCCATTTAAAAAAATGAGCGCCCCTTTTTTCTAAAATATTAAATTATGATTAATTCTTAGAGATATTAGACCTATTCTGCTGAAGCTAAAATTGCTTAATTATGATTTTTTCTTAGTCTCTCCATGCCTAACTCTGAGATCCTCTTTTACCATATGTTTTAAATCATTTTCTCTGAGTTTACTCATAATGCCAAGTATTTTCTGATTTTTCAGCCCTTTATACCAGTATCCGGCAAATATTTTATAAATTCGGGGTCTTCATTCACAAATTCAAGTACATTTTTGTTTACAATTAAGGATACTTTGGTACCTCAATATTCTTATTTTAATTATTTATCAATTAGTAAAATTACTCACATTTGTCAAAGAATGAGTAAATAATAAAAAAAAATTATAATACTTGTGTTTCATTAGTAATTAAAAATAGTTAAGCTAGCAATAAACATATCATGAAATAAAGTAAAAGAATCATTTGTGAACAAACATTTTCAATAAACATTTTTCCAACTTAAACATAACAATTTAAAAATTTTAAATTAGAATATAAACCAATTAAAATGCTTGTAATGAAGATAAGTATTATTATTGGATTATAAATACATAAAAATAAATTTTACTGAAAATATATAAAAAGAAGATGATTTTAGTTAAAAACTTAGTTTATTTTAAATATGAGAATATCTAATAAATAAATTTTGATTTATCTCGTAGATTTAAATATTCTTAGAAACAATAATTATAATTAATCAAGATTCTTGATTATTATCAAAATAGATTTAAAATGGGAAATTACAAAAATAAAATTAAAAATTAAATTAAATATGGAATTTTAGTATTTTTTGATTTTTATAGTATCGTTTTAACTGATATTGATTTGAATTTGATATATTTTAACAGCCAATAATTTGACTCATCGATAAATCAAATTAGATTTATCATATCTTAACTGTAGACCCTTTAAATTTAACTTTTAAAATTTTTAACTCCTGATAAATTAATATCTCTCTATACAAAATAGCTATGAAAAAATTTTAAAAGTGTAAGATGTAGAGAAATATTTAACGACTAACTTTCATTCTTATAGTATTCACAAAATATTTCCCCCCATCAAGATAAATCGATTTTAAATATTTCTTTGCCTCAAACTTCTTCCTTTCTTATCTCTTCAACCAAATTACTTGAGGACTTGGTCTAAATAAGTTTTTTGTGCATTTAATCAAGATCTACATTTTATCTTCTTTGAGTCTTTCATTAGGAAATTCATACTCATTTTTATTGTTAGAATACACGAAATCATATGAATTTTCTTTTTGACTTATACTAAAATCGAAATAACTCTCTGAGTGATTTTTTTCATTGAATTATGAGTAGGATGGAACATGTAGCTTATGTTTTGATCTACATTATTTATTTTAGAGTCAAGTCGTGAAAAAAATTGCTGCATGAGATAATTTCATTTCTTTGCAGTTACTCGACCAAATTTTGATGTTTGTTACATTGTAACAAACATCACCTCTAAGTCAAATGAAAACAATTCTAAAATGGACACAAACTCCTGACACAATTCCAAAGGCAGGGTTCAGACCTCATCGCTTATCTATCACTTTGAACGAAGATATACTCCCTTTTCCATCGCTGTAAAACTTTTTGATTATGAGGGGGTCCGAAAAAGAGAATTTCAGGGTTTTCTCTCTTGGGTGAAGAGATATTCAAAAATTTAGAATTATTTTTTTATAGACAATTCTGTAAGCTAAGTAGAATATTTTATATGGAAATTTATAGACATTAGATTAGAGTTATTGAAGTCAAAAGTCAAAGCATCGAAACTTCACTTTTCCCTCAATAACTTCCTTCAGTGTGAGATTCATGGAAGATGAGTAAGATAGAAGTTGTAGCCCATACCCTAAGCTATCGAATGGTGCATATATTCCAATACAAATTCCTTTAGGATACAGAGATAAATTGAAAATATGGTCCAAAATTTTCGAAAATGTTTAGATATATTGAAATCGATTTTTCTACCTTGGCAAATTAGATGATGAAAAACTCAAATCATATCTTAAGCAGATTATCTCATGAAGAACATTTCTTCTCCTATAGTCAAACCAGTAGCTAATTACATTATAGAGATAAATCGAAAATAAATCTGAAATGTAAATAAAGTGTGAAAACTTAAATGTAACAAACACCACTCATATAAATTCTTGAGGCAACAAATTTAAGATTTTTATGAAGAAAATATTATAAACTATCATTTATCATCTATAAGTTTTTCAATATCATTTCACTGAGCAGAGAAAACCCCTAAACTCCTATTGATAATTTTCGGAAAATAAAATTTTTGAATTTGAGTTTTAAAAAATCCGAAAATTATCAATAGGAGTTTCGGGGTTTTCTCTGCTCAGTGAAATGATATTGAAAAACTTATAGATGATAAATGATAGTTTATAATATTTTCTTCATAAAAATCTTAAATTTGTTGCCTCAAGAATTTATATGAGTGGTGTTTGTTACATTTAAGTTTTCACACTTTATTTACATTTCAGATTTATTTTCGATTTATCTCTATAATGTAATTAGCTACTGGTTTGACTATAGGAGAAGAAATGTTCTTCATGAGATAATCTGCTTAAGATATGATTTGAGTTTTTCATCATCTAATTTGCCAAGGTAGAAAAATCGATTTCAATATATCTAAACATTTTCGAAAATTTTGGACCATATTTTCAATTTATCTCTGTATCCTAAATGAATTTGTACTGGAATCAAAACCCCAAAACCCCTTAGTGAGGTTTATAAGTGCTTTGATTTGTAGGGTATAGTTGGGGTCTTATTGGGGTTAGTAGAGAAAACGCAAGTTTTATGTGAATTTAATGAATATTTAATGAGTATTAATGTGCTTAATTCAAACAAATTTTATCTGCTTATCTTTGTGGTATCTCTTGAACTTAGCTCTCTTTAATGTTTCAAGTATATCTTCTAATGATGATCTTGGATATGCTGGAGCTCTTACTATGATCATCTCAACCATTTTCTTAATCTAAGTGCATACATCTTCTTGCTTTATATGTTTAACAGCCATGCTTATTGATTACTTTTCTTGCTTTGTTCCGAAGTACGACATACTTTCCATATCGCACTCTAAAATAATTGCTGCTACCGCCCAGACATCCCACTAAACAGAGCCATTAGTCCACTTCTCTCTTATTGGGAAGTGCCTAGCACTTTAGCTAAAGTCACTATTTCTTACCTTATTGCTCTATTGAAATCAATGACTACTATTTCGAAAGGACAGAGATTTAGCATTACATTTTCTGGCTTCAAATCTCTATGAACATACCCTAGATCATGCAGCTCTTTCACACCCTTGATCATTTCCGTGAGTATCTCATTCAAGTCATCTGGGTATCTATTATGGTAGAGATAATCTCTTAGAGTCATTTCAAATTTCTTAAGTCGTAGTGCAATAAAACCATGTCCAAGAATAACTCCATCGAGTTTAAGCAAGTTCTTGCATTACCTTTTATTAGCCTCTCTTAGTATTATGTATTCATTGGCAAACTCATTTTTATACTGCTCGTTCCTAATAAGATATTTGAAAGGATATACTTTATAAGCATACTCATCAACTACTATGAGTTTTGCCTTGTTAGGCACATCAATATGTAAATAGTTGTCAATGCAAAAACTGAGATCTACTGCATTTAATGCAGGTATATACATAGCTCTCTCTTACAAGCATGCTATATATAATTCATTAGCTGGTTGGTTCATTGACTTAAAACGTTTCTGCTTCTTAAGTCTCTCTTCCTGCTCTCTTTAAGACTCTATAGTATTGGACTTTCTCTTGGCTGGTTTAAGTTTTTATGTTTCTTTATCTTGCATTAAAAACTCACTTAAATGATGTTTTTGCATGTGTCTTTTAACTTTAGCTGAGTGAGTGTAAGATCATGCAAGTCGTGCACTAATACCTGCCATCGACCTTTTCGTGCTTAAAATATATCTTAGCTCTCCCAGAGAGCATCTCTTTGATGTGCCTCTTCAAGCTCGAATCAGTTGAGAAGAAATTTTAGCATTCATCACATTAGAATTCTTTAATCTTTTCTAGTGGGAGATGTTCTTTTAACTCCTCAACATCTTCGATTAGCGTTTAAATACTTATCTCTGCTCTCTGCTTCCTGATATTTATTTCTAGAACAAACACCTCTGATTCAAACTCAAGAGCTTTAAGCTCTGGCTCCTTTTCAATGTATATGATCTCTGGCTTCTTAGTTTATCCAAAGTTTAGCTAAGATTATCCACTGCCAAGAGAGACTGCTTTGCGATTTAAGTTAGCCGCCATGTTTAAATTCAAATTTAAATTTCTATTATAAAGCTCTAATAACCTCTCTAGTTATAGTAACTTTGTATAGGAGTTGGTACTGCAACAACGATGGTTGATTCTTAGGCGTTAGACATCATATTTATGCTAAGTTTATAACTATAATTTTTCTAAATTCATGCTTAATATTTTTAATTTTGGTACCAACTTAGAAAAAATTCAGGTTGGTACTGGTACCAATTAGGTTTTGAACCATATTGGAACTTTTCCATTAAAACCTCATTAGTTTAAAACTAGGTACTAATTAAGTTTTGGTACTATTAAATTGGTACCAATTAAATTAAACGAATTTAGTACCAGTACTAATTAAATTTAAACAAATTTAGTACTAATTTAATGGAACTAAATTGATAAAAATGGAGCTCCATCACTGCAGTTTGTTACAGCTTCTGCAAACTTTCTCCACGTATCTTGCAGGGTTGACCTCCTATAAGATGCCCATATTTAATAGTAAGATTTTAAACAATAGGATCCAGAAGTCTATAAGTTATAATTTGAAATTCATTAATAGGAAGAGGAACAAAGATGGAATCAATCAATGATCAAATGAAAAGAGTCGAGGCTCAAGAAATGATATCAAGATTCAGAAGTAAGGAAGATCTCTATCGATACCTAACTTTACATGGTAAAATAACTTGATGACTATTAACATATTATACAGTTGGTTTATTCCTTCCAACGATGGAAGGTACCAAAATTTCATTCTTGAAAGCAATACTTTGTGAGGAGAAGAAAGCTTTTAAAAATAAAGAGATTAAACTAATCGAAATTCCCAACTACCCTGAGATTTCAGTCACTAATCTTTATGAGGATGCCATGTAAGATGAGGAAGTGGTAGTTTACCTTCCTACCAAGAAACAACTCTCTAATAAACTCCCAGAGAGGAACTTCTTCTTTGGTGTTCTTGGTACAATAAAAGAGGATTATCTCAGAGAAATTATTGAAGAAGCACATAAGAAACGATATTCTATTTCTCCTGAAGACTAGAAGAAGCAAGGCATTCTAATAAGCTCAGCTTGGCTAGAGGAACTTAAGAAGCATCCTTATCTTTCAAGTAAGCTTTGACATATAACTTTGTAGGAAAATCAGGCACTGGTATATATCTTATGAAAGAGCATGCTAAGGTTCATAGAGAGAGAAAGTCACAAAAAATTCATGAAGTGAGCAAGAGACTTTATAAAGATGTTTAAAAGCCAGATGAAATGAACATAGATGCAGGAGCTGGCACAAAGAGAAGAAATATGGGCCCAAGCAAGCCATAAGAAGAGGAGAAGAAAGAGAAGCCAAACCCATTTATGGGCCAGTTTAATATGTGAATATATTCATTCGTTTAAATCTAAAACTTATTTATAAACATTCATTCTTCCCTTTCTTGCACAAATTGTTGTCTTATCTACGCTCACTCTCTTACAGCAGCTTTGAATCAAGTCTACTGTATCGAGGGGCAAGTCATGCATAAGATGATACAGCAGAAGCTTCTTGTAGTGAGTCTTTATTTAACTCCAGTAGAATTCTATTCCATTAAATTAAGGGCTGTAAGGAACGTTGTATACAGGAGTTATGTTTAACTCTTCATAAGCTTTCTTAGACTCCTTAGTCTTATGAACTGATAGGTTATCAACTAACAGGATGATCTCTTGGTTGCTATACTTCTCTCTGAGCTATGTAGGAACTCTATATACTACTCTCGCTTAATAGAGCGAGGGTGAATCACATAACTCTCTAAGCCTGAATCTTCACTTATACCAGCTAAAATTGCATGAGTGACTACCTTTACTTTTTAGTCATAAACTTCTATGTTATCATACTTCTTGTACCTTGACTTATTAATAAAAGTGTTGAACGTAAACACAGCTTCATCTGCATGTATGAACTTGATGTTATTATCAATAGCTCTCTGCATTTAATCATATATATAGTTTAAATTATTGCTATAAAATGGCACTGTAAAATCAATCACTTTCTTAACTCTGTTGACAGTCTTGAAAGTAATACCATTTCGTCTATAAATATTGGCTATAGTCTAAGGAGAGATACGCATGTCTGGAAACTTGCGATGAAACATGACAGCTCGTTAGTCAAGAGGAAAGTGAGCTCAATACTTTAATGTCTTAGAGTCACAGAGATAGTCAATATGGACCTGTGAGAACTTTTATTTTCTTGCAGGATGTTTTCTAGAGCCTGAGTTATAATGTTAAACAGCTAACAAGCAATGATACCTAACGGTTGGGGCACTCTTGTGTAGGAGTCTTGCTATGGCTGTATAATTCAACACTGGTTTGACTTAGTCTATATTAAAACTTGTACCATACCGAAGCTTAAGCAGTAAATCTAAATATTACTCATCATAAATAGACCCTAAATTTCGCTAATTTCTATTTCTCATTTTGAAAATTGGCCTAATTTCTCTACTAACCCCAATAAGACCCCAACTATACCCTACAAATCAAAGCACTTATAAACCTCACTAAGGGGTTTTGGGGTTTTGAATATATGCACCATTCGATAGCTTAGGGTATGGGCTACAACTTCTATCTTACTCATCTTCCATGAATCTCACACTGAAGGAAGTTATTGAGGGAAAAGTGAAGTTTCGATGCTTTGACTTTTGACTTCAATAACTCTAATCTAATGTCTATAAATTTCCATATAAAATATTCTACTTAGCTTACAGAATTGTCTATAAAAAAATAATTCTAAATTTTTGAATATCTCTTCACCCAAGAGAGAAAACCCTGAAATTCTCTTTTTCGGACCCCCTCATAATCAAAAAGTTTTACAGCGATGGAAAAGGGAGTATATCTTCGTTCAAAGTGATAGATAAGCGATGAGGTCTGAACCCTGCCTTTGGAATTGTGTCAGGAGTTTGTGTCCATTTTAGAATTGTTTTCATTTGACTTAGAGGTGATGTTTGTTACAATGTAACAAACATCAAAATTTGGTCGAGTAACTGCAAAGAAATGAAATTATCTCATGCAGCAATTTTTTTCACGACTTGACTCTAAAATAAATAATGTAGATCAAAACATAAGCTACATGTTCCATCCTACTCATAATTCAATGAAAAAAATCACTCAGAGAGTTATTTCGATTTTAGTATAAGTCAAAAAGAAAATTCATATGATTTCGTGTATTCTAACAATAAAAATGAGTATGAATTTCCTAATGAAAGACTCAAAGAAGATAAAATGTAGATCTTGATTAAATGCACAAAAAACTTATTTAGACCAAGTCCTCAAGTAATTTGGTTGAAGAGATAAGAAAGGAAGAAGTTTGAGGCAAAGAAATATTTAAAATCGATTTATCTTGATGGGGGGAAATATTTTGTGAAGACCATAAGAATGAAATTTAGTCGTTAAATAATTCTCTACATCTTACACTTTTAAAATTTTTTCATAGTTATTTTGTATAGAGAGATATTAATTTATTAGGAGTTAAAAATTTTAAAAGTTAAATTTAAAGGGTCTACAGTTAAGATATGATAAATCTAATTTGATCTATCGATGAGACAAATATATTGGCTGTTAAAATATATCAAATTAAAATCAATATCAGTTATAACGATAATATAAAAATCAAAAAATACTAAAATTCCATATTTAATTTAATTTTTAATTTTATTTTAACAATTTCCCATTTTTAAATCTATTTCGATAATATTAATTTTCTTCTTTCATAAATTGTTTTAATCTTTTTATTAGCAATTAAGATATAATAATTGTTCGCTCTAATTATATTGAGTAAAAATAGAAGAATAATCCAAAATGTAATGAATAATCAAGATTTAAATTGCACTATTTTAATGTTAATTTTCAAAATTCTAATTAATCACTACTCTATCTCGAAATTTCAATGACTTTGAGATAGAGTGCGATAGAGTAATATAAATTACTAATATTATTTAATATTTAAAATAAATGGAATTAAATTTTAAAATATTCAAATATTCTTTTTGATAATTTACTAAACTTAAATTAAATATAAAAATATAATTAAAATAAGACATTTACCTTTAAATCTTTTTTATTAATAGTTAAATTATCGATATAAATAAATAAAAAATCTATTAATCAAAAAGAACATTTGAATATTTTAAAACTTAATTCCATTTATTTTAAATATTAAATAATATTAGTAATTTATATTATTCTATCGCACTCTATCTTAAAGTCATTCAAATTTCGAGATAGAGTAGTGATTAATTAGAATTTTGAAAATTAACATTAAAATAGTGCAATTTAAATCTTGATTATTCATTACATTTTGGATTATTCTTCTATTTTTACTCAATATTATTATAATATTTATTTCATTTTCTCATTAATGATACAGTTTTTTTATTTTATTAAGTGAAATTAATTTAAATTAATAAAATCAATTGTTAGAACTGCCTGCACCATCTCTGGGTGTATTATTGCTATATGCATTACTTTTAGAGAATTAACAGTTCTTTTTGGAGACAAGATTGTTTTGAAAACCTTTGAATGTTCTTATATTTTTAAGGAATTATTCAAATTGTTAGGTCTCTGAGTCCAACAGCTTCTAATATTATCAAATCAGTAATTATATTCATGATTTATTACAAATTTGGGGGGATGTTTCCATCACAATATATTGAGGGAAGTTTCATGGCAATCAATATTTTTCTATTTTCTAAATTTCATTTTTATGAGTTATTCTTTCTACCAAGCAATAACTTATATTTATTTGATTTACATGATATTTAAAATAAATTATCCGATTTCTGGTAAAATTTTCATTATATATCTCCATTGACATTAATTTTCACTTTAAATTCATTTAAAATATAAAGGAATATTATTAAATAGATTTCTATTTATTTTTTATATAACATTATCCAGAATAAAATACTTTACATCTACTATTTATATTTCTTAAAACAAATGGTAAAGGATGTATGTGTGTAATATCAACTAAACAATTATTAAGATTGAAAAATAAATTTCTATATGAATTATAAAAATTCATGAAATTATATGTATAGAAAATTAACTAGGCAGGAAACTTTTTTCCCACAATTTTTATTTCTGATATAAAGGTTTTAATTATTTCATTAGCACTAAGCACTAGATAGTTTTGATTTTAGCTGTATTTATTTATCTTATTTCAACATTTTAATGATAAATTAAAATTTCTAGTACTAAGAAAAGATATATTGAGTTAGATAAAAAGATCCAGAATATTGAAATAATCTAATTTAAGAATATTTGATCTTTAATCCCCTAACCCCATGATTAATAGTTAGATTAAATTAATAAATTGTTAATTTAAAATACAAATTAATTTTAAATTTAATCAAAATATAAATCAGAGATCTTTTATAACTTCTTCTTTCTTTTCTTCCTCTTTGTTTTAAACCTCGACTTATTTATCCATCAAGGCTTTCAAGATTTAATCAACAGACGTTTAAATTGTTTTAATTTATAATTCTTAATTTTTAATTAAGGTCTCTTAATTTTTATTTGATGCTTCTAAGTTCTTAATATATGATTGCTAATCTTTAACAGTTGATTCAACAGTCTTTATATGATTCAAAATCTCTTTTTCTGTATGAATGCTCTTTAAATGAGTTTTGTAAATTGTCTTTTTTATATCCTTCACAAATCCTTGCCATTCTTCATTGGCATCAGCTTAATCTTCAACAGGTCTTCTAAATATTACATAGTCTGGGAAGTATTTTTAACTTAAAAAGTCAGCATGACTGAAGTAAGACTCTCTTTCAATAATTAGCTCTGCTTTTATTCTAAAAGATTCAGCAACCATCTTTTGCATTACCTTTTCGTATGACTCTGAAATGACAGCAATGATGAAGTTAAGAAGGACAATATTCAAAAATAAAACAGCTGAAATCCAAACAATCCATGCAAAAATAATGTGAGTTTCATCTAATTAGTATATATTGTCTATCTAAAAATCTCCAGTAGACGCTCTAAAAGCCATAATAAAATATCCAAAGTAGCTTATTCCATCATACTCAATGTTCTCATCACTTGTCTTAATTTTGAGTAGTGTAAAGATTAATCCGTAAACTACAACCACAAAAGCATATAACATTATGAAAAATCTAAGGTCCATGAACACTGCTTTTAACATGCTTACCTAGTAACTAAATCCTTAGAAGACCCTTAAAACTTCACAAAGCTTAATGAATATCAATATCAGCATACAACTATGCATAATTACAATTCCGTCATATGTTATTTCTTAAGCATCGATAATCACGATAACAAAATAGAGAAGAGCAAGCGCTTGATCAACGACATTCCAAACCCCAAAACCCCTTAATGAGGTTTATAAGTGCTTTGATTTGTAGGGAATTTGTTAGGGGTTGGGGTTATTAATTAAATGCGAGACAAAAATAGCAAGCTTTTGGGGTCTATTTATGATGAAGAGTATATAGATTTAGTGTTTAAACTGCGATATGGATGGGATATATACAATGAATAAGTCAAACCTGTACTTAATTAAAAGTAAATTGCACTGCTCTTAAAGAGAAGTCCTTCAACTGTTCGCTCCCACTGCCTTATAGCTGTATAACTAAAGCAAAAATAGCTGAATTCAATGCCTTAGAGGAAGTCAAAGTTTCAATAGAAGCATATTGACTATCTTATTAATGAAAAAACTTTGAAGTATTGGGCTCACTTCTCTCTTGACCAACGAGCTATTATGTTTCACCGCCAGTTCCCTGAGTTGAAGATCTCTGCATAGTCTGTTGCTAACATTTAGAAACGAAATGGTATCTCTTACAAAGGTGTGAATCGTATCAAGAGAGTGATTGATTTCACTCTGCCATTTTACAACAACAACTTAAATTATATTTATAATTAAATGAAGAGAGCCTAATAGAATAATATTAAGTTTATACATGCTGACGAGGCTGCGTTTACCTTCAACCTTTCATCTAGAAGTCTTGGTATAAGAGGCATAGTAATATAGAAGTATATGACTAGAAAGTCAAGGTATAAACGATGGCAATTCTTGGAGGAATTAGTGAAGATACTGGTTTAGAAACTTATGTTATTCATCCTCGCTCTATTAAGACAGAGCAGTATATAAAGTTCTTAGAACAGCTGAGAGAGAAGTACCCTGAATAAGAGATAATACTGTTTGTTGATAATCTTTCTGTTCATAAGACTAAAGAAACAAGGAAGAGTTATGAACAACTTAGAATAACACCAGTGTTCAACGTACCTTACAGTCCATAGTTTAATGGAATTGAGTTCTACTGGGGTATATTAAAAGGCCATTACAAGAAACTGCTGCTCTACCACTTGATGCATGACCTACCTATCGATACAGTTGACTTTATTAAAAGCTCAGCGAAGAGAGTAGATAATTTATTGGCTTAAAAGTGTGCGAAAGAAGGGAGAGTGAATGTATATAAATAAGTTTTAGAGTTAAGCTAATGAATATATAAGTCACATTTAGAATTCTTTAGAGGGAGCTGGCTTCTCTTTCTTTTCTTCTATTTCTTGCTCCCCTCCTCCTAAGTTTCTTCTCTTGCTGCCAGCTCCTGCATCTATGTTCATCGACTCTGGAGGCTAAATATTTGAATGAAGTCTCTTGCTAACTTCATACTTTGTCTGCAACTTTCGCTCTCTGTGAAGCTTGCTCTATTCCTTCATCAAGAAGATACCAGTTCCAGATTTTTCCAAAGAGTTAAGCCACAAATCTTACTAGAAATATAAGGGTGCTTCTGCAGCTCTGAAAGCCAGCTATCACTTATCTTGATCCCTTGTTTGTCCTTATCTTCTGAAGAGATGCTGTAAATTTTCTTATGAGATTCTTGAATAATTTCTTTCAAGTAATCACCTTTAATTGTTGCAAGTATACCAAAGAAATAGGTTCTTTCAGGCAGCTTATTTGACAACTGCTTCTTAGTAGGCAGGCACAGCAAAACCTCTGGGTCATTCATAGCATCATCATATAAGTTAGTCACAGAGATTTCTGGATAGTTTGGAATCTCTGCAAACTTCACATCTTAAGTTTTCAAAGCTTTCTTCTCTTAACAGAGTATTGCTATTAGAAATGAAATTTTAGTACCTTCCATCGTTGGTAGAAACAAACCAACTACATAATCAAGATTAGTTAGTATGAGTTCATTACCTTGCTGCATCAGGTAGCGATGCAAATCCTCCTTGCTTCTAAATCTTTGAATCAATTCTTGTGCTTGCCCTCTATTCATTGCATCATTCATTGACTCCATCTTGTTTACAGATCTAAGAAATGATATTCAAATTTAAGTTTATTGATTTCAATTATATACCTCTGTAAAACTTACTATTAAATATGGGCATCCTATAGAAGGTCAACCTCTTAGCAGGATATGCAGAAGGTTTTGAGAACTTGTTTCAAACTTGAGAGATTGATATCAATTTCTACTGTTATAGTTCCATATTTTTAAATTTAAATTTGTGCGTACTTAATTAGGAGCAGCTCCTAAAATGCTAGTACTTAATTAGGAGCTTTAATTAATGCTAGTACTTAATTAGGAGCACCCTAATTTTAATCATATAATGACAAAATACCTCCTAAAGCAGTACGTACTTAATTAGGAGCAGCTCCTAAATTGGTACGTGCTATAATCAACTTATTATTGAAAGTTAAAATGGTTACTTTATCACCCAGATTTAGAGCTGGATCGTCTCTTAGCACTCATATTTCTTCTATAATACTCTAAAAACTTCCCTTGAAACTTGTAGGCTTGCAAAGCTCTCATATAAGCTCTCAGTTATAGAGGCAGTTTTATAATTTTAAATTCAAATTTAAATATGAGCGCTAACATTTTAAGAAAAACAACAGCACTTCCATAAAACTAAATGAGACTTACCTTTGGCAGCAATAAAAAATGTGATAACTGTGAGATGAATTCTCATAAGGAACTACCTGAGCTATCACTTGAGGTCTCTGTTATTAAAATAGAAATTAATAATAGAAAATAAATGGCAAACAAGTGTGTGGGAGACAGAGAGGAGGAGAAAGGTATTAATGAAATGCCTATACAAACTGAAGAAGTAGAAGTATACTTTTGTGAGTAGTGCGAGAGAGACTTCGCTCATAAATCTAGTTGGTATAGGCATATGAAAGAGCATAGAGAAGCCAAGCCAACTATATACTTAAAGCACGATAAAATCGACGGAAAGTATGAGTGCTTCGAGTGCCATAAGCAGTATGCTCATACAAGAGATTTAAGGAAGCATCTTTTAAAAGCTCACAAGAAAGATTTAGAGATTGAAAAGCATGAAGATGAATTGAAGCTACTGAACAAAAGAAAAACAAGAGAATCTTCGAAACTTGTAGAGCTTGAACAAGCTAGTGAATCAGAATATGTGAGGAAATCACGCAACCTACTAGCATCCGAAATCACAAAGATCATGATTAAAATTCAATATAAAAAGATTCCTGTTCTTGCCTAAATTGACCTAGACACTTCACTTTAAAGCTACCTTATATTAGAAGAATCCTTTGATAAGAAAGTTATCAATGATCATCAGTATGCATACAAGGTGTATCCCTTCAACTATCTCTTAAGTGATGATAAATACTAGATGGAGTTTACAAATGAGTATCAAGTACTCACTCAAGCAAAGTTCAAAGAGTGTAGATACTTAATAAAGTTAGATGCTGTTCTCCTTGCCAAGGATCATGTTGCTTTCAGACTCCCACTCTATGAAATGACCCTAAGAGATTTCATTACAGATCAAAGAAATCATAAGTAGCTTGGATAAATAGCAACTCAGACCATACAAGGTATAAAAGAGCTTCACAAGTTAAGGTTTGTTCACAGAGATTTGAAGCCAGAAAATATAATGATAAACTTCTCAACAGTAAGAGTAGCAATAATCGATTTCAATAGAGCCTAAAGAGTGGAAGTATCAAGGCTTGGAACTGTAATGGGAACTCAAGGGTACTATCCAGAAAGAGAAGACTGGAGAGATGGTGACTTTTAATGGGATGTGTGGGCTTTAGCAGCAATAATAATAGAGTGCGATATGCCTCGCAACGATTACTACTCTACAAGGTGTGAGAAGGATGCTAAACAAAGAATAAAGCAATTTATTGACAGAACAAGAGTATCTCAATCAATGAAACAAATGGCAGAGTCAATAATAATAAAACCAAACTCAAGATCAGACATATCAATAGAGCAGATAGAGTTGTGGTTAAGTAAGATAAACTTCAGACCTTTACCACATGATCCTAAAGTGCATTTTGAGTGATTAAATTAAATACATTTACTATAAATTTCACATTAAAACCTATTAATAACCCCAACCCCTAACAAATTCCCTACAAATCAAAGCACTTATAAACCTCATTAAGGGGTTTTGGGGTTTTGATTCCAAAGATCATTAAAATAATTCACAAAGCCTATTCTTGATATCATCAGCAATTCGTAATATTCAATAAAAACCATGATATTTTTAATATTTAAAAAATTATAATAAGGATCATGTATAATAAATATTTAAATTAATCAATTAATACTGTATAGTTGCTTTACTTTAAATATATTTAATGCAGTTATAAAGTTCAGGAGTCGGCAAATTATAAAATTTTCTTGACGCTTTCTGGATTTTTATAAATTAATGAATTTAATTCATGAATTAATGTATAAATTAAGCATAAGTTCATGATTCAAAAATCATTTGAATATATGTAAATCCTTTTAGATTTATAATAATCCTTGTAGTATTGTAATAGCACCCTTTATTTATTCTATAATAATTATTTTATAGAAGTTTTTTTCTTAATTCTATTCAAATTTTAGTTTTTAAATTCCTTATAGACTTATATAGATCCTTAAGGATTTCTAAATTTTTAAGATAATTTGAATCCTAAACTTAGCTTAAACTTATTAATTTAAATATGATATCATCTTAAAATTATCAAATCTACAGTATGCGTCTTCAAATATTGAAATTTGCTTATGCCAAAATTATTGAACTTTATATATAGAAAATAAAGATTTCTTAGTCAAAGACTTATAGAGGATTTAATTTAAATTAATTTAAATTATATAATTAAATAAAAATGCCAATCATAATGGATTTAATATATTCTTATAGTAGCAAATAACCAACGCATGTTAGCTTAAGCACAAGTTATTGTATAATGCTTCTTGAATCTTATTCTGCATCTGCATTTATTGTGAAGAAATAGAGATCAAGTATATAGCTTAACAAAAATATCAAGTAAAGGTAGAATTAGTTAATGAAGAATCTTTTTGCATATCTCTCCCATTTGAAATTGAGAATTGTTTAAATAAATTCGGTTTCAAAGTATTCAAGATTTGGGGAGTCTAAAAGATTTTTGATAAAATTCTTGTTAGTAATTGTAGCTGGAATATTTATCAAATTATATTAAATTTCAACTTGAGGTTGGTCATTTTTCTCATCTAAACTCTTACCTATATATTTATCATAGTCATTCCAAAGTGATGGATATGTGAATGATTTTTTATCAATGTCAGATGAGAAAATGACAGAGCAATCTTAAGAATATTTGGGATAAGCAAGACTTGTAATTTAAGGGTAAGCCAATTAAGATTCAAAATATTCTATAAGATTAATCTTTTTTTCAAGCATATAGCAAATGTGAGGATCAATACAAGTATTGAAGATCGAGTTATTGTTAAATTTAAGGGAAACGGTCCATAGGCTAGGGCTGATAAAACATTTTTAATCAATCTAAAAATCACAAAACAATACATTTATTAATTATATTTCATTAAATATGCCTCTTATTGACTTTTAAAGAGGTCCATAATACTAAATCATATTAAAATAGTAAATCTTTCTTTGAAAATAGTAAAATATTAGAAATATTATTTTTAAGTAATTGCAAATAAACTTAAGATAGATATATGAAATTGATATTTTTATTAGTAATTTATAAAAATTCTATGATATTCATGATGTTGGATCCGAAAACTTAACCTATTACAGGATACTTAACAGAAAGATAAGTATTCTTACTACAAGAAAAGGTTTCAGTTTCTGGTCAGTAGTTTCTGATGAGTAGATCAACAAGAACTTCATTAAAGCCAAAGAGACTAGGTTAAGGAAACAAAGATTCTGATCAGTTTATTTTACAGAAAAGTTTAGGTGACACTAAGTATCCTGTTATAGGTT
Organism: Oxytricha trifallax; assembly: GCA_000711775.1. NCBI lineage: Eukaryota > Ciliophora > Spirotrichea > Sporadotrichida > Oxytrichidae > Oxytricha > Oxytricha trifallax. The sequence continues at coordinate 58,380 of ARYC01000025.1, forward strand.
AAGTTATCGGATCCAACATCATAATTGATTTTTTGACTCCTTTATAAGTCAATTGAAGACTTATTTCATGAGTTATAATTAGTGATTGTATTGTTTTATGATTTTTAGGTTGCTTAAATAATTTGATTAAAAAAAATGTGTTGTCAGCCTAAGGGCTATTACCATTAAATTTTATGACCATGCTAAGAATTATATTAATTTTTCTGTATTAATTTTTTTAAACACAATAATCTAAGATAGTCCCTTTGCTCAAATGAGGAGGACATATTTGTGGACTAATAGGTGGGTTGATTTGCAAAAGCCTTTTGTAACATTCCTCTATCACAAGCTCACTTCTATAGATGCAAGAAAAAAGGAATGAGCTATGAAGTCCCTAATTGTAATTAAAAATATGAGTTTCACTCATATTCTGAATAACTCTAATTAACTAATAATCACTTTGATTATTTCGTAAGTTTAGACAGTTAAATAGAATCTAATCTATTGATTTAAATTCATACTGTGTGAAATGCATTACCTGGCTATTTAAATAGTATTCATACTTATTCAAAACTACATATATCTTAACATGCAGTTTCAAAGGATTTATAAAGTCAAAATTGTCAATCAACTAGTTGATAATATTGGTTTTATATATATTGTCTTCTTAAGCACAATAGAATCTGTAGTTAAACTACTTTAGCGGCTTATTGACAGTGAAAGAACCAATAAATTGAAAGTGATCTAAGTGGAATATTATATAATCATAGCAACCAGATTCAGAATAGAATGGAAGCTTGAATATTGATGCTCGAAAATGGTAAATAAATTTAAATAAAATTAAATATAAATCAAAATCTTGGCAGTTAAAGTGTGCCAATCTGAACGATGTTAAACTCATTTTGTAGAGAATTTAAAATTAGCTGAAATTTATTATTGATGAAACTATTTTAATGCATACCTGGAGCGAGATTACTCGACTTTAATTAAACCCCTCTTATTCGCTGAATTGTTCCCTCATATTCAAGTCGAGTAATCTCGCTCCAGGTATGCAATAAAATAGTTTCATCAATAATAAAGTCAGCTAATTTTAAATTCTCTACAAAATGAGTTTAACATCGTTCAGATTGGCACACTTTAACTGCCAAGATTTTGATTTATATTTAATTTTATTTAAATTTATTTGTATTCCTAATATATTATATTGTTTTTCAAATCATTTAAATAGTAAAAACTATTTAATCAATCGAGATTTATTTCTAGCTTTCGTTTATCATTAATATCAGCTATTTTAGGAATGATTACGTTATTAATATCAAATTGCATGACATGTAAAGTAAGATCATAGGAACTTTAGGGGGGAAGTTTCCTGCCCCAACATTAAATTTTATATTGTTTGGCAATTAAAATATTAGAAATTAATAAATTTCAATTTCATTTACCATAACCATGTACTAAACAACTTTTATTAATATATAATTTTCAAGGTACATAATTACTCTGTATCAAATTATATATTATAAACAAGGCTAAAATAATTTATTTTTATTTATAAATAATGTGATTTTCATTGTAATATAAATTCTATATCAAGGTAGAAATAATATTTGAAGCTAAATTAAAAATAACTATATCATAATTGATGATAAAGATTCTTTCAAAATTATAAAAATTGCATATTTTTATGCATGGGGCAGGAAACTTCCGAAGGAGGCAGGAAACTTTTCCCCCGAAGTTTTCTTAATAAGAGTGTTGTTTTCTATCTTATACTTATTGATGATAATTTTATTATTTTCTACCTAGACAAGCACTATCTGATGCTCTGTCATTGTTAAAGTTTACAATTATCAAAATCGAAGTAAAATTTGTAGATTGATTAAATTAATAAATTTTATTAAATTATTTTATATGGAGAAAAAATTTGATCTACATAATACATATACAAATCTTATTTGCTTATTGAGATTTCGACAAAAAACTTACAGTAAACAAAGTAAAGTATATGCTTCAATTAAAGAAATTTCAAAGACATTAAACCTTTCAGAAAAAATAGTAAAATAAATTGAAGCAATTATAAACTGAAAATATTGAAGGCTCAAAGGACAAAAACATTCTTCATAGAATGACTTAAGAGTAACTTAACCATTTACTATCAGAAAAAACTTTAGAGAATAAATGCTTTTATCAATTGAATAAAGAGCTAAAATTTTTCATCGAAATTTCCCAGAAATAAAAATATCTACTTCAAGCTTGTATAAGCTTTATAAATAAAATGGAATTAAATATATGTCAACTTGAACGGAATACAATTTAACCGAATATAAAAAATAATAAATTCAACAAGACTTATCTAGGGTTTTTGAGGAATTAAATAAAATTATAGAAAATGGGGAAAATAGAGTATATCTAGATGAAACAATTTTTAAACCCCACTCAATAAATTACAAATCATGGGCTCATAAATAGAAACCAGGCACTTAAAAAGGGGGTGTTAACCTATACCTTGGCAGCAGTTGTAATAATTAGTTCATAATTTGGATTAGAAGGCTTTAGAATAAAACCAAAGTCAATTAAGACAGATGACTTACTTCAGGTTCTATAAGATTTAGACTTAAGATATAAAGGGAAAAACTTGACAATATTTCTAGACAATCTAAGGGCACATCACTCATAACTATTGAAGCAAACTGTTGAAAAAAATAGATGGAAGCTATAATTCAATGCAGCATATTCATCCAAGTGCAACTGCATTGAAAACATTTTTTCAAGAGTAAAATAGCTATATAAAAAAGACATTATAAAACTTTAATTCAAACTATCAAACAATAAACACTTCTAAATTGTTTAGGACTCAATTCTCAAAATAAAAATAAGTGACTGTATAAAAAGTGAAAACTTTTGCTTTAATTAACTTAAGATATAAAGTTGATAAAAATTTTATTATTTTATGTTAACATAAATTTTTAGTATATTTAAGTCTTAATTAAATCAGTACAATTAAAGCCTTTTGCCTGGTGGGCTTTTCATTATTGTGTTTTCATCTCTGAATAACATATTTTATTATGTCTGCTAAAATTAGTTGCATTGTTTCTATTCCTATTCAAAGCCAGAAATTTCGTATCTTTTTCTTTTCTTAGGTTGCTTCCTGCCTAATGACTTTTGTTTAAGTAATGATAGCGCTTTGCCCTTGCGTTCTATATAGACATAAATATTTATGTACGCTTACTCGAGAAATGTGGAATAGATTAGATTTCCTTTAAGAATTCTTAACTAATCTCTATGGTCTCCCCTAATTATTCTTCGTCTGTAGGTTAATTTCTTTGAGTTTACTAAGACATAACTATTTATGTCAACCATTCATTTTTGAGTGTTCCTAAGACCCCATAGAAGAAATGCTTGTCAGGGATGTCCTTAGGAGCATCATAACCTCCAAGGTATCTATTTACCACTTAATCGTCCTTGACATAATTAAATATGTTCAGGACCCCTAGTTCTGGATAGTTAGGTACATTTACATAAATTACGTCTGCTGATTTTAATAGCTCTTTTCTAGAAGCTAGCACATCTTTTATGAATCTCATGCTAGTTTTCTTATAGCTAGGTAAATGATAACCAGCTATATTTGTTAATACTTAAATATTTACGTGAATATTTTAGGTGATTGTACCAGTCAGATTTTGTGTTCAAGCTCCCATCTAAAGTTCTGCTATTTATGTTCGTGATATTTCCCTAGTTTGCCTCTCGATTTTAATTTATGTTCATGCTATTTAATAACTATTAACTAAAGCTTTCTAACTAAATAATAGGTTTTAATAGCTTTAAATTGTATTGGATTATTTATGTATATTAACATAAATTAAAAATTGTATTGGTTAAATTTATGTATGTTGACCTAAATTAATATTAGCATAATTAAGGCGCTAGGCGCTCAATTCATTGTATATTAATCATATAAACTAATTGATAGTTAAAATGATAAAATAGTAGTCAAAAAGCTTAAAAATTAATTTATGTATAATCACCTAAATAAAATAAAATTTATGTCAACTTACATAAATTATTAGGAACCTTTAAAATTTATTACAGGAATCTTTCAACAATATTATATATAATTTGCGACCTTCTCTTAGGAACCTTTCTATATCTTTTCATGAATCTTTCAAATTATTTTTCATTTATGTTCATGGACATAAATTTTTCACAAAATTTTCCCCAAGTCCTGATTTGATGATTTAATGTTAATATTTAATACCCCTGTTTTTATATACTTAAATAAATTGTATTAAATATGAGAACACTTTCCTCTTCACTCTCTTCAAATATAGATTCAAGTGAAGATTCCTAACATAAAAATGAGTCGTCAATTAAGAGTAGTCATGTATCAAATAATGAGGAGCAAATTATGAATCAATAAACAATTGTAAACAAAAAGGATTCTAGATATAATTAATTCTATATCAGATGGTAAGCTAGAAGAACTGCATGAGCCAGCAACAAATCCAAAAAACCCACTAATCTTTATGAATGCTTGTTATGTAAAAATATTTACACTGGAATCGAATTAAAATGACACTAAAACACTCACAATCGAAATAATGGAAAATTTATTTAACTTAAGAAAGGAGGACTTTATAGATGTTAAGTATGCATACAAAATAACGAATTAAAAGCTTACAAGACAAAAGAGCTGCTGTTGACGCACTTAAATTCTCATGAGTTAGATGATCTATAATAAAACGGATATCCTTAAAATGTAAGATAAATATATATTAACTATTTAGGTGATGAAATAAATAGAGAGAAATTAAAAAAGGATAAAACATGATTAAAATCTTCAAAACGATGGTTTCTAGAATTCTTGTCAATCTTAAGAGTGCGACTTGTCTAAAGACTAATCACATTTTTTGAAAAATCAAAATGAAGATTCTAGTGTTCAATATATAGATACAGTAATAGCCTTTCCTAAATAAGTAATCAGTCATACTTATGAGAATGCACGGTTAAGCTTTACAGTAAATCTAAACCATTTTATTAAGAATGAAGTTTAAATGATACTTTAACTTTCTAAAGATTAATAAAATCTAACAAATGATGAGGTAGCCTTTAATTAGGCTAAAGGAAGATAAACCGATTACAGTTTTGAAGAAATTAATCTAAACTTTAACATAGTCACACGACTTTGGGCTGAGTTAAAAATTTTATCCTTTTTAAGAAATGTAAAAGAAGCTTCAAGTAAGGATTGATTAGTTGTAATTTCTTATAACGACAAAGTACTCAAATTGAAAAACTTGATTGGAAGTAGTCTTTGGGCTAATTTATTTTTCAAGAAAACAGAGAGAATTGTTTTAAAGTACTTATTCACACTATAGAGGCTGTTTAAGAGTTGCATTCAGCTGGAATCGTTTATAGATATTTATCTCCAAAAACCATAAAAGTCAAAGATGATGAAAATATGAAAGTTTTGATAACAAATTATTAGTATTGGATGTTTCTTAAATGCCTATAACACTTTATCAAGATTAACTAAATCATGATAACATAGAAAATAGGGACTATAGATAAGATATATATTCTATTTTGATTATTCTTGTCCAGATACTAGCAGGGAAGAAATTTTTTAAGATAAAGAAAAGTTCAATTGACTTTTAACAAATAGTTAAGTAATTTATTGATGATAAGGTATTGCCTAAATGTGAAAGATTTTTTCTGAAATATATTACAAAGGACTTTGATGACCTTCCTTCTTTACAAGAGTTGAAAAATTAAGTCTAGTTATTAAAATATAATTGATCTATTCATTTATTTAATCAATCTACAAATTTTCCCTAGATTTTGATAAATATACATGTCAGATCATCACTTTTTATCAATGTCAAGTTTTTTAAGTCCAAAATTACACCAATTAGATTATCATCAGTAACAAGAATAAACTGATTAGTTTCAGAAAAAGTAACTTTTACTGGTATAATATCTAATATCTCTTTGTTGAAAAATATGTAAGATTCAGGAGTACAATTAATAAGATCAGATTGAAATTCATACTTTAATTTCACTTTTTATAATTTCATGCCAGAACCATAAAAGAAGAACTACCAGAAAAATTCTTTGGTTATCTTACAGATAAAGATTTTTCCCCTTCTACTAAGTTGACCAATATCACTGGATTTAATTTGTGAGGGAATACTAGCTTAAATCCATTGTTATTTAAATGCAATTTATTAAATATCATCATATTTATATAACGAAGTATTAATCTAACGAAGTTTATAATAGCTTGATTGTTAAAAATCTGAAATTTCAGTACCTTTTTCCAAATCTAATGTTCTAAAAGAAGCCAAATCATGCTTCAAAGCAGTGCATGACTTATTTTTAGCATAGAGCTTTTTATCTTCACTTATCATGGAAAATACTAAATTTCCGCTGTGAAATAGCCGTATATTAGTATATCTATCAATGAGTTTAAAGAAAAAATGATTATCTATATCTTTGTAATTGAATACCATTTAGTGACCCTCATTTTTGTGTTAGTATACAAGAGTATTTGAATCAGCATCATGAAATTTGAAAAAAATTTCCATAAAACTTAATTAATCCGGTAATTACAATTGATTTGTTATAAAATCAACTTCTTTAAAGGTGTTATATGCAACAATTTTAATCAATTTTTTTATTTTAAAATTATCATACAATAAATGATTAGATTTAAAGTAATGTCTTAGGCCTTCTTTTTAAAAGAACTTTTTGAAAATAGCTTAGTTTTTACTAAAGTCTATTACGTATATTTGTCTATCTGCTTAAATTATGACTGTTCTAAAGGCTTAAATGAATACGTCATCAATAGCAAATTTGTCATTTTCTTTAATATAAGACTCAATTTTAATATTCCCATCAAGTAGTGTTTCCAAATATATTTTTTTGAAAAATATGTAATGATAATCATTAAAAACTACGTTAATTATCTTCCCATGTTCTTTAACAGTTTCATGTTTTAATTGAATTAATTCGTATGTTACGTAAGTTTTAAAATCAAAATTTTTCCAAAATATCATCAATTCTGAATATCTTATATAATAAAAGAAGTCATCACATATGATAGACAAATACTATGTATCATATACTTCAAGTCAAAGATTCATAACGAGATGACTAATGGGTAAATCATAGGATAACAGTAACTCAAGTCCAGTCAATGAATAAATCTTTAAACAAAAGTTACTTTAAATTGGAATTCTTTTATTTGTGTTTTCAATTATTTATCTAATTCTTAGAAATCTATTATTGAAGATTTTTCCTGAACCATAATCGTCATCAATACAAAAAAATAGTTCTAAATTTTTATTTACTTTGTTAATATCAAAATAATCTTTATTATCCCATTCCTTAGGTTCAATATTGAATATAAAATCGTCTTGAATATACCAGGAGCTATCAGAAAATACTCTGAATTTACTTTCCTCTTTATAACTGTCGGAAACAACATCAGTGAAGAAGTCTTCGGCTTAAAGAAAATCATCTATAAATGGCTTCATTTCTTTTAATTTCTCAATTTTATAAAAAGCCTTTTCTTATTGTTTAAGAGCCTTCTTTTATTCCTCAAGAGTCTCTTAATCTGCAATAACTTTAGCTTCTAATTATTCATGCGAGATTACAAGAGACTTTTTAATAGTGTCTTATCCTACCATTATATTTGAAGAACTTTAAGACTGTTGGACTATTTAATTTTATTCAATGGGTTGAGAAGATGATGACGGAGGACCTTGAATATTCAAAAAAGGCTCAATGTCTAAGTGAGATTTTTAGCTTTAGTTTACATCATCAGATGGAGATTGAGATAGAGGATTTGCTTGTGCAACCTAAATTAGTAAAGATATGTTGTCAGACAACGGAATCTATTGATTCTGAGAATTCTCATTTTGGGTGGTTTACATTTTTTAAAAACAAATAAGATATGCGTACTCGAAGGTCTAGAAATTCTAAATATTAATTATAATTTAAGTCTGAAACTGACTCATAAACTGGATTCAATTAAAATTTATTTAAGCATTAATGGAATTCGAAAAAATAAATTTATAATTACTCACATTTCTGATGTCATCTATTAATTATCATGAAGTGTATTTGACATTTTATAGTAATGATTATTTTATAAATTTCCATATTGACAATAATAATTTTTAATTTAATAGCTGCGATTTTAACTTCCTTCATTTTTTTCAGTTTAATATATAGGACTGTAGTCCTTAGAAAACAATGAGGACTTATTGTCTTAATTTTTTAGGTTGATCTGGAAGTCCAATTGACTTTTAATCTTGTAGTTATTTGATAATTTATTCAATAAATTACTCTACTATGACAATTTGCTCCATGTTTGATGATTCATTACTTGCTATTTCTGTAGAGCCAAGGTTTTGTAGTGATAGTTTTGGTAATTCTGATTGATATTATTATAATTATAGTTTTAATACTCCTCTTCCTCATAGTAGTCACTGTCATCGCTATCATAAATGTCGTATTACTCAAGTATTTTCTATCGTGTTTGGTGAAAATTATTTTATGTTTGGCAATTTTTATTATAATTTCTAGAGCCATTGTCAAATTGGAATGAAAGGTGCTATTGATGGCCTTTCTTTGTGGGTCCATTATCTGTGTTAATGTCATTAGTAGTTAAATCCTGATTATTGCTGTTGATCAAGAGATTAAAAGGCTTGAAATTTTGTGCTACTTAAAGCTTAGCTTAATCAGTGTTGTTTTTTGGGAAGTTTAATTCTTTTGAATTGAATTTATAGATTCTGTAATATAGCTAGGTCTATCGCTTCAGTGCAATCTTTGATATGATGAAATACTTAGATTAACTTAAATAATCTAACTGTCTAGTCATATTTTTCCCCATTTGATTATTCTGCATTTTTATCTAGTATCTCATATATCTGCGATGCTAACTTTATTTCTTTGTAAATGAAAATTTTGTCTTATTGTAACAAACATACAGTAGCGCTGTCCCTGTCATCATATCTTTTAGATCACATATTATTATAAAATAAATTAATCCTGCTTAATTTTCTAACAAATTTAATGCAATAAAAAATTGATTTATCAGTATAATTTGGATCTTTTTTGCAACATTTAGCTTTCTCTCAATATTTGTGTCAATAAATGTAGGAAAAATTATACATAAAAGAGAGTTGTGGTTAGTTAAAGACTGATGGTTGGCAACACTGTTAAAAAAATAATTGTGTGAAAATTTGTTCACTCTTGCTACTTTTTAAACATATTGTGTACTTTTATATCTTTCAAGTACAAAAACAGAGTCAATAATTGATACTGATTGTACTATTCTGGTATCACTAGCATGATTTAAAAAATTCTACATTTTACATTACTCTTTTCTATAAAACACTTTCATATATGAATAATTTAAAACACAGACTTAAATGCAAGAAATTAAGACAATGTCTAATTTTTTCTAGTAGTATTTGTGATTGCTATTTTTTTATGATCATAAAGCAAATCTTTATAATTGCATTACTGATAATGTACAAGTATTTTATATTATAAAATTTAACTTTTTATCACTTATTTTCTTGGCTTTATCATTTTTGTTATATAGATGTTGTGGTTCTGACTCTCAAACATAAATTAAATTGATTTCCTATAAATTCAAGAATTTATAGGACTAATTTTAAAGCGTGTGAAAGAATTCTTTTTACATTTTATAAGAGGATATTGTCATAATTGCCAAAAACTTATTGCTCTGATTAAGTTAAATGTGTGAAATTACATCAAATATAAGAAATAGAATTGTCTTTTTAATTTTATTAATAAATACATGCAAGTTTCCATTTAGTTAAAAAGTAATTAAACCCTATGAGATTAAATAGAAATGAAATACAAAGTATGAATTAATTAATTAAGCTATAGATTTGTACATATAGTAGAATTATAAAAAATATAAATCTATCAGAGTATTAAATGAATATGAATTCCAATATCTGTGAATTAAATTAAATCACTTTTTAATTTATAAGTTTATCTTGTTCGCCTTATAAACTCTAATATATATCTAGCTTATAAGCAATTTTAAATATTTCTTAAAATATAAAAGTTGTGGTAAAACTGATTATACCACAACAAAATTATAGCTCAAATTAAATGGTTAATTTTTTTTACTAACATATTAATAACTAATTTATAATTTTGACTATATTTCTTGTAAGAGTTATAATCACATATAATTAATAAGCATCTATATTTATAGGCATTTTTCATTATAAAAAGTATTTGTATATCAAAATGAGCTGAGAAGCCCTTTGTTTTAGTTCTTTTATGTCCCATTTTATTTATATTTAAAATTTACATGTTTGATAACTTATAATTAAAATTTATATGTTCAATGACTATATTTGATATTTAAGAAGTTGTTTTATAAAATATAAAATATTTCGTATTTAATTAAGAATGTGTATTTCTCAACAATAATAACTAATCTAATTTTATAGAATATATTTAAATAAATATTTTAAAAAGCTTTATTTATGAGTATATAAGCTAAATCTATTCGGGCTTATAAGCCCAGATTGATATTTGGAATGTAAACAACAAGAAAAATACAAGCATAATTTGTTAAATCATTACTTGAATTAGATATCATTTTTGAAGTCTGCTTTTTAAAGAAATAGATTTTAAAATATTGTTTTTTAGAAAAATTTCCAAGAAATATACACGAATTATTTTAGTTTTTTAATCTTTTCTGTTAAGATTACAAAAATGAAATTTAAATTTAGATGCGATTAATTGAAGTTATTTAATTTTATTCAAAAGTTTATCTTTTGTAAAGCAAGTAAATTTGGTTAAATTTTATTTGCTTTTTCCTATTAATTTTTCTTTAAATTGTAATATTTAATTACTGATATAGAAAGTTATTAATTGTATATGAATTAAAGTTATTTAAAAGATTGTTAAAAATGTGAGATATAATAAATAAAAATATAATAAATATAACTATTTTTACAAAGAGAAAAGAGTAATAAACAGTAATTCTCATTAATAATCTTAGCAGTATCTGTAATAGCTTAACCTTAAAATAAACACAAATTCAGATTTTAATACTACAACTTTAGTCTACAATTTTTAATATCATTTATTGCTCCTCGTATATAGCCTCTAATCTATTATAGTCACTCTTGAGTAATCTTTCTACTTTCTTCTTCATGTATTAAAATTTTTGCAATACTTTTAGAAATCGTATTATTTTCTTAGAATTCCGCTTTGTGAATATCTTTTAGTTTATAAGCTTTTCCATAAATATTTTGAAGAATCTCGCACCTGGATACATTAGCATGTAATAATAGAATAGGATTTAAAATTTAATGGATATATAGTGAAAAACAAATAATAAAAACCAAATATTAAACATAAGTTCAGGCGGTAAGCACTTAAGCCTTTACATCCTTTGATCAGAGTTCGAATCACACGAAAACTTTATTTTTAATTTACAGTCTAGTTAATAAATTTTAAAACAATTAAATTCATAATTTTGATTTGTAAATATTCTACAACCACCCTTATACAGATAATTTTACTCTTTTATGTTATTCAATTGATTTATTAAGTTAAGGTCTTTATGTATATATACTGTAAAATATATAGGAACAATGATATAAGTTAAAATGATATTTTAATTTAATTTGATAGAATAAAAGTGTCTGGGAAAAATTAAATTTGATAAAAGTTGACTTTATCAACAACTCCCCAGAAATGAAGCTTTAATATAAGTATTTTTATTCTAATAAAATAGTTTTGATAAAAAGTTGGGGGGGGGGGAAGTTTCCTGCACTGGTTTATTATAAAAAAAATTTTTTAGGGAAGTTTCCTGCACTTTTTTAAATTTTTAAATTTTAAATTTTTTTTAATTAAATTTATCTTTACAACAACTATCAACCAACTTCAGGACCAATTTAATTGTTATAATTATACTTTAATTTATTCAATCAATAGTGAATATCAATATTTAGATTCCAAAAACTTTGACATTCTTCATTGATATTTGTAGGTTCTATCTTTTAAATCTTATATTGCTTTGCTATAGTAATTCCAAATATTATATCCAACTGTTAGTGTAATTCTGATTCAATTTATCTTGTTCTTATCATGCCTATAATAATGTTAAAGTATATTTTCTTGAGCAACTTCAATGTTGAATAATATGCTCTTATTATTTAATGGGTCATAAAAATATTAAATTTGCTAATTTATGTAAAATTTATTTTATTTAACATAGATAAAAAAACAGTGCAGGAAACTTCCTCGAGTGCAGGAAACTTCCCCCCCCCAAAAGTTGAATATTTGGCATTTTCTAAACTATACATAAATTAGAATTTTTGTAAAGATTAGTAATTTGAGGTTTAAAAAAGAAAGGTTAAAATTATAGCTATTTTTTATTAGATATATTCTTCTCAAAGTATTTTCTTTTTATTATTTAATAGTTCTGTTGAATATTAATCTATTATAGCAAATTGTATAAAAGAGATTAAATTTAATGATTTAATATTTTTTATGAATTTGTATCACTTTTTAAGAGTTCTTGAAAAATAATTGAAAATACTATAATCAAAATATTTGTTAATGATGACATCTGAATTACTGATTGCTTAATTAAAATAAGTAATGAATCTATAAGCAATCTAAGTAGTGCTATTTGAAACCTGGATATCTAACATTTTAGAATATTAAATTATATTATTTTTTATCTATAAGACTTTAGATAAAATTATATGATTAAATCATAAATTTTTAAACAAACTGATTTATTATTTATTAAGATCAATTTATGAAAACTAGATATTTTAATTTTACGGTATAGTGTTGAAAAATCCGTATTTTAATAAGTAAATTTAATACTCTTATTTTTACCTATTTAATTCTATGGGGTTTTGGGGTTTATATTCTAAAAAACCATTAAAAATATTATTAGTTTTTAAATCTTCATATATAAGCTATGAAAGTGAGAGTATATATTCATCAATAATTTATATATGGATTATTTTTCTATTAAATTAAAAAGATACTAAATAGGGAGTGCCTTCAGGTGACCGTGGATCCCATATGTGTTGCTTTCTATTTAGGATTCTTTTTGGTTTGGTAATCCGAACCATATAAGCCTAATATTGTCTCATGCAGGAGATGAAAGCGCCCAGAGACCTACCTGCAAATAACAACGAGCTAGCGGGGTTCAATCGCCCATGGGAGAGCTCTACAGAGCCGATTTCCCTGCCATTACGCCGTTAGTTGGCAGGGTGGATACAGTCTAACAAGGCTGGCTAGAAGGGAGGCAGGGGGGGGAAGAAGTGGGACTGCATTCCACACAGTGATGAATGGCGGACGTCAGGAGCACAGAGGAGTCGAGCAATCGCTAGTCTTTTTCCAAGTTTTCCTCATATAAAGGTTTTTAGGTTTTTTGGAGGCTCAAGGTTATGTGCCACGTCATTCACATCAACAACGTCATGACTCAAGGATGCAAATATTGGGTCATGTTATGACCCAGAATATCTCGTTATTAACTTAACCCTAACTATTCTATTCTATTCTATTCTATTCTATTCTATTCTATTCTATTCTATTCTATATATGAATATTTTTATTTAGATCGTATATAGTTTGAACTCTACTCAGGGCAGATGTCAAGATGCTTTAATCACATTTTTAAAATCTTTACTTAATAAATTTATTAATCTCAAAATCTATTTTCAATATCTAGTTCTATAAGGATTTATCACTTATTGTTTTTGCTATTTAGAATGCCATTGTTTGAATTCTTAGTTAGTTTTCTTAGGAAAAAGAAAATTACTCTGAATCATACTATAATATACTTAAATATATCAAAATTTTTGCTATATTAGATAGGTAAAATCAAAGCATGTGTATAATAAAAGATCAATAAAATCATCAATTTTTTAGCTAACGGGACAGTTATTCAAATAAATGTCCGTCTATAATTTTATCAAAATGTTTGTCAAATAGAGAAAAGAAATAAGAAATTATATTTAAATTTAAAATTAAAGATTATAAAATAATAATCGCTAACCTCAAATGATTAAGATGAGAAAGTTTTTTAGTTTTTTTTAACCTGATGATCATTAATACTAATAGCAATAAGCCTTACTTTTAAATTGCTTAAAGGTGAAGATTTTATATCAAACTCAGTCTTTGAATAATGATAAATAAAACGAAAAATATAGGAATGTAAGAATTTAAGTACAAGTGAATTTAAATACTTATTACAATAATATAAATGGAAAACTAAAAAAACTATTTCAACTTTTTGTCTCCTTCATGTCTTTCTCCATTGCCTTGTCTGTTTTCCCCTGCTGAATATCTGTCTTGTCCACTAATAAACCAACTGAAAAGTACTTCTGTAAACTTAATTTTTAAGATATAATTTTAGTAACTTATTATATCTTTGAGTGGACAGCCTCCACCATTGTTTCTAAATAATAATAATGTTTCCATTTTAATATTATCCATTCTAATTTATTATTATCAATCATCGATAATTTTTCATAAATATATCTCGATAATTTGTGGAAATATATTATTGTGTGGCTTACGATCCTAAGAAATTTCTTTTACTATAAGGGAATTCGTATCATCTCCAGAGCCTCTATCCATCACTGTTCGCTTCTGGTAATTCAATTCTCTAATTTTCTTTTGATTTTACTTTTAGAGGATTCTTTCAAGTATGGTCTTAGAAACTGGTTACTATAGTTTATTGTCAGTTTAATATTGACTTTTCACAGAGTTGAGCTTCTTCTTAATGTTATCTAGATTCATATTCGTGACTGGTTTATTTTCAATTTGTTTTCAATTTAAAGCTTTCTTCCCTTTGAAGAATCTTGACTTATATTCAAGCTATGCTACTTGTTTACACTTGTACTATAGTTTATTGCTAATTTTTGAAACTCCAATTTTGACTAGTGAAGTAATATTCCTGAAAAGAATGCTTAATTTCCTTGCTTTTCTTGACAGATATTGTAGTAACTTTACTTTTCTTACTTGAATGTTTCCCAAATTTGCTTGTAACTGCTTTTGTAGCATACAATCGCTTTTAAGCAGTTAATCTCCATAGTATCCAATGACGCTGCTTGATTCTTCTGTATATCTCTAAGTTCTTATTACTTCTATCTTTTCTTGTTTTGATGTTTATATTTTCTTAGGGTTGCTTGTATTCTTTGATATCAATCTTGAAATCTCATCCTCACCAGTCTCATGAAATACCACATCCCCATCAAAGTGTTTTCTTGAAGAGTTCTCATTTAAATTTTCATTTTTTAAGATTATCATTGTCGACATAGTCAAAGTTAAAATCTGACATCATTTTACGATTGTTATCCAGATAATTTTGCATTCCATTATTTTCTAATAACTCCTGTTTGTTATTTGATTTAAAGTACTAAAATAATAATTATAATTATATAAATTTAGTTACTTTTCAGTGAGCTCATATTATTTCAAGCCAATATATTATTAATTTCATCATCATCCAAGTCACTCAAGGGTTCAGAATAATTAAGTTTGTTTCCTAAAACATATTCACTTATTCATTAGCAAGATTGAGTTTCTATTTGTATATTTGTTTTTTTATTTCTGGTTTGATTAGCACTAGCTGTATTATTCTAAAACTTTTTGTGTTTACTGAACTTTAAAGTATCTATTCATGGAAAAATAAATACTCATGCCAGAAGATATTAGTTAAATATTATAACATTTATATATATATATATACAATTTATAATTTACTCTATTTTATTATTAAAATTTCTAAAGTATTTGTATTTTGACTTCTTTAAAGTCAATTTGAAACATATTTAATGAGTTATAATTAATGATTGTTGTGTAATATGAATTTTATATTGTTTTAATAATTTGAGAAAAAAATTATTTTTAATGCCCCTGCCAGAGGGCTATTACGCTAAAATTTTATTATTAACTGCAGATCTGAACTATATAAATAATTTATAGATCTCCTGATCACATTATAACTACTTTAGCCCACTCTGTCATTTTTTAATTCAATTGTTTTATTGAAGTGTTTAGTTTAAATTTAAATAGTAAATAAATATTTATTGATATTTAATAATATATATTTTACAACAACTTATTTTAGGATTGTACAGTCATAATCAATATTTATAATTAATATTGATTTATAAATATTTAATATAAAAATATGATATTATATCAATAATAAATTATAATAAAAACAGCTCATCCAAAACACACATAAAATAAAAAGCCATAAATATAGTTACCATAAAAATAATATAAAATAAAAGTACATAAATTATTGAGTAATTAGTGGAAACAATAAATCGATTCAAGTGTCTGTTTTTCCCCATTTCATTTTAATATATCAATTAAGATATTCATATTAAGTTACATTTGAGCTTATAAAAGTTAAAAACATTAACTATTGGGATCGGGTGCACAAATCTGAAATGTTTTATAATTATAGATGTTTTCTGATTCGAGATCTGTGAAAAGGTTACAGATAGAGATTTAAATTCGATTTCCGTACCTAAATTTTAATTTCCCAATTATATTTTTGATTAAATTTTAAGGTTAGCTAAAAAGGTATTATATTTATTAAAAGAGGATACCTTGTTAAAACATTTACAATATGCTAATAAAAAATTAATTATCAAAATAAGAAATAAAAGAGCAAGAGTAAAAAGCAACCATTATTGTCGTAATACATTCAATTTGAAAAAATTAATTAAAATTGAATATTAAATAATAAAATTAAAGCATTAATCATCACAACTATTATTGTTATTGCTAAAGATGTCTACCTGATCTCAAAAGAAGCTCATATCTGACGATTTAGAAGTGAAAAAAAACTAAAAAACATTTCTAAAAAAAAGCGATAGAATAAAAAAAGATCAGTCTGA
Organism: Oxytricha trifallax; assembly: GCA_000711775.1. NCBI lineage: Eukaryota > Ciliophora > Spirotrichea > Sporadotrichida > Oxytrichidae > Oxytricha > Oxytricha trifallax. The sequence goes on from ARYC01000025.1 coordinate 75,302, forward strand.
GGTGGTTAGTACATTGACCGATCCAGGCAAGGGACATTCCCCCCAGGGACCACCCTGATAAAGGCCGCGCCTAGGCAGAGTCGAGGTCCGAAGAGGCAAGTCGGGAAATGGGACGAGATGACAAGGAACAAGACCCCGGGAACACCTTATAAGAGGCACATAGGTCAAAAAGGCCAAAGTCGCTCCCCCTACTAAAGAAATACTGGATATCAAAATGAAAATGTACTGCAAAAAAATGTATTGGTTGCAAATTGGAAGGATTTTCTCGCACCTTAAGTACTAACTACAACTAACTAATATATATATATGCTCAATAATAATAATAATATCAATAATAATTATATATTTAATACTAGAGATCTTTATTTCTAGTTTTCCTATTCATCTTACCTTAAGATATTTATCATCATCATCTTTAATCATAACCAAAGTTACTAAAAATTTAAATTCCGCAATTTAAGTTGGACTTTTATTATTGGCTATATTTTTTAAATCATCAGAGGAATCATGAGATATTTTGATTTTATAGAAACTCCAAGATAGTATAATAAGTTTTTCTTTCTTGAATAATGAGAAAAAATCATTATTGCAATAAAAAGCACCGTATAATTTTTATTGCACTATCCATAGACTATAATATTGTCAGGGTGGCATTTTACAAAAAAAAACAAAACAAAACTGAAGGTAATTTATAATTAAATTTATTTTTATTTTTATTCATTTCTAAATTTGAATGTTTTCCTAGAATTTTAAAACTATTAATGTAGTATATTAAATGTAAATTATTTTAAATAATAAATTCTATAAATAATATAAATATCTTAATTATTTTAGTAACAATAATTAAGTTTAAATTGATTTTTATTTTTTTATGATTTCCAAATCATACATGATTAAATTGATTTTAATCACTGATGATACTTTTGATAAAATATAAAAGAAATAGAAGAAAGATAAAAATAGTTTAATGAAATAACTGCCTTTTTATTTGCATATTATTATACCAAATTAAATATACGAGTGACAAAAATAAATTAATTTAAGCTTTTTTGCATGAAAAGAAAAGTAATATATGCATATTTTATATACAAAAGTATATATCTATTTTTATATTTATTTTCTTAATCAATTGTTATCCTACAGAGAAGATATAGTAGTATTAATTTAAAGCATAATATTTTTCTGCTGAATTTGTTGTACTATTAATTGCGAATTACTTAATCGCAGTTTGTTTATCCTAATATATGAAAAGTTTAAGAACCTTACTTTTTATTATAATTTAAGATTCCATGTCTTTGCTGAAATTAGAGTATAGTTACATAAATATTTTTTGATAATTATCACTCAATAAAGTACTAATGGAAAAAGGTCTCATTCTACAAGGGGTGTTGAATTTAGATTAATTTGCATAAATTTTCAATTTAATTAATAGGTAGATTTTACAAAATAAATTATGTTTATTTAATAGTTTATAAAATGTTTAATTTTTTAAGATTTATGATTGATAATTATTTAGTTAAAATTTATTGAAATTATAAAGGAATTAAATTATGTTTACACCATTTGGTGAAAAAATATATATAATTGACATGAAATTTTTTTTAAATGTTATAATGCTTAGTCAAAAATACTATTCAAATAGACTTAGATATTATAAATGCAAATAATTAAGAACAAATTAATTAAAAATAAGGGATAAATTTGAAAATAAGTGAATTAAAAGAAAAGAACTAAAGAATACTAAAGGAAGTATTTCAATAACTAATTCGTGAACTCACTATAAACTTAAACTTAAGTGAAGCTTTATTTGATCAAAATTAACTAAAACTACCATTTATTTCAATAAAAAGGAATGTTGACAGAAAGAGAATCTTGAAAACACTGAGAAACAATGGCAAAATTAAGTGGAAGAAACTTGATGTTCTTGAATGTGACCACCTTTAGCCATTAGTTTCTTGGGTAGTACGATGTCTTAACCTATTCTGGAGTATTTGAATTAAGACTTTTATTTTATGTTTTTATTCGTGACATAGGTCAATTTAGAATCGAAAAAACTTAACTCGGCAATAAAAATATATTTTTAATATTTCTAGAGTTTCAATTTTGCATTTTAATATAAAAAATTTATAATAAATTAAATATTTATCAACAAATATTTTCTATATTAAATTGTCTTAGATTAGAATTATTTTGGTATTTTATACTTACATTGACTTCCTGAATATGTCTTCCTAATTAAATGTCTAATTTATTCCCTTAATTCCTCTATATGTGATCTCCTCTTCAAAATCCAATTGCTTCAAAGTGTCTAAATTTGTTTTATCTAATTGAAAAATTTCTGTATTCTCTTCATCTATCCGTTATTATTAATAATCTTCAGACTATTATTGCAGGTTCTTTCTGTAGATTTTGTTGAGAAAAAGGTTTGTATTTGTTATACACAATTATATTCAGTAAAATTTCATCTTAGCCATATTCAAAGGGTAATATACTACGTTAATTTGTAAAATTATTCATTTTAAATTATTATTTTTGTAAAAATGTTAATTTAATAGAAAATATTTTATGATAAATATTTAATTTTATGATAAAATTTTTAAGTTATAATGCAAAATTGACACTTTAAAAATTTTCAAAATATATTGTTATTTCCGAATTCAATTTTTTCGATCCTAAATTGACCTATATCATGAATAAAAATATGAAAAAAGTGTTGGTTCAGATACTGCAGCATAAATTAAGATATCGCCCCCCGGATTTTTTAAAAAAAGAAAATCTTAAACTATAATTCTTAAACAATTAAGATAAGTTAAGAATTAGATATTAAGAATCATTAATATTATGGTCATATTTTTAAGTGGTCAGTAACTTCAAAATTTACGAATGAAGTGCTTTTCATGTTTTATAAGGGATACAGTTAAATTTTATTAATAAAAATTATATTTAATAAGTTAGTAGATACTGTTGCATGGATTAAGAGAGGAATAAAGCAAATCTTATAAGGATATCATTAGAGACACAATATTGGAATATGTTAGGTAGATCTCCACCTCCTTGATATAAATCATTTACAGCATCAGATAACATAATGTTACAGAAAGAAAATACTCATAGAAGCCAGTATCTATCAAACACATTTTTTAAGCTTTAAAACCAAAGGAAACTTATTGTAAGATATTTGGGAGGAATAATAATTCAAGGGAAGATTGGGCAACTATTGTCGACAAAAAATTATAAAAAACTGTGGATAATTATATTTAAATTTTTTGGCACGATAATAATTGAATTTATTTGAACATTAATACTCCAATCAAACTTATTCCTACAATATTATTTTAATTATCATTCAAATGGTTTACCTAAAAAAAAACTATTATAAAAGAAAAATTGGCTATGGGGAAGCATCCTCCCCCCCCCTAATGTATACTTTTTATTTTGTAGTCTGCTAGAGTTTTTAACGCTGAGTAATAGTAGCTGATAAACATGGTCTACGCGAGCAATAGTTTTTGAGCTATGACCTCTTATAAGTCAAAAAATTATATATAAAATCATCATAAAATTGACAAAAATTTTCAATTTTTCTTCAATTTTTAATTTTCATAAAATTATCGATTTAAGTGAAAAATAAGAAATTTAACAAATTATATAAATCTTATTTAATTATTAACAATAAAATTGAAAAATAAAATTATTCTCTCTTATTAAAAAAATGCAAAAATAATTATTTTCAATTTTATTGTTAATAATTAAATAAGATTTATATAATTTGTTAAATTTCTTATTTTTCACTTAAATCGATAATTTTATGAAAATTAAAAATTTGAAGAAAAATTGAAAATTTTTGTCAATTTTATGATGATTTTATATATAATTTTTTGACTTATAAGTGGTCATAGCTCAAAAACTATTGCTCGCGTAGACCATGTTCATCAGCTACTATTACTCAGCGTTAAAAACTCTAGCAGACTACAAAATAAAAAGTATACATTAGGGGGGGAGGATGCTTCCCCATAGCCGAAAAATTATATAATATTTTGTAATTTTCTATATTATAAATTAATATTAACTTAAGCTATATTTATTATGTGTATTGAGATGCCTGTTTTAATGTAAAATGATAAATATATGTTATAAATTTATGTAACTTATAATTAGATTTTAGAATACTGGAGAAACTATTTAAATATATGGGTATTGACGTCCTCCAGTCACAGATGACGTCCTCCGGTCACAGATGACGTCAGGAAGTCACAGGTGACGTCAGGAAGTCACAAGGTGACGTCAGGAGGTCACAGGTGACGTCAGCAGTCACAGGTGACGTCCTCCAGTCACAGGTGACGTCCTCCAGTCACAGATGACGTCCTCCAGTCACAGATGACGTCCTCCGGTCACAGATGACGTCAGGAAGTCACAGTATTATAAATTAGGAAATTTATTTGTAATAAACGTTCAAAGCACTCAATTTTTTACGGGAGGGTCTTATGACTGCAACAACTAGCATTTCGGGATCACAAGTGGTGGAACTTCTTGTTCGCAACCATAGCAAAATAAATAATAACATGGGTCAAGTGGCGGTAACCCCTTTACATATTTGGAGACAAAGCCTCCGAAAAGACAATTATGATAGATAATTTGTTTTTATTTAGTTGTATAAAACCTTGTAAACCCACTTAAATTTGAACTATTCTTACCTGAAGAAGCAATATTCGATAGATAAGTATGGCTAGTTTGGTTAATTGAAGAGCATGTAAAGATGTAAAAATTTTATAGATGAAAAAAAAACAATAAATACCATAAAAAGACTAGTTAGCTAATTTTTCGCATAAATTAGTATTGTACATACCTAAGACTGGTAATCAAATTTTTGAATAAATGCAAGAATAATGTCTTGAATGTTCAAAATATTAATGCAAACATTATAGGATGATGATTCATATAAATCCAATTAAAGGAGTTTTGCCTTACTTGAATATTGGGTCAAGAATGTGCATGAAATGATGAACAGCTACACAGACATAATAAAAGATTTTAGTCGAAAATTGTGGCAAAATAATCTAATAAAAATAAGAATTAATCAAGCTTAAAAAATACATACTCAATGTATTTTTATATAGAAAAATTTATAATTAATTAGTAACGATTAAGTTTTTAAGATTACATTTAATATACAATCCGAAATTTTTTTATCAAATGAATTGCATCTGAACCTTGTCAGGGTGCCAACTCCTTGAACTCAGCAATTATTTGTTTAACTTTGGTTGTTCAAACAAGGGGATCCACTCTTTTTGATCCCGCACCCCAAGGGCACTGCCGGAAAAGTTCATAGAAATATCTTATATTGCTTCCCAAATCTATCACATTAAAATTTCAATATTTATTATAATGTGACCTCCTGACGTCATCTGTGACCTCCGGACGTCACCTGTGACCTCCTGACGTCATCTGTGACTGGAGGACGTCAGTGTGACTTCCCGACTTCACCTGTGACCTTCTGACGTCAGTGTGACTTCCTGACGTCACCTGTGACTGGAGGACGTCATCTGTGACTGGAGGACGTCAATACCCAAATATATATCACAGGAACATAATAAAAGTTGTAAGTAGTAAATCATGAGAAAAAAAAGAAAATGTATCTTTATTTAAATCCTTAAAAAATTGATACTTTTTCAATACATAGTTTAAAATTACCTTACTTTGAAATTATAAATAAACCTTTTTATTTCTGTTTGATGTAGAAATAATCATTAGAATATAACATTTTAGGATATAAGGTTTATTTCTATATTTCTAATTTATTATTTATTTTTAATTTATATAAATTGGAAGCAAATTGATTTAGTTAATAAATAATTTAAATTCCAAAAATCATCACTTACTTACAATAACAATTGAAATAATTAGTAATTTGGTCATAAATATTGGTGTAGATAAAAATTATATGAGATATAAATTTTGAAAATTTATTTTAATATAAATTGGAAGATCACTATAACATAGGAAACAAATTATTTAACTTTATTAATTAGTAATGCTTTTCTTCAATTACTTCCAAACAATAAGAATATAAATTTATGGTATAGTATTACTTTCATGAATTATTTTATTTTAATCTTTATACTAACAATAATGATTTAATTATAGTTTGATTTATTGTTATTTTTCATTATTTATTGAGTGAAATGAAATAAATAAAATCAATTGATATAACTTACTGCACCATTTGTGGGTATATTATTGCTATATACATTGCTTTTGAGAATTAGCTGTTCTTTTTGGACACAATATTGTTTTGCAAGCCTTTGAATGCTCTTAAACTTTTCAAGAAATATTCAAATTGCTAGGTCTCTGAGTCCAACAGCTTCTAATATCATCGAATCAGTAATTATATTCATAATTAATTAAAAATTTTGGTGGAAGTTTCCCTCATATTTTTATGAATTAAAAAAAATAAGGAAAGTTTCATGCCAAACGATTCTTTTTTAATTATTTCTTTTCATTATTTATTCTCTCTAACTAACATTATTTTTCCTCTATAAATTAATTTAGATTAAAAATAAAAAGAATATTTTGATTAGATTATAAATTTTAAAAAGCAGTATCCAGAATAATATACTAGATATCTCTTTTCCTTTAATTTTTTGAAGTTGCTAAAGGATGTATGTGTGTATATATCATATAAACAATTATTAACATTTAGAAATAAATTTTAAATAAAAATAAATTTCATGAAATTATTTTTATAGAAATTTAATAGTCAGGAAACTTTCCACTTGTCAAGGAACTCTCTCACCCAATTTTTATCAATAATATAGTTTTAATTATATTATGAGTATAAATTATTAAATATCATTGATTTTAGCTGTATTAATCAAACTTATTTCAACATTTTAATATATATTTAAAATTTTAATACTATATTAAAAAAGATTTATTAATTAGAATAAAATGATTTAGAATATAAACATAATCTAAATTAGAAATTTTGAATCTTTAAACCCTTAACCCCATGATTATTAATAGTGAGATTAAATTAATAAATTGTTAATTTAAAATACAAATTTATTTTAAATTCAATAAAAATATAAATCAGAAATCTTTTATAACTTCTTCTTTCTTTTCTTCCGCTTTTATTTAGACCTCTACTTATTTATCGATTAAGGCTTTCAAGATTTAATCAACAGATGTTTACATTAGTCTAATTTATATTTCTTAATTTTTAATTAAGATTTCTTAATTTTTATTTGAGGTTTCTAAATTTTTATTTGAGGCTTCTAATTTCTAATTAATGCTTGAATATAATTGAATTGGGAAAATCATATATATATATTAATCAAAATTTAATTTTAAATAATTATAACTGCCTCTCTTTAGACATGCTTATAGATAAAATTTGATTCTGGCTACTAACCGTTATGCTTAAAAAAATACACCGTAATTGCCTTCAAGTTTACGGTGATAGTCTAATTTATAGTTCTGACCCTAATCATTAGACCGTATTTCTAGTCTACGGATTTTACAATTTGGCCGATTTAACCAACAGTTTTTTTTTCATGAGACAAGTATCTAAATGTGTGTGATTGTTATTTTAAGTATTTAAATATAGTGAATAAAAAGAGCAAAGGAAATGATCATCAATCTTACTGTTCTTCTTCTTCATGTTCTTTCTTAATCATTGCCTTCAAATCTCTGCTAATGTTTTACTTCTATCATGATTGGATGGCTGCTCATGCTAAATTCAATCGTTTAAAATTGGAATTCTTATGGTCTCATATTTTCACATTGGTCGGATAAATTATGAGAAATTGGGTCTAAAATACTTTTCTGTCAATTCTTTTATGTTTTTAAACTGCAGTATTTGAGATAATTACACTTTGCTGTCTATATAATCCAATGCCACTTTTTTGAATGAGAAATAGATCTAAATATGTTTATTCAACCATTAAATTAAATACATAATACAATAAACAATTATCATACACATATAGATAGAAAAATCGGTAAAATTGTTAAAAAAAACTAATCAATTATATATTTGCTTTAATTCTAAATTAAATAAACCTTAGAGTAATCTTTTGAAATGTAGTGATTTATAATATGGCATCAATAAATTAGAAATTACAGGAATCATATAGTTTAAATTATAGTTTTTTTCTCTATTCTATTATTTCAGATCCAATAAACTACACAAATTTTTAAGAAATATATGCTTCTTACGATTTTTCTAAGCATTAAACCTCGCTATTCCTCGCTTTATTATTAATGCTATTTAATGCTGAACATTAATAATTTTTAATATCTATAAAATATTCTAACTATTTATTTTGATTTCTTAAAATTTCTAAAGCTTTTAACTTTAATATTGGAGATTTCGTTTGATCTTTTAAGGCTATTCCTATAAGATTTCCTAATAATTATTAAGTTAGTTTCTCTTAATTTTAAAGGAATTCTTATTTGTTTATTTTAAAAGTTAAATATTACAGTAGCATAAAAAAATATACAGGAATTCTAAAAATGATGTTTAAGAAATAACAAAGCTAATAAACTATGTATAATAATTATTTAGATTCTAATGGAGACTAATAGAATTTTATTAACAACAAAAAATAAGGTTTGAATCCCAGAACCTAGAATATTTCAGTTTCTTAGGAATTATAAAATAAAGTTAACTGTGATTTATATTGTAAGTAGAAACTGTTTATTTAAAATTTTAGATATCTAAATCTTTTGATGTTTTTATTTAATAATATCAGGTTAATGATTTTTGTAAATTAGCTAATTGAATGAAAATCACTGTAAAATCAGTCAAATGGTAAAATCTGTATTGTCAAATGATTAGGGTCACTCCTATAAATTAGACTTTCTAGGTAAACTTGAATGAAATTACGGTGTATTTTTTTAAGCATAACGGTTAGTAGCCAGAATCAAATTTTCTATAAAAGCATGTTTAAAGAGAGACAGTTATAATTATTTAAAATTTAAATTTTGATTAATAAATTTGATTTTCCAATTCAAATATATTTTAGCTTTAGAGATTTGCAAATCTTTAACAGTTGATTCAACTGTCTTCATATGATTCAAAATCTCTTTTTCAGTATGAATGATCTTTAAATGAGTCTTGTAAATTGTCTTTTTTATATCCTTCACAAATCCTTGCCATTCTTCATTGCCATCAACTAAATCTTCAACAGGTCTTCTATATATTACGTAGTCTGGGAAGTATTTTTAATTTTAAAAGTCAGCATCACTGAAGTAAGACTCTCTTTCTTTAATTAGCTCTGCTTTTATTCTAAAAGATTCAGCGACCATCTTTTGCATTACCTTTTCGTATGACTCTGAAATGACAGCAATGATGAAGTTAAGAAGGACAATATTCAAAAATAGAACGGCCGAAATCCAAACAATCCAAGCAAAAATAATGTGAGTTTCATCTAATTAGTATATATTGTCTATCTAAAAATCTCCAGTAGACGCTCTAAAAGCCATAATGAAATATCCAAAGTAGCTTATTCCATCATACTCAATGTTCTCATCACTTGTCTTAATTTTGAGTAGTGTAAAGATTAATCCATAAACTATAACCACAAAAGCATATAGCATAATGAAAAATCTAAGATCCATGAACACTGCTTTTAACATGCTCACCTAGTAACTAAATCCTTAGAACACCCTTAAAACTTCACAAAGCTTAATGAACATCAATATCAGCATACAACTATGCATAATTACAATTCCATTATAAGCAATTTCTTAAGTATCGATAATCACGATAACAAAATAGAGAAGTGCAAGCGCTTGATCTACGACATTCCAAAGATCATTAAAGTAATTCAAAAAGCCTATTCTTGATATCATCAACAATTCATAATATTCAATAAAAACCATGATATTTTCAATATTATAAAATTATTATTATGGATCATGTATAATAAATATTAAAATTAATCAACTAATACTGTAAAGTTGCTTTACTTTAAATATAATTAATGCATTTATTAAGTTCAGAAGTCGGTAAATCATAAAAGTTACCGACGCTTTCTGGATATATATATATATAATGTAATATATTAAATTCATGAATTAATATAAATATATATTAATCATAAGTTCATGATTCAAAAACTATTTGGGTGTTGACGTCAGGATCTCCCAGGTGCGTCCCAACTCATGAATAAATAAAAAAATCAAAACCCCTTAATGAGTTATATGTATTTTTATTGATGAGGGTAATGTTGTGGAATAGGGATTCTTTTTGTTTAATTTAATTTTTTATTTTAGATTCAATGTTATTTAGATTTTTATTCCTTTATATTTTATAATCTCTACATCTGGATAAATTTTATGCAGAAATTAATCAATTAAGAAAATTAAAATGAAATTGCAATTTTTGTTTTTGTTTGCTTTTTTAATCAAATTATCTAAATTTTATGAAAACTACCTCTTATAATTTCTTGAATCTTAATTTTTAAATGCTTTGGTATATAATTGTTTTAATATTTTAGTACTTGGTACCAATTAGATTTGAAAATTATTAGAACTTTTTCATTAAAAACAAATTAAATTAAAACTTGTAATTAATTAAGTTAAGTCCTATTAAATTGGTACAAATTAAAATTAAACGAATTCAGCATTTGTACTAATTTAATGGAATTTAATTGGTAAAAATATAAACCTATCTCTAAAATTTTTTCCAGTTTTCGCAAACTTTTTCCATTTTCGCTTTATAGGGTTGAACTCCTATAAGATACTCAAATTTAAGAGGTGACTAATAATCTATAGAAATTATATATAAAAATTTAAGATAGATATCAATTTATAATACTTTTAGAACTAAAACATTATATGATTATGGGTATCAATCACCTTACAACCACTCTTTTTAAGAATATTTTTATTTAAATTTTACTTACGCTTACAAACTTTTTGTGTTAGAAAAAAATATTTTAATTTAGAAAGTAAACTAAAAGAAAAGATAGAAATGAATTGAATTTTAAAATAATTAATGATAAAAATTTCAAAAATAGTTGTGCATAAATGCCCCATTTTTTTAATGATTCAATCATACAATATCATAAAAACAATCATTCAAAGTGATAACTTATTAGAAAAATGAATAACTTAAAAAATATCACTTAGATTTAACTTTTTCAAATTAAAAAAAAGTTATACCATAAATATATATATAATTATGAGCTAATTTAAGTTGAGTATAAAAAAATGATCATATAAAATTTTCCAATTTTCATAACAAAAGTAAAAATGATACTTTCTAACTCAAGTAAACCCAATCCCATGCATTACCCTCATAATAAAAACACTATAAAAAAATGTTAAGTGGTTTTAAGGTTTTGGGATTTTTTTTATTTGATGTTATATGTAATGGGACGTCCTGATGTCATCTGGGATCCTGGGACGTCCTGACGATCCATGGACGCTCTGACGTCAACACCCAACCATTTGAATATATTTAAATCCTTTTAGATTTACACTAAAATTTTTGAATTGGAATAGTAATAGAGCCCTTAAATTATTCTAAAATAATTATTTTATGGAAATATTTTTCTTAATTTTGTTCAATTTTGGGGGGGGAAATTTCCTTCCCCCAACATTAAATTTTATGTTTTTTGAAATAACTTTAATAGAAACAATAAATTTCAATTTCAATTACCATAATCATGTACTATTCAACATTTATTATTATATAATTTTCAAGGTACATAATTATTCTTTATCAAATTATATATTATTAGCAAGGCCAAAATAAGTGTTTTTTATTAATAATTATTGGAATTTTCATTAAATTTTAAATTCATTATCAAGGTAGAAATGATATTTGAATCTATATTTAAAAAACTACATCATAATTGATGATAAAGATTCTTTGAAAATTATAAAAATTACATATTTTAATGTATGGGGCAAAAACTTCCCCCCTAGGGTGCATATAAAATTTTGGGGCAGGAAACTTCCCCCCCCCCAATTTTTAGTTTTTGAAATTTTTTTTTAGACTTGTATAGATCCTTAAGGAAATTTGAATCATATAATTAGCTTATACTGATAATTTATATATGATATCATCTTGAAAATTATCAAATCCTTTGTATGCATTGGCAAATTTTAATATTTGCCCACGCCAAAATTATTGAACTTTATATATAGAAAATAAAGATTTCTTAGTCAAAGACTTATAGAGGATTTAATTTAAATTATATAATTAAATAAAAATGCCAATCATAATGGATTTAATATATTCTTATAGTAGCAAATATCCAACACATGTTAGCTTAAGCACAAGTTGTTATATAATAGTTCTTGAATCTTATTCTGCACTTGCCTTTATTGTGAAGAAATAGACATCAAGTACATAGCTTAACAAAAATATCAAGTAAAGATAGAATTAGTTAATGAAGAATTTTTTTGCATATCTCTCCCATTTAAAATTGAGAATTGTTTAAATTAGTTCGGTTTCAAAGTATTCAAGATTTGGGGAGTCTTTGAGATATTTGATAAAATTCTTGTTAGTAATTGTAGCTGGAATATTTATAAAGTTGTATTAAATTTCAACCTAAGATTGGTCATTCTTCTCATCAACACTCTTTCCTATAAATTTTTCATAATCATTCCAAAGTCATGGATATGTTAATGATTTTTTATCAATGTCAGATGAGAAAATGACAGAGCAATCTTAAGAATATTTGGGATAAGCAAGACTTGTAATTTAAGGGTAAGCTAACTAAGATTCAAAATATTCTTTAAGATTAATCTTTTTTTCAAGCATATAGCAAATGTGAGGATCAATAAAATTATTGAAGAGCAAGTTGTTGTTAAATATGGGTATAGCTCCCAGGCTGAGCTGATAAAACTTTTCTTATCAAATTATTTAAGCAATCTTAAAATTATTAAGAAATACAATCAATAATTATAACTCATTAATTAGGCCTATTATGGACTTTAAAGAAGTCAAAAAGAAATATCATAGCATCTCTTAATAAATAAATATTAATCTTTTATAATCAAATGGGGAGACAGTTGAAAATTAATGAAAAAAAAGAGATCAAGTATAGTTATATTTAATTCAATATACATTAGTTAAGATCAAACAGTCACTAATTTTAATTAGAACATAAATCATTCTGTAATAACTTTAAATAATTAATAAATCAAACATGGAAATTTTTAATTTTTGTTTTTTCTCAACATTTCTGATTAATTTCTAATTTAGGGCTTTTCTAGTATGCCTAGCATTTATACTCATAGTTGCAACTTTTTTGTGCATGTTTTTTTCATTAAAAATTTAGATAACTTCAGGGTATTTTCCTTGAACTATCTTAAGGATATCTGCCTTTAAAAAAAATTTTTACAGTAGTAATTACAGTGCAGTAACAACAATCAAAACCTCAAAACTCCTTAATGTGGTTTATAAGTGATTTGATTTGTAAGGAATTTTTTAGGGATTGGGATTATTGATTAAATGCGAGACAAAAATAGCAAGATTTTGGGGTCTTTTTACTATGAAGAGTATATAGATTTAGTGTTTGAACTGCGATATGGATGTGATATATACAGTGAATAAATCAAACCAGTACTCAATTATAAGTTAATTGCACTGCTCTTAAAGCAAAGTTCATCAACTGTCCGCCTCAACTTCCTTATAGCAGTAATACTAAAGCAATAATAGCTGAATTCTAAGCCTTAGAGGAAATCAAAGTTTCTATAGAAGAATATTGACTATCTAATTAATGAAAAAACTTTGAAATATTGGGCTCTTTTTTCTCTTGAGCAACGATCTACTATGTTTCATCGCCAGTTCCCTGAGTTGAAGATCTCTGCATAAACTGTTGCAAACATTTATAAACGAGACGGTATCTCTTACAAAGGTGTAAATCGTATCAAGAGAGTAATTGATTTCACTCTGCCATTTTACAACAACAACTTAAACTATATTTGTAATTAAATGAAGAGAGCCTAATAGAATAATATTAAGTTTATTCATACTGATGAGGCTGTGTTTACATTCAACACTTTCATTTAGAAGTCTTGGTATAAGAGGCATAGCAACATAGAATTATATGACTAGAAATTCAAGGTAAAACAATGGCAATTCTTGGAGGTATTAGCGAGGATGCTAGTTTAAAGACTTATGTTATTCATCCTCGCTATATTAAGACAGAGCGGTATATTAAGTTCTTAGAGCAGCTGAGAGAGAAGTACCCTGAATAAGAGATTATACTATTCGTTGATAATCTTTCTGTTCATAAGACTAAAGAAACAAGGAAGAGTTATGAACAACTTAGAATAACGCCAGTATTCAACGTACCTTACAGTCCATAGTTTAATGGAGTTGAGTTCTACTGGGGAATATTAAAAGGTCATTACAAGAAACTGATGCTATACCACTTGATGCATGGCCTATTATCGATACAGTAGACTTTATTAAAAGCTCAGCTAAGAGAGTAGAATAATTAATTGGTTTAAAAGTGTGCTAAAGAATGGAGAGTGAATGTATATAAATAAGTTTTGTAGTAAAGTTAATTAATATATAAATCACATTTAAAATTCTTTCGTTGGACCTGGCTTCTCTTTATTTTCTTCCTCCTGATACTTCTCTCGTCCTAAGGTTCTTCCCTTACTGCCAGCTCCAGCATCTATGTTTATTTAATCCTGAGGCTAAATATTTAAATAGAGTCTCTTGCTGACTTCATACTTTGTCTGCGACTTTCGCTCTCTGTGAAGTTTGCTCTATTCCTTCATCAAGAAGATACCAGAACCAGATTTTTCTAAAGAAAAATTAAACTACAAGTCTTACTTGAAAAATAAAGGTGCTTCTGCAGCTCTAAGAGCCAGCTCTAACTTATCTTGATTCCTTTTTTGTACTAGTCCTCTAGAGAGATGCTATATCTCTTTTTATGAGATTCTTGAATACTTTAACTCAAGTAATCACATTTGATTGTTGCAAGTATGCTAAAGAAATATTTTTATTCAGGTAATATGTTAGGCAACTGCTTCGTAGTAGGTAGATACTACGAAACCTCTTGATCATTCATTGCATCGTCATATAAGTTAGTCACTGAGATTTCTGGATAGTTTGGAATCTCTGCAAACTTTACTTCTTAAATTTTCAATGCTTTCTTCTCGCAGAGTATCGCTCTTAGAAAACAAATTTTAGTACCTTCCATCGTTGGCAGGAAAAAACCAACTATATAATAAAGATTAGTTACTATGTGTTCATTACCTTGCGGCAACAGGCAGCGATGCAAATCCTCCTTGCTTCAAAATCTTTGAATCAATTCTTGTGCTTGAACTCTTTTCATTGCATCATTCATTGACTCCATATTGCTTACAGATCTAAGAAATGATATTAAAATTTAAGTTTATTGATTTCAATTATATACCTCTGTAAAACTTACTATTAAATATGGGCATCCTATAGGAGGTCAACCTCTAAGAAGGATATGGAGAAGGTTTTGAGAACTGGTTTCAAACTTGAGAGATTGATATCAATTTCTACTGTACTTAATTAGGAGCAGCTCCTAAAATGCTAGTACTTAATTAGGAGCATTAATTAATGCTAGTACTTAATTAGCAGAACCCTAATTTTAAGCATAAAATGAGAAAATGCCTCCTAAAGCAGTACGTACATAATTAGGTGCACCTCCTAAATCGGTACGTGCTGTAATCAATTTAAAATTTATAGTAAAAATGGTTACTTTCTCACCCATATTTAGAGCTGGTTCGTCTTTTAGGGCCTAATACTCTAAAAACCTCCCTTCAAATTTTTAGGGTTGCAAAGCTCTTTTCTGAGCTCTTGGTTATAGATGCAGTTTTATAATTTAAAATTCAAATTTAAATATGAGAAAAAAATTTTAAGAAAAACAACAGCACTTCCATCAAACTGAATGAGACTAACCTTTGGCAGCAATCAAAAGTGTGATAGCTGTGAGATGAACTCTCATAAGGAACTACCAGGGATATCACTTTAGGTCTCTATATTTAAAATAGAAATTAATAATATAAAATAAAATGGCAAACAAGTGTTTGCGAGACAGAGAGGAGGAGAAAGGTATTAATGAAATTCCTATACAAATTGAAGAAGTTGAAGTCTTTTTTTGTTGTTGCTATGTTAGAGAATTTTACTAATAAATCAAGCTTGTACAGACATAAGAAGGAGCATAGATAAGCCAAGACAACTGTATACTTAAAGCATTATAAAAAAAAGATGGAAAGTATGACTGTTTTGAGTGCCATTAGCAATACTCTCTTACAAGAGACTTGAAGAAGCATCTATTAAAGGCTCACAAGAAAGATATAGAAGTTGAAAAACATGAAGTTGAGCTGAAGCTTCTCAACAAAAGAAAAGTGAGGATATTATTAGGTCCTAGTTCCTGAATAAGCTAGATAATTAGAGTACGTTAGGAAGGCATGCAACAAACTGACCTCTAAAATAACAAAAATTATGATCGATTTTCATTACAAGAAAATACCAGTTATTGCTTAAATTGACCTAGATACTTCTCTTTAAAGTTGCCATATATTAGAAACTCCATTGATAAGAAAGTCCTCAACGATCATCAATACGCATACAAGGTGTATCTCTTCAACTCTCTCTTTAGTGATGATAAATATTAAATGGAGTTTAAAAATGAGTATCAAGTACTCACTCAAGCAAAGTTTAAAAAGTGTAGTTACTTAATCAAGCTAGATGCTGTTCTCCTTGCCAAGAATCATGTTGCTCTCAGACTCAAAACCCCAAAACTTTTAGCAGTTTAATTGAGTTTTTGATTGATAAAAGTATACTATTAGTGCATGTATT
The DNA here is from genome assembly GCA_000711775.1 of Oxytricha trifallax. NCBI lineage: Eukaryota > Ciliophora > Spirotrichea > Sporadotrichida > Oxytrichidae > Oxytricha > Oxytricha trifallax. Next base: position 92,109 of record ARYC01000025.1, read on the forward strand.
ATTAGGATTTTAATAGGGTTTGTTTAGGGATTTTATGTTTAAATATTAGTAATTTAAGTGAGCTTAAAAAGCGAGAATTTGAAATATTTCACCCAAACATAAGTTTAGAGTCATGTGGCACTTCTATGAATTTTATCTTTCTAAGTTGATGTTTTATTTTTTCTATTGTTTATTAATTCTCTTTGCTTGGCTTGATTATAGTTGAGTATGCAAGTTCTCTGAGACCTCATTTATTTTATTTTTATCGAGGCATTGCTTGATTCTTAATTTAGAAGCTCTCTCATCCTTGCAGCTAAAGTAATCGTTTCTTGGCATGTCACTCTCTATTATTATTACTACTAGAGCCCAGATATCCAATTAAACGCCTCCATCTCTCCAATCTTCTCTCTCTCGGAAATATCCAGGAGTACCATATACATTGCCTAATGCAGAGGCTTGCACTCTTTGAGCTCTGTTGAGATCAATGATAAGACCCCAAGAGTAAAATTTGAGCGAAATTTGTGAATGTTAAATTAATCAATAATAAATAATATACTTTAATCTATTGTTTTAAGTCATGAGGAATGGGGTTGTGGTTTTGGTAATTCTTTAGAGAGTCGAGCAGGATTCTAGTCTCTTGATCATACTTAAAGAATTTTGTACTGCTTATGCTTCTCTTTTTCTTCCTCACTCATGCTGTCATCTTCCTTCTGTACTTTGCAATATGCCTCTTGCTGGTTGCCAGCCATTTCCTGAGAGTTTCTATTGACATTAATTTTCTGGGAATCTTGAGAACTGCTGTCGGAATCCTGCTATCACTTGAACTGGTCCCTTCGTCCATGTCCCATCCTGAGTGCGCACCCGCGTAGTTGTTTCATTATAGGTTGTCATGGAGCCCTGGCATCTCTCACTGACAAAGGACTCAACTCTGCTTCGATTACTTGTATACTTCAGCTTCGAGTGCTTTACCCAAACTGCCTTTCCTCGAGGATCGCTTTCTTACATGACCTTTGCGTGAATCAAAACCCCAAAACCCCTTAATGAGTTTTATATGTGTTTGATTGATAAGGGTACTGTTGGGGATTAGGAATTGTTAGTGTTCGAAGGCATCATTTTCACTCTACTTATGAAATTATGAAAGGGTTTTATTATAACTTTTTTTATACTTAACTTGCAGGTTTTCATATCAAAATTTATATATTCTAGCATTTTTATTCAGAAATGATATGTTTAACTTACATTTCTTTCTAATTTACATTTTTTTCAAATATTATCACTTTAACAGATTGATTTTATGAAATTAGATAAGTACATCATTTCAAATAATTTGGATTTATGCACAAATGTTTTTTCAAATTTTTATCATTAAGCATTTTCAAATTCGATTCAATATTTTCATTTCATTTAGATTGCGTTCTTTATTAACATAAGTTTTGCTAAATACAAAAGAGTTTGGTAACTTAAGTAAAGTTAAATTAAGAAATTTGCAGAAAATGAGTAATTTTTAGGTGTTTGGTAGATTTAATTATGTTATGTTTTAGTTTAAGAATTGTTATAAATGAAGATCAATCTTAGAATTTTTTTATTTCTAATGCCACTAAAATTTTTGTCACCTATTCAATATGGACATCTTATATGAGGTCAACTTAATAAAGATACGCGGTAAGTTTGCAAATAATGTAACAAGTTTCAGATATAGAAAGCAATATTAGCCTATTAAATTCCATTAAAATAGTACTAAATTTGTTAAAATTTAATAAGCACTTTTACTAAATTAGTATAATTTTAATTGGTACCAATTTAATAGTACCAAAACTTAATTAGTACTTAGTTTTAAACAAATGAGGTTTTAATGCAAAAGTTACAATTTGGTTTAAAATTTAATTAGTACCATGTACTAAAAAATTAAAACTATATTGGTACCAAAACATTTAAAAATATGGAATCCCTATGAATTATAAGATGATGTTTTCATAAAATTTAGATATTAAAATTAGGTAAGTAAAGCAACTAATAAATGTACAATCATAAAATTTTTTATAGTGGAATAATTTATAAATAACATTTATAAACATGTAATGATGATATGAAATAAAAAAATAAAAATCTCAAACATGAAAATAATTAATTACATTGAATCTAACAACAAAAATGAAAATCACCAAAAGGTTACCCTTATCCCCAACATTACCCTCATCAATAAAACACTTATAAAACTCATTAAGGGGTTTTGGAGTTTTTAATGGCGTTCCTGATGATCTTGACTTGACAATGTCTCGCACTCTGTACGCATCTCCCTTGCTCAGATGTGCTTGCTGCTGAATCTGTTATTTTGGACCCTTGCATTGATTTGAACATGACTCCATTACTAATTTCTAACTTTAAATTATCTAATTTAATTATAATTTAATAGGGCGTATTGGATTTTAAAAATTGGGAATTAGACTTAATTGCCTTATTAAAAATTTTAATAATAAAAGTTTGCCTAACTTACCAAATCAGTGTTGCAGATGAATTTGAGGGTAAAAACAATATGGATGCCCTGGAAAGATAGTCATTCGCTTTGTAAAGAAGCATCTTCCTCTAATCTACGACACTGACAAGTATTTCCAGGCTGAGATAATCATGATATATTATAAGTGATATATAATAATTTATAATTAATAAAAACAACAAACACCCATCTATGAAAAACCTCTCTGATTAAACTTAAATTGAGATGATGTAAAAGTATGTCAAGTTGCTTCAATATGGGACCGAGAACCCCACAAAAAACTCTAAACTAATTCTAACACTGAGTAATATTGCCAAGCTGCTGAAAGTATCTATTAGGTTTGTTTGATCTGTTTGTGCCATTAATGGGAAGAGTAATGAATAAAGGGTGGACTCTAAAAATTACAAAAATTCGAAAATTTCTGAATAAACAAAATAATTTTTGGTTGATGAAAAAACTCTAAGCAAATGAAAGGGGTACTCTCTCCATACTAGAGCAAAACTCTTTCATAGACTAAATCCTGACTTAGTGATTACCCCTTCTCAACTTCATTATATTTATAAAAAGAATAAAGTGAAATACAAAGTAATGAGATCCACCTATAGGCTATCCTAGAGAAAGCAATAGAAAATAAATTAAATGAGATTTGAAAGTTTTTCTAAACTGATTAACATGGTAGCAGGTGGCAAGAAAATTATTTATATAGATGAGGTCATCTTCAAACCCTATGTAGTTACTCAGCGTTCATGGGCAAGAGTGGGAATGAATTAAATAATAAAGAAGGAGGGTCTCAAACTTCGGACTTTTGCATCGATAGTGGCTGTGAGCATGGAAGCGGGGCTTGAGGCCTATTATACAAAGTTTAAATCTATCAACATGCAAGATGTGAAGACAATGATTGAATATCTTCATTGTTTAAACAATCAAGAGGAAGTTGTTATCTTTTGGGATAACTTGAGGAGCCATCATAGCAAAATAGTATAATAACAAATTAAAGAATTCAAATGGGAGTGCCTTTTCAACGCCCCATACTCTTCAGAGTATCATTGTATAGAAGAAATTTTTTCTCAAATTAAGAAAAAGTACAAGTAGTCTATGATTGTATAAAATTTCAAAATTAATGAAACCTAACATTCTAAAATCATTAGAGACTCTATAGAAGTGGTTCATCTCGACATGGTGAGGAGGGTGATAGATAGACATATTTTAAAGATGAAAAATTATTTACACAAAAACATGAATAATTAACAGACAGATAATAATAGTTTATAATAAAATGCAATCACTCAGTGAATTCATTTTGGGGACTTCAATAGTCAGAAGACTCTTGTGCCATAGGTATGTCCCTTAACTAATTGCTGACAGCTCTTTTGTTTTCTCCGATTTATTTATAATCAGGGAATGACATGGAAATCTCATGATATTGTCGCTTTTTTTCTATACTCAAGGTTGGGACTTCTACTTGAGCATAGAAAGTGCCTTGCCTTTCGTTTCTATATAAATAAATTATATTAATTTTTATATTACTAGAGAAAAACGGCTCTCCTTGTAACTCTTTATATACATCTTCTCTAATCTATATTTTTTCCTTTTCTTCCTCTAAGCTGTCTCCTTTGTTCCTTGATCTGTTAGCATGCTTGATAAGTTGGGACAAGTAATTGGTTTATAGGGTGCCAAGCACCCCGTAGAAATACTTTCTATCTGGCAAAACAATGTAGTCTAGGTAATAATTTATGAATCTCATAATTTCTTGGTCTTCCTTAACCTGCTCAAATATATTCTTTACAGAGAGCTCTTCGTAGTATGGTACGTTGAGCTAAACCACCTCCCCAGATTTTAGAAGAGCTTTGCTCCCTGCCAAGAAGTCTTTGATAAACCTCATGGTTACATG